>VYXC01009026.1:103476-119175 GCA_013397175.1 Platysteira castanea
GCTGTCACCGTGCTGGGTGACGGCGGGGCGGCAGTACCCGGCCCCGCGGGTAGCGGAGCCGGCGAAGGAGAAGCGGCTGGTGCGTAAGGAGCAGCGGAGCAGCCTCATGGTCCGCCGCTTCATCGCCTGCCCGCAGCTGGCGCGCACCGTGCGGCGCTGCCTGCAGCGTGGAGCCGGCCCCGGCCCCGGCCCCCAGCCCCTGCTGCTCGAGTTCGCGCCTGGTGAGCTGCCCCGAGGCTCCAGCGCGCCCCAGTGACCTTGGGGGGTTAGTGCGAGCTGCCGCCCTCGCCACCGTCCGTGCGGGCACCCCGGCCCCGCGAAGGGCTGGTGCTGCTGCGGGAAGGGGCCGGGGCCTGCCTCTCCCGGGATTTCGGGCCGGGGTGGCAGCTGCGCTGCGTTCTGGCGCTGCCCCGGCCGGAATCCCGGCTGGAGGCTGTCCCGGACCCGCGCCCCGGCACCTTCTCGGAAAAATTGGGTGTGGGCACCGAGGCGTGCCTGGGGGGTCCATTTATGCAGAGCTTGGGGAATGAGTGCGGGTGCAGTCTGACGGCGTGAGTCACTCGAGATAAAACTTTGCTGTAGAGTGACCAGAGATGTAATTTTCTGTCAGGTAATACTGTGGTTTTGTAGGCGGATTTTATCAGTAAAAACACACCCAGGATTATGGGCTATGGCAAGTCCTCTGCAGTTACCTAATGATTTTGAGGGTTTTTGTGCTTACATGTCTGCAGAATGTATTTTAAAGATAATATGGGTAAGGTTTCATGGTATATTTCAGTTGGCAGAAGAAAAAGTAATAAAAATATTTGAAACGTTATCTCCAGTGCTGCTCAGTATCTAATTGTAACGCTGTGCTTAGTGTAATTCAGTGAGCTATCTCGGGCAGGCTGCCTGTAAATAATTTCTCTAACTCTTGTTTTGAAGTGTATTTAAACAGACACAAGCTATCTCCTGTTGAAGGTGATATGTCCAAAGTGCTATGTTGGGAAAATCACTAAAGGAAATAACTTAGAAACAAAAATGCACTTTTTACTTTTTTTTTTCCCCCCCACTTAAGGTCCTGGAATTTCGACTCGAACTCTGCTTGATGCAGGTTTTAGAGTGGTAGCTCTGGAAAGTAACTCAGATTTTCTTACAGAATTACAGGTACACTTTTGATTCGGTTGCACGTTTCTAAAACCTAATTAAAGGGAAAATGAGAAATTAACTTCAATTGTTGTGTAATTATTGGATCAAAAAGGAATTAGGCAGTGATTGTTACTTGCAACATGTGAAATAATGCCTAATAACAGTAAGTAGTTTGGTACTGTACATCACAAATGCAGAATATTTTTTAATTAATTGATTTGGCATTTTGTGTATGTAGGAATTCAAGTTCATACATAAATAAATTTCATACATAAATTTGAAACTACTTGGAGTCATTGTCAATGTTTATGTTTAATCAAGAGTTCTGTTTGAAGCTATAAGAAATCAGTAAAAATAGTCTTAGTTATTCCGATTATCTCACAGTGTTATTTGATCTATTTTCCTGCAGTTGACACTTACATGTGTTGTCCTCTCTTGCTTACCTGGGCTTTTCATGGGTTCAGAGGGAGTCAGACACAGAGCTGCAGAAGTTACTCTAGAAGGTTTGCAGTACAGTGCTGGTTTGGAACCAATGACTCTCACCTGACTTAAAATGTGTATAAAACGCATTCTCTCCACAGATATGAAGAATTCTAGTTTTAAATTGTTAAAAGGAGTGGTTTGCTTAGTTGAGTATAGTTGTTTGT
This sequence comes from Platysteira castanea, assembly GCA_013397175.1. Classification (NCBI taxonomy): domain Eukaryota; kingdom Metazoa; phylum Chordata; class Aves; order Passeriformes; genus Platysteira; species Platysteira castanea. The sequence goes on from VYXC01009026.1 coordinate 105,252, forward strand.
TTGTTTGTTTTAAAAAAACATTGTAGAACATCTTACTCTTTTAAGAATGGTTTAAAGTTCAAGTTGAACAGCACAAAAAATGTCAAAATGCCCTGCACAGTGAAGGGGCAATTATTTTTATCAGCTGAAATAAAGAAGCTGTTCTTTTTATCAGCTGTAAGAAGCAGCTCTGAGGTTTGGCTTTTGTTAACTGGATAACAATTTTAGGTAATGCTTGAATGCATTTTTTGTTTGGGTTGGGTGTTTTGCAAAACCAGTTACTGTATCCAGATTTGTTCAACTAAAGTTATTTTTATTCAGTCCCTAGAGAATAGCCTGGATGGGCAGTTGAAGGTGATTCATGGTGACTTCTTCAGACTGGATCCTTTGGCGAAGGGAGCATTGAAACCACCTGCTATGTCTTCTGACAAACTTTTTGAAACCATGGGTGTAGCAGCAGTTCCTTGGAGGGCAGGTATATGTTTATGATCCCACATGTTACAAACACGTGTTTGAAGGGTGCATAGGCAGTTTGGCAAAATCTTTGGGATTTGCTTGAGATATGTGTTCTATTTAATACGCATGCTGGATTAATAGATACTGTTTTCTACATTTCAGCTTTACTTAAGACTCATGATAGCTTCAGAAACCCCCCCTGTGGCAATATCAGATAATGAAGTATTTGCTTGTCTATTAAAGGTTTAGTCTAATGCAAACTGGGCTTAGCTTAGACTAAGGCTTGAATAGTATTCATTCTTGAACAACATGAGCTCATGGACTTTGTTCTCCTAATTGTTTGTAGTTTAGACATTAGAATTGATGAGAATGTCTAATACATACTGCAAAATTTTAAAGATACTTTTACACACTATTGACACAGATGTTCCTTTGAAAATTTTTGGAATCATACCACAACATTTGGAAAGAAACAGACTTTGGAGACTTCTTTTCGCCATGTATGAACGCAGTTCCATATACAGATATGGAAGAGTAGAACTCAACCTCTTTATAAGTGAAAAAGAGTATACGGTACGTGCAAGACATGTTACAGGTAATGAAGGTGTAGTGCTTCACAGAACACAAAACCATTTCTATTGTATACTTAATGTTTTTGCTAGTGAATTTTTTTTTCTACCAGAATTTTAAATTATCATCAGTCTCCTGGTTGTTCGCTTTATGCAGTTAAAGCACTGTTAAGAAACATGCTGTTGTCATATAACCACAGATCTTACAAATGTGAAGACTGGTCCTTGAGGAGCATATGCAGCAGCAGACTAGCTGCTTTCCATTGTAAATTGTGAGGTGATTAAATTCTGTACCATGCTTTTGCAACAAGTTTGTTTACTAGTTGCAGGTAATAGTTAAAGAAGACTGAATTCAAAACACAGAAACACAAGTGAAGAGGATACCAAGTCACTAAATACCAACACAGTGAGATGCACTTGTCCTCTTGAGTTGTTTTGTATGCAGCACTGAAAAGAACTGAGGCAAAATATAATTATTTACACTTCTTTTTATTAATGCTCTGTACACTAAGATGCAGAGCCCTTTCTGGATTACATATTCTTAATTTGTGCTGTCGCAAAGCTCTAGAACTGTACTTATACTTCAAGGATGCCTTTTTTCCTCCTCTGTGGATCTGGGAGGTTTCTTAGAGAGCCATAAAGCATACACCTTTAATTACTTGAAGTAGACAAGGACTTCCAGGTCTGCTTACACAACTCGTGTTGTGTCTAACACCCCACTGAAAAAAATTAAACATCTTAAGTATATTCTTCTATGAAATGACAGGTTGGACACCACTGAAATACCCACTTGTATGGTATGTTTTTAATGGTCAGATTTTTTACTAAATACAGCACAGCCTATTCATTTAATGCAGTCCCTGTTTCATGTTTGTTTTTTTATGAACTTTTCTAGTTATATTAACTATATATAATATGAACCCTGTTAAATAAGAGTTGTGTAGTAGAAGTTATTGGAACCTTCTTTTACTTAGCATTGTTGGCTCCTTTTTGTTGGTTGTTTTGGCTTTTTATCATATGACAAGGCTGTGTAAATCTATCACAAGAAGTTAAATCTCCCTGCTACAGTTTACTTCTTTCCTTGGACTTTTTGAGAATAATCACAAGCTTTTTTTTCTTTTCTTGCTCTACGAGTTGATTTGTAATATTGATCAGGATGATGCAAGTTGCTTAATGCTCAGTGAGGTCACCTGATGTTTTACTTACTCTGCTTGTGTGTCTTCTTGGGAATATTATTTTATTAATAATAAAAGCTGGCAACTCTGCCACAAAGTTATGTTTTTCATATGAAATCCGATCCTTATTCCTCTTCTGTGTGAAACTTCTCTGCCTTAAATGGGACCAGAAAGTATATGCTGGAGATTCATACATAGTTCAGTTATCCAAATAACTGCTGTGAAGAAATACGTCAAGTATTACAATGTCTTCCAGTCCTGTCTTCTGACAAGATATACTAACATAGCACAAAGCATGTATTTGAGGCCTGATGTAACTTTACCTTGGAATTCTAGACTTAACTGAATTTCTTACTGTTTTATATATATATATATAAAAGGATTTTGCTTAGCTAAAGACACAGTCTTGGTTTTGTGCAACAAAAATGCTTGCTCTTTGCCATTTTTTTAGGTATTAACAGCAAAGCCTGGGGAGTCGAAGATTTATCAAGCACTTAGTGTTCTTACACAACTAGGATATGAAATTGAACTGCTGCATAAGGTAAGAGTTTTGTACCAGCTGATATGGCCTAATGCTATGGACAGGCATTTAGAAAAGGGCTTATAGGGGTTTACCACTGCAAACTAACTGGAAGCTAATTTGATGTTTAAATCAGTTGGAGAACTGTTGAAAACTTTTGTAAAAAGCCAAAACAGTCAGGTTTTGTGTAAAACTCTTTCAGTTAAGCAACATTGTTATTCACTATGATGTGAGTGTTTTCACTGCAAGCCACAGTACTCAAAAACATTTATTCTCAGAATCTGGGAGATAAAAAAGAGATGTTTACACACCAGATAAATCTTTTCCGTTTTGCTAGCGGTTGTGTGAAACTAGAAGTCTGCTTTTCCAATCTGTCATAGTCTGCTCTTTGTTATATCATCTAAATTTTGCGGTCACGTATGCTTTGGACTTCCTAAGATGTGTCCAGTAGAAATTTTTTTGAGTCTTGGTGCTTTAGTGCATACTTGCTTCTCCTACTAGTCAATACCTTCTTATCTTGTGAAACATGCTATGGTTTAATTTTAAAAGTTTTTTATGTTGTCCCCTCACTTCCCCGTGAGCACATGGCCATCAGCTTTCAGTTAGTTTATGCTCTTCAGATTTATCTTTGTGCTGTGTTTTTCTAGGAACCTACTCTCACTGTTTAGATGTTTTGCTAATCTAAAATTAGGCTTCACTGTCCTCTTGTCTTCCAAATACCTTATACTGCAAGGTATATATGTGTTAAGGCAAATATTAAGAAGTTGAAGAATAGTACTTTTTGAAGGTGGTCATCTGACTAACTGAGATGAAGTAAAAGTGGGGGCATTTGATGTCTCTTTTGCCTCAGTCTTTAATAATACTGGTAGACCTTGGGGCTGCCTGGTCCCCTGAGCCAAAGGACCATGAGTGTGGGAACTGACTTTCCATGTATGGAGGCTGAAACTGTAAGGGACCAGCTGTATCAGCTGAATGTTGTCAAGTCCATGGGGCCTGATGGAATTAATCCCAGAATACCCGAGGTGCTAGTGAAGTTATGGCAGGACCTCTCTCAATCAGGTGCCAAAGGTCTTGGGAGTCTGGGGAGGTCCCTGCTGACTGAAGCTGGCCAATGTTATTCCACATGCCCTACAAAGAAGGATATGAGGGAAGATCCAGTAGTCTAACCTCAGTACCTGCAAACATTATAGAGTACCAGATTCTACTGGGTACTGTTAAAGGCATCTGAAGAATAATGCAATCATCAGGCACAGTTAACACGGGCTCACAAAAGGAAAGTCTCATTTAACTCATCTGACACCCTCCTATGATAAGGTCACCTGCTCAGTGGATGAAGGGAAGATGGTGGATGCAGTTTTTCTGGATTCTGGGGAGACTTTTGATACTNTCCTGAGGAGGGCAAGGGGAGAGGGAGGTGCTGAGCTCTTCTCCCTGGTATCCAGTGATAGGAGACGTGGGAATGGTTCAAAGCTGTGCCAGGGGAAGTTTAGACTGGACATTAGCAAGCATTTCTTTACCAGGAGGGTGGTCAAACCCTGGAACAGGCTTTCTAGAGAGATGGTTGATGCCACAAGCCTTTCAGCATTTAAGAGACCATTTGGACAGTGTCCTTTATAACATGCTTTAACTTAGCCAGCCCTGAATTGCTCAGGCAGTTGGACTAGATGGTCACTGTAGGTACCTTCCAACGGAAATAGTCTATTCTATTCTAACAAAACATTTTAATTCCATAACACATTTGCTTTGTCCCATAGGAACCTTGGTCATCATTTGCAACTAATTTGAAAAATGGGGGACTGGCGATACCAAAAACTGTGGTAAGATTGTTGTGTACAGTTCTCTTCTTCTGAAGATGCAGCTAAATTATTTTTAATTAAAGGTTAAAGTAACTTTATAGCAGCATTTACAGATGTATTTTTAAACAACTTTTCTAATTAAAATTTAAGGCAGCATGTAGATTCATCAAAAGTGGAGTGAAGAATTGCTATTAACTTAGAAACTGAAATAAATTAATATCTTTATTGTCTGTGATGGAACAATTATAGTGAATAAACCGCATAAAGGAATATGAATAGGTAAAGTATTTTTCAGAGAGAGTTACTGATGGTCACATCTACCTCCTTGAACAAAGCAAGTTAATAACACAATCAGTATGCTGCTGGTTTTGATGAAGATAGTTATTCACATGTCTGTTGTAGATTTCATGTGCAAGTTCATTGTGGAAAAGCATGAGTCTCAAAACTTAAATCTGAGAAGTGCAAAAATACATTGTATAAAGATATTTACTTCTCTCTTTTAGAGAAGTAATGATGTTCCTTTGTATAATAAAGGAATATTCCTATTTAATTCTGATAATATAAAAGCATGTTTACTTAATATTTTTAAGTTTCATGCTCCCCAGAAAACTGCTGTGGTACTGTATTGAGTGTAGTGTGCAGTGTTTCTGTAATAAATGACTGGGTGTGCCTTATATGCTTAGTTGTGTTGCTGAAAAGCCATGTAGAGAGGCCCATCAGGTGGGTTATGCAAGATGACTAGGACAGCTTTAGAAGTACAAATGCCAGATTTGTTGGACAATATATCCATTGCCGCCAATACAGAAGTACAGCCATTTCAGTTGGAGACTCGACTTTGTCCCAGGTTAATAAAATCCTCCTGTTGTAATAGTGTCTTAGTGTTACACTCATAATTCCATCTTTATATAAAAAAGGCAGGTAGTTGATCTGATACCTTGCATAGTATAGGAATACTGTGGGCCATACAATATCTTGAAAACTCACATAAAGCCTATATTGTCTATTTCAACTAGGAAAGTCCCATTTAAAACATAGAAATAAACCTCAAGTGATAGTATGTTTCTTTTGTTTTCTATTTCTTTTTCTGTTTGAGGCACAGGGAAACCTCATCTTCCAAAGAAATCATCTTTTTACAACTTTTAATAAGAAATGTTACTGGTGGCAAAGATAGAACTCTTAGCTTAAGATAGTTACTGTCTTAAGAAGTGATTTTTTCAGTGACTTTGTTTTTCTTGCAGCGGCTGCCAAATGACCATTTATGTTTGGTACGACTGACTCCTCAGCAAAATCTATTTACAGGAGGCTTGAAGCCCTCAAATGCATCTACCTTTATTTTCATGGTGAAACAGTCTTTAGCTAAACCGAAGTCTAGACTTACTGATCGATTAAAGTAAGTAAGAAGGAATTCGTTTTTATACGTCAGAGAAATATGTGAAAATATTAAAATATGTTCCCAAAGCAGTATTTATTTGCAAATGAAATACCGTCTTTAAAACACATAATTAATTAAATAATTTTTAATTAATCATCAACATGTAGAATAGAAGATTTAATTTGTGCAACCCACAATACACTATTTTGGAGACTGTTCCTGACAGGAAGGTTGACAAGTATTTAGAATGTATATGTGCAGTAATGTACCTCCAATGGAGCTTAGGTCATGTATCTGCAAGAAGTTTTCACTTATTTTACAGATACAATAATAAAGCCACCAAGAGTTTTGCAGTTACAGAAATTAAAAGCTGAAAGAGATTCTGCTTGTAACAGACATCAAAGCCATGCTAATGAAAACAAGCTGAAGGGTATAGAAGGTGGAACGGGGATGTCCTCAAATGGCTGTTACCTAATTAAAAAATTAGGCTTTAGACTTTAACAATTATGCAACTTTCTTTAATACTGGTTTTGGTTTTACACTGGAGCTATTGCTGTCCTTTATGATCAGTAGATTTCTGTTTTCCAGAAATGGAAGGTGTTCACAGTCTGGAAAGCATTGGCTTCTTGCTGATGAAAATAATGAATATACTTCTCATTTGCTGATACCAGGTTACGAAAGTTAATTTCCAGAAAGGGGGAAAAAATAAGCTACTAAATTCCAGTAACTCTCTTAGCAAAGAGAAGTGCAAAGAGCCTTAATGGATTTCTTTCTTAAAGCTCAGTTGTGTACGTCATCTCCACTTGATCCTTCAGCCAGGAAGTTGAAGGCTTCTAATATGCATCTTCGGTATATTTATACACTTTTTTCCTGCCTGGGAAATAGTTCATATACATGCACATTTACAGAAGTATAGCTTTCATAGCGAAGATGTAGATGGGGCGAGGGTGGATACATCTGTTTATAGATAGAAGAAAACACCTGGGAGGTGTAAGTCACTAGTTCATGCTAGTCATCTTGATGACTGCCTTGGCTTTAATTTCTCCAGCACTGAAACGCCCTTTTTAGGCTGTAATGCCTGTTACAGACTTATGCATTTTGAGGTGGGTGAGGGAGGGAGAACACCTATCCTGTAATGAAGAGGTTTGTGTGGTTTGGTATTGTCTGTGTGTGCTGGGGGCTTTATTTGCTATTTATATGTTTTAATAGCAGAGGTTTCTTCCTGTTTGCAGTATGGATTGAAAATAACTTGTGTTGCAAGAAGAGGTTAGCTTCTTCTTCTTGAAGCTTTGAAAGAATGAAGTGGACCTTCAGATAATGTTTCCTGCTTTTTAATTTTTCACAGAAAGAAATGCTCCACTATGATTTTGTTTGTTTGTTTGTTTCAGTTCATGGAGCTTGGACAACAGTGATGCATTATTGAAAGCACTAGAAATTCCCGAAAATGCTGCAATGTTTAACTTGTACCCAGAAGACTATAAGCGTCTTTTTGAGGCTTTGCAAAACTCTGATACGTTTGCCGAAACCTTGTTCCACGATGAACTCTTGGCAAGTACAAAGATCATGAACTTACAAATCTAAAGCTTTTGGAAGATCACCTTTGCTTCTGGAAGATTACTTTGATAAAAAAGTGATTTAAATAAAATCGGAGATACGGTTAGCTAGATGATTTCCTGTCCAAACAGGACAAATTCAGCAAGTAACACGAGCCCTTCTACATAGGATGAAAGTAATGAATTCACGGTTATTTGTTCACAATCCTATTTGGAATGGACAAGCTTTGCAACTTTTGCAGGAGCTTATTAGCTTGTGCTACCTTTGGATGTACCACTTCAATGCAACTTTTTGTTACACTGTTGCTCTATATTTACAAAATTCGAAAAAAATTAACAGACCAAATAAGAATTATTTGTCTGGTTTGTATTTTAGTGCTTAATGATTTGAATGGCCTTTTGACAGGTTCAAAATATACAGAGGTCTTCACAACCACTGAGTCTGCTATGTTGTCTGCTTTTCTAAGTTTGCAGCATAAAGTCAACATAATGTTAGTAAATTAATAGTGGTGTGTTAATAGAAGACAGGGTAATGACAGGGTCATAAAACATTAACTGAGAGTTGCTTAAAATAAAGATTGTGATATCCACGAGGAAAAGTTGTAGCAGTTATTTCTTTTGAAAATATTGGGGCAACCTGTACTAGTTTATAACATAATACACAAACACCCACATGTGTATAGGGATTATTTTAGGTCTGAAAGTCACCAGAATATTCAGTGCTGTATAAATGGTTTTGAAAAAATAAAGTCATCTTACTTGAAACCTTTGCCAATATCTTTCTTTAGTGTGTAATACATGTACAAAAAAATAACTCAAAACCATATGCTATTAAAATTCTGTTTTTAGCCATAGTATTCCATAAGGCAGCCTGTTCCTAATTTCTCTTTCTGTCTTAACCATGTAACTGTTTTGTTGTTGTTCAGCAATGCTGAGAGGTTGTACTGTTTCTGTGTTCTATATTGTACTCTCTGGGACGAGCTGTGGCAAAAAATACACTTCTTTAGCAAAGCACTAGTTTATAAAATGCCATTTTGATGAAGGCTGAGCTATTTTCAGGTTGTGGATAACAGTACTGCAAAACACTGCAAACAGAGAACTGTATTTCTTAAGCTTAGTGTGAGGTATAGACGTGATAAGCATTCATCTCCGTCTTCCTCCTGCAGTTCTGGCTGCAGATGAAAAATTGACTTTGAGCAGCCTCAGTTCACTCTGCTAGCTAGACTGCAGCTCTCTCTTGAAGCCGCTGCTAAGCTTTTCTAATGTTATGATGAAACTCCTGGAAAGGCTGAGGCTTAATTTGCAGTCTGTCTCAGAGCCTTGCTGGGGTTCTGGTGTGGGTTGTCAAGATTGGAGGGTTCATTCCTGTTTACATTTCTGACTATTCCAGAGACAGTCATTGTAAATTGACAATGAATGGCAAACTTGCATTAATGAAAGTAATTCCACCTTTTTCAGTCTTATTAGATGATAACTGTCTTATCTACTGGTCTACAAGACTGTGTGTCTCTTGCGCTGATCCTCCTCGCACCTTGAATCAAAATACTTTGCTCATGTTGCAAGATGTCTTATACATCCAACATACCAGGAGAAGTATTCAATACCCGAAATGTAAAAGCACTGCTGCCCAAATAAATTTCTTCAACAGTGTGCTGATAACATTTCAAACATGAACTGAAAAAAAAGAAAATAGTTTTATTTTGATGCTGTTGGAAATGAGCATTTAATGAGCCAAGGCAGAGACTAACAGCAGGAGTGTGTAAGTGGAAGGAATATTGTGTAACTGGGAACTTGAAATGAGATTTAATGCTCACCAGAAATGCACCATTAAGGCTAAGTGTAAGCAATGTTTCGCCCTGATCACAAATGTGAAATGGAGAGAGAAATGCCTGCCATTATAAAAATGATTTTAGTATTCATGGAAAAGATGGAAAAAGTGAAAATTACTGCTGTATGTGAACAAATACTCAGGGAGTGCAAATTAAGTGTGTCTATGTATTTGATTAATTGGTGCTATCCACTCAGAAATTCCTACTGTTGCAGGATTATAGCTTTTGTAAGATAATGCTGAATGTAAACTTTCACTTCACTTTCAAATTTTAAATTGTGTATAAAGGCTTCTCACACATTTCTGTTACGATTTTTAACCAATGCTGTACTACTTGTGTTCCTTTCCTTTGCATAACTGCATTTTTTTTTACTTCAAGACTGATTTAATACATGAACCTCTGAAACACGAACCACATATGACACACTATCCAGTAGAACACTTTCAAGTATTGCTCTCACTCTCCCAATTTCTTTGAGGAGCTGCCCAAAAATTGCTTTTGGCATTCCATATTAAAGCACCAGTATATCATATGTCGTATATTGATTGTAACTTTAGGGATGCTAAGTCTTTTCCAATGGGCCTCATCATTTGTGCCATCTGTCTGGGAAAGAAAATTGTGACTGTACTAGCAATTGCCTAAGCTTTTCCTACTTATATTAAAATCATAACAAACAGCAACAGAAACTTGATACAGTCAATGAGAAATTTTGCCACTTAGAATTAATGGGTCAGTTCAGTTGAACTCTATAGTCAGTTTGCTTTTGATCTAGAAGAAGTGTTTGTGACCTTGCAGTAATTAACACACTAGGTGCTGTGATAAGGGGTTGTTAAGGTGGAATGTGTCTGTACTGGCTACTAAACCTGTTCAGCATTGGACATTTTAATAATTAGAGCTCAGCCTTGCAGGCTAATGATGTTGATGGAAATACCAGCATAAAACTTCAGAAATAGATGATGTGGTTAGTTAAAGATGTGCAAATGTGATGGGAAGAAGCAGGCTTCCTGAGAAGCATGTTGAATTGTTTTGTCAGCCTGAACACAGTCTGTGGGGCTGCAGATTGAAAACTCCAACCTGAGCTTTGTATGACTTTAATTAGCAAGGCCATACCTTTCTTCTGTAAACACTGAGAAAATGGAAATACCAAGTAACTTTTCCAGAAAGGACCAGTCAGTGGGAGATGTTTATTCACTCACATTATATCCTTGTTTAACAGCTATTCCATCTTTCCTTGTGTAGGCTGTTTAACTTGTCACTGCTGAAAATAGGCGCACTGACTGTCCCCAGCTGATAGAACACAACATGCAACAAGCACATGAAGCCCAAGGGAAATTAGGGGTAGTTAAGATACACCAAATGAAACAGTCAATTACTCATAATGTAAGTCTTTAACCACTGATGCAGTCGATCCTATTGCTATGACCCCAAATACGAAAACAGCTCAGAACTTCATAAGCTTGCTTCTGGTGTTTGAAGGAAATGTGTTTGAGGCAGAGAAGATACAAATAAAAGTAGAATGGTTTTGTAAATTTCCCAGTAAAAAATCAACAGGTAAAATCTATGTTACTGTGCGTGACATTTATTATGAATTTGTGCTTAAAATGCTTCTGCAGTGATTTTTAATTTAACATTCTAGAATCAATTTTTCACTAGCACACCAACATTGAAAGCGAAGACACATCTTCAAAAGATACATGTTCATAAACATTTGTCTGTACTTACAAGCTTTCAACTACCTATTTAATAGCTATTCTATGCTGTTAGTGACACAGATTTTGTATAATCCAAAATTTAACATTTCATATTTTGAGCCATATTTTTATCCCACAAAAAAAATCCATTTTGTGCTGTGTTGTTTGGAATGGCTATTGCCCATTTATGAGTAAGGAACAGAATTTGAATTACTTCATTACTGCAGTTGCTTCTCTAAACTCGTGTTGTAAAACGTGCTGTCTGGAGATGAAGCTCCACTATGGTGTCTCCTGGCAGTAAGGATGTATGACTAATTCAGCAGCGTCAGCCACTGTTAAGTGATATTTCCTACAATCTGCCCTCATTACGCTCCTTGACAGCTGCTTCTGTCCAGAATGTGTCATGCATTTCAAACAGCTGTTGAGAAGTCTGACCTGTTTAGGTTAGTGTATGACTTGGTCATATAAAAACACCATGCAGATAACAGGGATGACATTCAACTAAATATAGTCATGGGGTAAATAATCACTTCCTGGAATATATAGCCCTAGTATTATTATGCAGACTGATGATTCCAGAAACATCCAAGTTGGGCATTCCATTGATCACCATTGCTCAAAGACTGTTGAATGGCCCTCCTAAACAGATTTATCATGAACCTGTAGGTGTAGATGTCCAGAATCAGTTCTCCAGGCCCTTCATACAGATGTCCAAATATCCAACACTGCATGCATTAAAATGTGTAATGCTGTGTTTGAAAGCTTATCTATACAGAAAATCTCTTATTACTGCAATTATGTTTTCATATCACTTGAAATGCAATGTCAGCTAAAAGCTGGTTTTGGACTTCTGTGGCTTATTTTACTGTACAGCTTATGCCAAGCTGATGGAAGTCCCTTTCTTCAAACTTCAGATTTTCCTAGAGCAGCTGGCCTCTTCAAGTTTGTGATTTTTATTTTGTGTGTCAGTGAGACAGAAGACTGTCATTTCCCCGGATGTGTTTTTGTACTTTGCAAGGTGTTGTCGTGTTACTGGACATATAAGTGACAACACCTAACAAGAAAAACTGAGAAAATAATGAAAATGACATCTGGTATTGTTTATTTATATTAGCTCTTCTCCGAGTGCACTTTTTGCAGTTCATGGGTAGGCCTTTAGGTTCATGCTTTTTGTTTTGTTTGACCATTCATTTCTTAAATTTATGCACTCACAGAGATAGATGTTAACTTCTGTTATTACTGGGCTTGTTTTTGGTAAAGGTTTTGGGTGATGCCTGCTTAGAAACTCAATAAAACAGCATAGACAGGGAAATATTTAATAGGTGAAGAAGTAAAGCATATAGGCCAAATACAGACGTAATTGCCTAATATTTTAATAACTGTTAAGGTTAATTCTTGAGAATTTCACAGTATCACAGTAATTTAACATGGTTTAAAAATTTGCTAGAAGAGCTAAAGATCAGCATAGTAACATGCACAATGATTTCACTAACAGCTAGATTGCTGTCAGTTCTTTTGGTAATGAATTACATCATTGCAGCATTTAAGCAAATGTCAAAATACATTTTTCTGTGAGATTCCTCTGGCTTGGAGTACCTTGGTTCTTCCTAATAGCAGTATTTTAGATATGCATATTGCCATTCCTAATTACCTTGTTGTAACTCGGATAAAAACAATTGCAGACTGAAATGATCATTACTGAGAACAAAACTCAGTGGTTTTTTTGCAATGCAAAGCTGCTTGGCAGAACTCTTAGGTCTATGTCTTGGTGCTCTTTGACAGCACGAGTGAACACTCCTTTCCAAAACACAAGCCCTACCTCCCTCTATAGGTGCAATAAGGAAAACCAGGTAAAGTCTGCAGTTTAGCACATTTAGCCTGCATCACGTGTGTAATCTCATAAATGAATGAAAGTTATGCAGACCCGTAAAGAAAGCACTTATCTCACGGTCTTTGAGCACCAACATTTCAGATTAATGCTTAGTTAATCTTGCGAGTGTTTTGCTTTTTCCGTTGTCATTTATCTGGACCCTCTAACTCATGGTTCTGACAAAAACTAATCTAGTGTATGGGGTGCATTCTCAGTTAGAAACACCGTCAGAGCTCAGGTGCCCAGCAGCTGCTGGCCCAGTCATATTTCGTTGTATTCAGATCAGAGAGAGATCCAAAAATATATCCAGATGCCAGCTCATAAATACAATGTCCTACTTTGGGATGTTTTTTGACAGAATCATTATCATACCTCTTCCGTCCTAAACCAAACTGTTTAATATTTTGTGTAGGAATATCCAAACTGAGGGTGCCAGGAGGCCAGGCTGTGCTTGGTGCTGCCAAGCAATAGGACAGAAGGAGGCAATGGGCAGAAATTGATGCACAGAAGTTCCACCTGAACATGAACTTCTTTACTGTGTGGGTGTCTGAGCACTGGAACAGATTGTCTAGAGAGGCTGTGGAGTCTCCCTGATCGGAGATATTCAAGATCCCTCTGGATGCAGTCCTGTGCAATGTGCTCTGGGATGCCCCTGCTTGAGCAGGGAGGTTCCACCAAATGACCCGCTGTGGTTCCTTCTAACCCGACTTATTCTGGGATTCTGTGACATTTTTATTAACTGTCTCTTCAGGCAAAGGGTTACCCTGTACCCCACGTCTCTCAGCGCGGCTGTGCTGTGCTCGCCCAGGACACGCATGTGCCGCAAGCCCGGGCTCCATCCCTGTGGGCCCGGCCCTTGCCCTGAGTTGAGATGGCGGCGGCAGCGCCGGTCACGTGCCGGCGGGCGGGGCGGCCCGCNAGCAGCCGGCTGTGCCGGGTTGGGTGGGGGTCTGGCTTGGAGAGCAGCCGGCTGTCCCGAGCGGGACCGGGTCGGGTCTGTGCTCCGAAGAGGAGCCGGCTGTGCCCGGTCTCCGCGGCTCTTGTGCTGCCAGGGCTGAGGTTTGAGGCTTGCCGCTTCCTGCTGCTCTTGTTAACTGGGGGCTTTTTTTTTTTT
>VYXC01009026.1:120376-235628 GCA_013397175.1 Platysteira castanea
GCAAGGGAGTTAGTGTAAAAATATTTGAAGTTTTGTTTGTTGAAACAATGCAGGTGATTTGCTCCAGTCGTTTACAAGGCATCTCAGCTTCTCTTTAAAGATATGAGAATGTGATCCTCATTTAATCAAAGCAAAAATTGCCAATGTATCCCAGGCAATGCTTGCATCTTACTTCAGCATATTGAAAAAAAAATCCCAACCAAAGCAAAACCCCAACAAAAACTCCTCCAAACCCCCCCCAAATAAACACCAAACTCAAAGAATTTCTAGCTATTATATCTGTGAAGTCTGACTTGTGACATCAGAGTCCTTCAGGGTGGTGACTGAACATTTTCCCCTTGAAGTTGTGAGAGGCTGCAGACTTCAGAAGACAGGCTGAGAGTAGCAACAGGTGAAATAAAAGTGAATCTGAGGTGTTTGGATGTAGATGTGTAACCAGGGCATGTTTTGTTGGGAGAAATAATGGTGTTACCGACTTGTTATAGCATGAGAGGTTATTCATTTGTGTTTCTTTTTTTTTTTCCCCTAAATAGTGATAGCAGTTAAATTAAAAAAAAAAAAAGGAAGTCAAAAATATTTTTCCACCAATCTGTCTTCCTTTGCAAAATATGCTGTGGCTAGACAGAGTTTATAGATCAAGACTGTCCAAGCTGACATTCATCTAATAAAGGAGATACATACAACCATACAGAGATCTCAAATTATTTTTTTTTTTTCATAATGCATAGAAATTAGGCAAATGATGAAGTACTGCTAAACTATGATGTTAAATAGAACTGTTTCATCAATTTGATTTTGATCTGGTTGAATCTGGTGTGGTCATTGTTCAAAGTGAGGTATCAGAAAAACATTACTGTTCATTTCCAGGACTACAGATAAAAGTCCACTACTGTTCCTGTTCTTCACTCTGATCTTTAGGTGGCAGTACAGGAACACAAAACTCCAGTTCTTAACACTGATTTAGTAAAACACTAAATCCTTTTATATATGTAATTAATGTTTGAGGCTTTACACTGTGACATATAATTCTATACTTGCTTTTGTGTCTTGGCTTATAGTAGTGAATGTTGTTTGATGCAGTTTTAGGGTGTATGAGAAGTGCTGGGTGAGCCAGAAGATGGCTAATGAAGTGCAGAGTATCTTCCTTCTGGACTGCCTGCTGAGAGGCAGCATGGTCTTGCCAGGATTTGGGGTTACAGGCTTGTGATGGTGCCGACTTACACTATGACCTTGGCTGAGTTCCTACAGCAAGGGTCTCATGTACCAAAGCAGGATAAGGCTGGCTCTTGGGGGCAAGTTGCTGCTCTGTTTCAGAGAGGAAAGCTCACATAGTGCAGTAGTTCTGCTTTGTCTTACGTCAATTAAAGTGAATATTATTGTGGATTTAAAATGCTGAAGTATTTATATGCAAGGACGTGTATATATATATATGTATATATATATGTACACATAATGCATCTAATGGTGCAAAGATTAGCAACCCATCTTTATATTTTTGGGCTGTTGGTACTTTTTTAATAGTGACAATAATTTTTTTGGTCAGTGTTGTTAGGTCTACATTGTATGTAGACCAGATGGCAGATTTTTGTAACTGTTTCCCCTTTTGTGATTTCTTCTTACTTCAGATAGAACCCTGTTCTAATGAAGAGGTTCATGTTTTTTTACAAGACCTGGCTAAAATACTCTGCTCTAGATGGTTTAATATGATAGTGTAGCTGTTTGAATGGTATTCTGGTAGCAATTATAAAAATATTGTCCTGAAATAGGATACATAATAAAGATTTGCTCTGAAATACAAATTTTGATAAAAAAGAGTGTTGACAGTGTGTATTTCTATGGAAGCATGTCTTGGGAGAACATGATGTGTTGCATGATGGTACATTTTGTGCAAGAGTATCTGTAATGTTTAGGTCAGTCATCTGGAAACATGCTGGTTTTACTTTTATGGAAGTCTGACAAAATTTGAATGGCCAGCATCTTTTCCCAACAATTTCCTGGGGAAAGCAACAGAAAAGATTATTTTTCTCTTACTAATTAAAGGTTTTCTGTATGGCTTCTTTCATGCTTTAATATCTCTTTAATGTTTGTCTGACTTTCAGATTTTGAATTGAAAATATACCCAGCCTGTTATAGACTGAGAATCAAAATGAAGTGAAAATCAATTATATCTTTGGTGTTTGTTTGCTTTTCACAAAACATTTCTGTGATGCCTTGTAGTTACAAGAATCCACTGCAAGAAAATTTAAGTCCTGGTTGATACTTAGGAGCAAGAAAACAAACTTTCTAGAATCTGAGTCTCAGAAAAAGTAAAAAAAAGAGGTAACACCATCCTATTTCAAAATGCTATATGCCTTTAAGGGAAATGAATATATGAGAATAAGTAATGAACAACATTAGGTATAGACTATGAAGTAAAAGGCATTAGTGTTTCTTGTTTGGGTAAGGTAGAGGTTCAGACTCGAAGTGGATTAACAGGAAGTATGGATGTATTTTTGAATGACTACAAGTGTTCTAAACATGTTTAGAAAGAGAAAAAGCATTAAAGAGCATTAAAGTTAGGAGTGGTGATAAGCTAGATGCGACAGCATCTAGCAGTATGGGAAATATAACCAAAAATTGCCTGAACAGTTGGGTAATTACAGGATACTAAACACAGGCCAGCAATTGTGTGTGCCTTGCTCAATTTCAGCTGATTTAAAAAGAGCCAGATGGAAACACCTTTACATTCAGAACTGTGCATTCCATCCTGTGTCTTCAGCACTGACACACTCTTAAATTGTTTGCTTTATTATTATTACTACTATTATGACTACTGCTACTAATACAACATTGTGTTATTGTTATCATCATCATCACCATGAAAGTTGGTGTACCATTGTGAAGGTATGGAATGCCTGAGTTAATGGCAGCCTGAAGGTACAAAAATACCGTTAAGTTTTAACCATGGAGTGGAATTTTTTAAGTAGAGAGAAGCAGGGTTTGACTCAGAAAGAGAGTGACAAGGGAGGTGGTTGTGATTGCGTGATCCTTCCTACCACTGGGACCCTGGCTTGCAGCTGTGTGGTTCTGCCTGAGGACTGTTGTTAACTGTTCAAGTGTACCCCTTTCCCACTGCAGCAGGGAGGTCAAGAGAGGAGAGGAGCTCATTATTTTGGCTCTGTAGCAATGGGAGTTTCTCCACAAAGGTTCTGTCATTCACCAGTAAAGCTAAGATGCTTCCTTAAGCGCCAAAGAGAGCATCTCTCTTAGCACAGCATCTGAGTTCTGCTGCTTCTAGCTTTGTTGGGTGATTAGGTGCAAGCTAATGGATGCTCTTTCATTATGTGATGTTTAGCATGTATGAGACTTCCAGTGATGCACAAGGCTATAAAATCTACACTGCCTCCTTATTTATATCTGAAAAATACTTCTGTTGCTGGTTAATACAGAAATAGCTTTAAATTTATGCTAGTTTCTTGAAAGCATCCTGTTTTGTTGCTCTAGGTGTTCCTACTATACTTCTATTTAGTTCTACAGGGATTCTAGAGTGTGGGAAACTAATATTTGATGATACATTCATTGACTTTTAACTTTTCATTAATTCTCACATGAAGATCGTTAAGTATTGTAGTTCTTTAGATAAAAAACAATATCTAAGTTTTATGGTTTGCTGGTAGGAAAAGGTGTTTTGGGTTTTTTCCTTTCTGTAGAATACTGCGTTTCCATGGTCATTTATAGAATGAAACAACATTTTAAAAATTCCTTAAACATATGTAAGAACATAATTTTTAGACTTACCACATAAATGAATAAAGTTAGTCAGCATGACTTGGTGCCACGTCTATAAGTAATAAGGTTTTTTAGATGTGAGAAGTATGATATTTCATGTCCCTTCAGTGGCAGTCAAAATTCTAGAAAGAGTTCCAGTAGTTTTCAAGATGCATAACCTCTTCTGGAGTAGAGGAATATGAAAAAAAATCTTACTAGTGTTAATCACAGTGTGAGTATTAGGAGCAGGTATGTTTTTGTGCTTCAGGGGTAGGATAATCCTGAGAATGATATGCTCTAACTTGATGGATCATTCTGACAGTTAGGAGTGAAATTGCAGCTCTGTCTCTGGGGGTACCTGAAGTGTGAAGTAAAAGCAAAGCACGTGAAACAAAATTGTATGTGAGACAGGAGCTATACAAAGTATCATAATTTCAGGTTCCGTGTACATTTGTGAGAATGTTTCCCAAGACCTGAGAAATCGACCACCACCACTACCAGCAGTAATGTTTCTCCCTGAAGCTGAATGACAGCCTGAAGAAAGGCAGCATTTTCCTAAGACGAGACTCTCCCTCCCCCACCTCAACTTACTCCTATAGTGTTGAAGCAACTTTATGAAAAGCAGTAGAGAAATGCTTTTTTGTGCCCTCATGCCAGCGGGACCCATAGAAGTGGTTTTCAGGCTGCTGTCCCATGCTGACAGAAAAATCTGTGAGAGGGAGTGGAGACATAGACTGTGCTTTCCTGCAGTGTCTCGTCCACAGAAGGTCTGTAGCAGAAATTACAGTCTCCGTCTCCCATTCCTTCTGTTTGGAGTCAGGTTGGAGGAGGGGGAGAAGGAAGCTCGGGCATTCAGGGTGGCATTCATAAGAAGTCATCCTGGCCTGCCTGTTTATTTGGTTTACTTCACTCACAGCACCCTTTTTTGTGTGGTCAGGAGTTTCCTGTGTTGCTGTTAGGAATATCCCTTGGTAGGTGTTTTTGACCGACTGTACAGGTTCTGTTAGCTGTAAACTCTTCTTTTCATTGCACAGTATTTTGCTCTTCAGTTGGT
Organism: Platysteira castanea; assembly: GCA_013397175.1. Lineage (NCBI taxonomy): Eukaryota > Metazoa > Chordata > Aves > Passeriformes > Platysteira > Platysteira castanea. The sequence continues at coordinate 125,178 of VYXC01009026.1, forward strand.
GCCTCCTCACTGCTTTGTATGCTCTGGGCTTGCTTTAGGTAATACATGGTCACTGCTAATCTTCTTCCCTTCCTCCCCTGCCTTGTGGTCTCGAGACTGATGTTCTTGTCTGCTGCTGCCAACCTGGCTCTGCTCCTGTTAATAACAGGAGAAATAGAAAAGGGAGAGGCATTGTTAAAAATAAATTCTCCCAGGTCAAGAGTTTTTATTGCCATGCCTGTCATTTATGGAAAATGAAAATTTTAGACATGCTTTAAAGGGCCCTAAAGCTATTACTGTGTTGGGGTTTTGTGTATACAATTTTCATGCTTATACTGCTCTATAATTGGAAAGGTATTATATCAAAATTGTTGTCCTGTCAAGCTGTGACTGACCATTTAAGTTGTAGTCATCTTGTAGATTTTACTCAATTTAGGTTTTACTGTGTATCTGCAATCCACACCTGATACTGTATTTCTGTTCTGCATGGTGCAGTCCCTAATATTACCATTTTAAAATATTAATATGCTCTGCATAAATCCTCTTTGCTTGTAGTTTTTGATAAAACAATGAAAATAAGTTTGTGGATTGGATTGTCTTTAGTATGCATTCCCTTAGGTTGAACTGCAATCGTGCAAGTACAAAATTATAATCAGCACTACGAGGGAAAACATGAGTGATTAAAATATGGTAACTTGTAGCTAATGTAAGGACACAATTAGTTCGAGATATTTCCCAAAGAAAGTTTTTAATTATGTGTAAATTGCTCAAAGTTTTGTACTGCATTAGGATTTATTGTTTAAATTCTTTAAGAACTGTTACTGGTATCTTGTCCATAGGTACTGGAATTCATGAATTGTTAGTGGTTGCTTCCGTTGTGGGTGTACTCAAAAGCCACTCTGTGCTTTTGCCTCTATGGTGTATGGAATGATAGTTTTACCTTGAAGAATCTTGCCTTCAGAACCAGTTGCAACAGCTGTTCTGCATTATCCAAAATTAGAGGGGTGAGGCTGATAGAATTTTCCGCATGTCTCTCCGCCCCACCCATTCATGTTTTGAAGTGGGTTATGGATCTGCATGACAACTTACCTGATGTGCTGGCTAGGAGCTGCTGAAAGGGCAGGCATTCTTACTGCTCTCCTGAGTCCTTGCTCTCCTTCCTGCATGCACCTTCTGCTTCTCATTTGGCACTTTGCTGCTTATATGACCTATGATACACTGGTGCAGAGAAATAAACTGGCAGAAAACATACTTTAGCAAAATAGAAAAGTCTTAGTGCCCTTGAATCAGCTTAATGCTGGAGGAAGAGAGCAGAAGTGACCATTGAATGGGGGTCGAGATCTGATGGTCAGGGCTGTGTTGTCTGGTAGTAGCTGGCCTTTAGTCTGCTGTAGCTAAAAATGAAAATGTAAGAAGGACAGGGGAATTTCTGAGCTCTTATGTATGTCATTAGGAGAAGTAGGGCTTTCAGGTGTGCAGGCTTGACTGGCTTGTTAGGGTTGAGGACAATTTTTTCTGCCTTGTAGTCCAGTCTAGTCCTGGACCGTGAGACCCCACCCTCATTTCTTTACCAAGTCATATTTCAGTCATATTTTACTTCCTCAGAAGCATTTCCTAGCTTCAGTTTAGCAGAAGAAACATTGCAGACATTTACAGTTGTTTCTTACCACAAAGAAAATATTTTCTTTTTGACTGAAGTCTTGGTTACATAGGAGTGTCTCAGCTTTTCTGACTTCATTTCTGAAACTGGTTTTACTTATTTCGGGATCTCAGCTTAATTCCAGCAATCACAATTCTCACAGCGCGTCTGTGACTAAATGAGAGATTTTATTTAGAGGCCAAGTTGAAGTTTTGAATCATTCCCAAGGGTGTCCTGATGACTGTAGGGTCAACATCAAGCAGTGCAATTGGTTGAACACCGGTAATTCCTATGCTAACTCAAGCTGCAATCCCCTATTCATGCAATGTTTAGCTTTCCTGTTTATCATCAAAACTGCTAGGTGCTTTCAGCTCAGGGCTTGCTTTGCTATTAATTTCATTGTTCAAGCTTAAGTGAAATGACAGACTGAGTATTTTTTTAGAGTATCTTCTTGGCCTCTGAGTACCTGATGCTGCAGTCAATAGGTAGGAAATACAATTTTGCCTTCACTCAGGGCGGGCTTGACCCTGGGTGTTTGTGTAGTGTTTGTGTGCTGCCTGTGTCATCAGGTTTAAGCATTCAAAGGATTTAAGGATTCAAAGGAAAAGAGCCAGCAAGTGTGTTGAGCACTACTTACCAGGGTGTGATTAGGAGTGGTTATGATCTCAGAATCACAGAAGATATAGAAGTGCAGAAAAGGAGTAAAAGATCATCACCAAGTAAAAAGAGGAAATGAAAACGGGCTTATCAGCTGTAAACCCCTTCTTACAATTCACCCAAATATGGCTCATTCATGCAATCTAATTGAAATGTCTCATTCAACTGCTCGGAGTGTGCGCTGGTGACCTGAAAAGACAACTTCTGTGGTGATGGCATTATTGGTAGTGGGAAGGAGCATGGTAGCAGAGGAAGAAAGAAGTTGAGATGTTTGGTGAAGCATGGTCCTCAGGGAGAAGGGATTTTTCCTGGGAAATACTGAGCATGAAATAAACTGTCTATGTTTCTAGGGTAAAATGTTGAGTGTATTTTGTGCTTCTCGGGCAGAAACTTGTTTTTATTTATTAGTCAAGAAGAGCTTGAAAGCAGCTCACTTTAACATAAAGGTTCAAACTGGAGTGCCGTCTTGGTGGCTGTTGTTTTGGTGGTGTTTTTTTGTTGTTTTTTTGGTTGGTTTGTTTGTTTGTTTTCCTGTTGTGTTGTTCTGTTTTAAGTACTACTCCTCTTTGGTACGATAAACTATGACACCTCTTCTTGCTGTGGCCTGACTGCTGTTTTCTGTCACAGAAACAGAGCCTGCTATTCCTTCTGAGATAAGTGGTGTACCAAAGAAGACTTGCTGTGTAGAAAAGCATATCTCATCAATTTTATCTCCTCCGTTTCTATGCACCTTGTGTGTGAGAAATAAATTCCACTTTGCAGATCATTGTGTTCAAAATCTTTATTAAATATTGTATAGGATGAGAAAGTTTGTGCCAGGCTACTACACTACAGTTTAATTTCCTCTGGAAAAAAAAGTTATGATTTTTTTGATCAAACTCTGGATATAGATATTTTAAGCATTGAATGAATGTTGGTGTGGGTTTGTACTTTGTGTAGCTGGCTTTGATTTCTGTGGTGTATTGACTCCAAGTTCTCCAGCTGCTGAAAGTGTCTTAGTCCAGATTTTTGAAAAAGCAAAACCAAATTGAAAGATTTAAAAGAAAAATTGAAGTGGGACAGAAAAAATTTAGAGATTTATGGTCATAAGCATCTATGTTGTTTTAGCAAATGAGACTGGCTACTCAGCTATTTATGAATTCTATCCACTTCTCATATTAAAACAGTCAGAGCAGTTGATATTCCTGCACAACAGATGGAATAGCCGTGGAAACAATTTCTTGAAATACTGTGTGAAACTCAACATGTGATGATTGATTTATCTGAAGCCTTTACCCCAGGAAAAAGAGGCTATGCAGTAATCCACACAAGATATGTATGATATCAGGTATAAAACAGATACAGCAATGAAATGTACTTTATTATCAGTAAGATCTTTTACAGTATTACATTGGGTCTTTTTTTGTTTGTTTGTTTTAGTTTTGGTTTTATTCCACAAAATAAGGACATTATACTTATGTAAGTAAGTATCTCTTACTCTAAAAATCTCCCTTTCTGTGGCTAAGAAAGTAGATGAATTGTACTGATGAGCACTAAAAAGAGTGACAGGTATAAAAAGAGCAGAAAAGTTATAGAGGCTGTTAGTTAGCAAGCCAGTTGCTGAAAGAAGTTAATCTTGCCACTCCTAATGGATACCTAGTATTTTATTAGACATGTAGTCAGTCCATGTATTGTTTATATGTAGGGTTTGCTGCCAATTAATAGCTTTTGCTGCTTTGGCAGTCATTTTGATTGAATTGCACTGACTGTTTTATGTGATTACTGCTTTACTCTGTGTTCTGGTAAGTAAAAGCTACTTAAATTCGGTTTTTAATGAAACTCCATAAGGAATGCAGACTTGCTGAGCATTGTATGCAAAAGAATTAGACTCCTCTAAAGACTGTGAAAATTTGGTGTGGGATTGTTTTACTGGATGCACCTTTCTACTGAAAAGTGTACTGACAGGAGAATCCTGTTGCATGTATATAAAATATAACACTGGTTGGATTCATTAGTGCTGAGCTACTGCCCCTTATGGAATTTAGGATAAAAAGTAAATGAATGTGTGGAATGTGGTATGTGTGTGCCGAATTACATATTCAACTAATTTTTCATTGATTGGGAAGTTACTGTATTTTTAAAGATTTTATTTTGGTGGTGTTTGTTTTACTCAGTATTTCAGGCAGCATTTACCTTTCGGGTGCTGTTCACTGCATTTCTAGATATACCCTGTGCAATAATACACATCACGTTACTTTTGTTTACAACCCATTTGTAAGGACTGATTGTCATTTTCCTCCTTTCTCCTTCATGGACAGTCTTTGAACACAACTTGGGAGAAGAGAGTCAATAAAATCAAAGAATCACCTCTTTTTTTGATGTCTTGCTCAGGTATAAAACTGAAGATATTGTCAGTTGATGTGTATATTTTAATGCACGTATGAGGAGCACAGCAAATGAAGGATAACCTTGTAGTTCAGATACATAATTGGAGGATTACAGCTCTTCTTTTGTCTGTTCTATTTAATAAGGTCTTTCCTTGACTGCCTGTTTGAGAGAGGTTTGAGGTTTATTGCATTCAACCATATATTTAGAAGTTGTTGATAGCATGTCAAATAAAAACATTTTAATTATATGTTTGTATATCACCTTAAGGGCAATATTTGACCTTAACCCACTTGAAAATCTTAAAAAGTGATTATAGGCAGCAGAAAGCCTGTCTGCTATAAATTTAACAGTACCACTAGGAAACAGTCCAACACCAACAGGTTTATGTGTATACTTGGCATTAACATGGCTTTTTAAAATTGGTAAAATACATCCTAATCCTGCCAGAGCTGAAAGCTTTGCCATGCAAAACTTTATCGTCCTTGCAATTTGCTGGATGATTGTTCCTTTCGGTTTCAAAACCTGTGAAACTTGCTTGTCCTTGGCTAAAAAAAGTGTTTGTGTGGAAAAAGAATGCAGCTTAACTGATACCATAGAAGGAACAGTCAAGAGGCCAGTGGAATGTGAATTACAACAGACGAAAGAAAATGTCAGTGGGAAAAATTGTTTACTTGAAATGGACTCAGGAGACATAACCTGGAGAGCTGCTCATAGCAGAAGGGATATTAAGTATTTCTGGGAAAAACTGATCATAAGGGAAGATCATGGCAGTTTTTTAAAGTACTGGTCTGGTATGGATGATACTGTGCTATAAATCAATTACCAAATCAAAGAAAGAATTTAGCAGATGGAAGCTAAAGTTAACAGTGTATTTATGGTATGAAAAGCGATGAAAAATGCTTTCCGATTTTTGTGTAACAATTTCGGAAAGATTTGGAAAGGTGAGACCTGAAGTCCTAGTTTTCCCTGGAAAGTTACATGGCCATGGCCCTTTGTGTGACTCATGGCAACATAAAAAAAATGACAAGGAAAATACAGGACTGGGAAGAGATTAATAATTTCTGTACAAGATTTGAATTTCCAGGAGTTGCAAAGCATCTTACAGAGAGGGTAGAAATGGTTTAAATGGACAAGATTTTTTTACATTTAAAAGATCTCTATGAACTTGTAGGCAAACTCATGTGGAGGGAACTGGGTTTTGAGCTGGGCAGTAGAAGGTTGTGTCTTTGATTTGGTCAGGAGGGCTGTGAGATGAAAGCACCAATGCGAGGCTTGTAGCTGGAGGGTCTGGGGCTGTTTGCATCATGGTATCGGGGTGGTTATGCTGCCTGGTGGCAGAAAATCACATAAGGTATCATAGTCTGTGCCAGTGAACATGGACGTTACCTACAGTTCTGAATATCCTGTTTCAAAGTTGGTTTTAGCCTCTTATCTTGTTTCTGAGTCTCAGGAGGAGTTGAATTATTAAAGGACGTATTTTGTCTTTGAACAAGTGGCTCTCAGCAATGTCAGTGTTTGGTGTGCACAGAATGCAGTGATGTTTGGCTTTCTGTTGTGGGGAGCTGATGCAGGGCTGTGGTCACTTCTGCCGTTTTCCTTCCCTTAATCTGCTTTGAGGCAGATGAAATAATTTACACTACTCCCAAGTGCTTCAGAAATTATTATGGAGCCAAAGATCTTGTCCTTAGAGATTGCCTTGGAAGTTGTGACTCTGGGAATACGTCTGTTCAGAACTACTCTACTGTAGACTTATTAATTTTTAATTTTCATCTCTTCTTTTTAATCTCCCCCCATGGAACCTTATAAATTGTATCTGTCAGTACACATACTATTTTATGAACCTTGTAGTTAGGGTTGCTTGAGAAGCACATATTTGGTACTTCTTCTTATGGGCCTTAATGATAAAATTAATTTTCACTAAAAAGTGCTTTCCTAATAGCTAATTGTTATTAACTGAAAGACTATGCTTACTTTTCTGCTTATAGCACAGAAGGATTCAGAATCAATTTTAAAAACTGCATTTGTTGGAACATCTCAATGTTGATCCATTTTACAGCTGGAAGGTAATGACATTTTTAAATACTCATTTTATTTTCCTGATATAAAGTCACCTGCACTGTGTTTGCCTCCCTTTTGCTGTAAATTCTTTCAGGCATGAAATAGCTTGCCAGTTGTCTCTTATGCTCAGAAGTTAATGAATGGTTATCAGTTTATTGCAGATAATAACTTAGCTACAAACTGTAATGCATGCTTAAGCTCATTGTGTAGAATTTTTGCTTTAAGACAATGTTTAATCAGTGGTTGTAGGTTTAAGAATGTCATTCCAGGCTGTGCTTCCTCCCAGGACTCCACAACAGAAACCTTCTCCTACCCTGCCATCCTGCCCCATTCTGCGAGCAGAGCTTTTCTCAGCTTTGAAATGCTTCCAATTTTGCCACAAACTTACAGTAGCTTTTAATAGAGCAGATGTTTTGTCTTTGTCTTGTGGTGAGTCCTTAGTATTCATTCTGACTGGTGAAAATGAATGACGTCCAGTTTTTCCTGGGCTTGTACCTATGAAATAAAGTCTGTCCTTGACATGTGTATCTCCTTTTTACTGATGTTCATGTTATAAATGAGAGAGATTTTCGTGCAAAAACAGAGCAACAATTTATTACAAAATTAAAGAACAAAGTTTTCGGCATAAACAACTTAAGCAAACACCATTAGCGAAGCGGTTACTGGCCAGTAGGGTGAGGTCCGGCCCTAGCTNCTTCCAATTTTGCCACAAACTTACAGTAGCTTTTAATAGAGCAGATGTTTTGTCTTTGTCTTGTGGTGAGTCCTTAGTATTCATTCTGACTGGTGAAAATGAATGACGTCCAGTTTTTCCTGAGCTTGTACCTATGAAATAAAGTCTGTCCTTCACACGTGTATCTCCTTTTTACTGATGTTCACAATAAGGAAGAATAAAATCTCTGTGAACTCACCCCTGCAGTTATCTCATATTAGAATAAAGACATAAAAACGTTTTAATTTTGTTCTGCTTGTATGACTCCTAGAACTGGTAATTTCCGTAAGTGCTTTCTTATTGTTCAGGTGGGTTTTGTTTTTAAGCATATGTGTGCTTCCTATGCAATAAAAAAATTTCTGGATTAATTTTAATTGGAAGAATTATGTTCTCTTAAACTTACCTCATGGCTGAAATAAATAAAAAAATATGTTTTAACAGTCTTAAAAAAAATAAGTTCTTAATTTTGCAAAGTTGTTTCCCAATCGATTTTAGATTAAATTAATTACAAGAATCCATTCATTCCTTATTCTTGATTTTTATTTTAAAGTTACTGAGGTTATATTTTACAAGTAAATATGGTGTGGAAACAAGTTTTTACTAAAGCAGTGCAGTTACTGCTGGCACTCTGTGCAAGGTAGTGTGGTAGGCCATCAAATAGACCTGCTACTTAATGAGATTTACCACAAAGCTTTGTACAGTACTGGCTTCAATATCAGGCTTTTGGAGGAACCCTTCAAATAAAAGTAATATCTTTTTCTATTTTAAAAATGTCACAGCAGTTACTGGAAAAACATTAAAAACATTTGGACTCACTTGTGTCATACTAGTTTTTCATCTTTTGCATTATTGTGTGCTGACAAAGCCTCACTGACAGAAAGTTGACTCTGAAATGTGTTCAGTCAGCATAAGCATTATAAGTTGATGTGACTGTAGTTCCTATAGAGCTGTCTGTGAGCAGTGATGTTTTCCAGCTACTCAGTCTAGTTCCTTAGCCTGTTTCAGCAGTGGACTTGACTTGGAAGCAAATGCCCCTTCTCCTTGTGCTGAAAGACTGTGAACTGCTGAATTATGCTGCAGGGTTGGGGGATGTCAGTGCAGCTGCTGCTCTTGTCCTTTGCAATAAACCTCCCAAAGTGGTATTTAGGTGGTGCTGTGGTAGGTGCTGCTGGGTGCTCCATGTGGGGGTCAGGTTCTCCGTGTTGTTTCTGGATTACCTGCTCCAAGCAGAGCCTGGCCCTGTCTTCAGGAACTGTGGCATCCTTTCACCACTTGAATTCAACTGCGGGGGTTTCACCAATGACCAAGACCCTCTGTGGCTTGTTTTTTTGGGGCCTCCACAGTCAAAATGTTTCCATAGGATGGGCTGATGTGTCTTGTAAACAAAGGTTTGTCGTGTAAACAAAGTTGTTTCCCCATAAAATGAAGAATTTTTCTAGGATGTTGTTGTGAAGAGAAACTGTTTCTGATGAACACAGGTAGTAGCAACCCAGGGAATGAACATTCAAGGGGATTAACATAGTTTGAGAAAGTGAATGGACATGATTGGGACTTAAAAATATGCCTGGAGAAAGCCTAACTTAAAATAACCTTAATTCTAGAAAAAAAGCAACAGTTATCCAGAAATAAAATTGCTTTTCTATGTCATGCAAAAACACTATTCTGTTTGCGCTTTCTTTTTTAACCTAATCGACAACTTTAAGTTGCATTTGACTAACATTCTTCCTAAACTCGCTTTAAATACTCAGCATTTAAAAAGCTAATTGTCTGAAAAGTCTTAGTAGTGTGATTAGGTTTTTTAATTGCATGCTCAGTTTCAGTGAAAAGATGATAATTTAAAAGATCAGTGCCAGACACAGAAACAATGTTTAGTTAGGCTGTAAGACTTAGACAACTTAATCTTTCTTGATGTTGAATTTCTGTGTAGATAAGTTTAAAATAAAAAAAATAGGAGAAATTACAAGTGGAGCTTGTCTACCCACTTCCAAAATGGCCAGCAGCAAGAAAAGCAAGTTAAACCCACCAAAATTAAATTACTGTGGCTTCATGATACTTTGGTTTTGTCTTCTAGGTGGCCAAAGTACACTTGTGTACCTCTTTCCAACAGAATAGGAGCTGCTGCTCTTCAACACTAATTTTGGTTGACGTCTTCCATGTGCTTCAGCTAATCTGAAATTTGAAATTATGCTCTATTTTAAAGATATTTTGCAGTTGCAGTCAGATTTCTCAGTGAGAGTTAGGTTTGTAGCTTTCTATTCTCTGTGGACACAAGTTCTGACATTAGGAGGTGTTTGGGTGTATGCACTCCTGTTGAAGGGGTTAGACATGGGACGTAAGGTACAGGAGATGGGACATCTTGTAGAATTGAGCCTTTTCACTTCATTTCTACCTAATCAGTATTTGAACTCAAGTTTCAGGAAATGAATGCTTACTCTTGCCATTTCATTTCTATAAGATGCTGTGATGAATTAGAAAATTATACTTCAAGAGTACATGAGAACTTGGAACATCTGTTACAGTACTAGTGAAATGTGCATTTCACATGCCTGGCACAAGAAAAATAAATCCTTTAGATCTCCATATATTTTGGAGTTGCTTTTATATTTAACCCCTTCAACATTTTTCTTGTCCCTCTTAAATTCTTCGTCTCTTATTTGCAGAGGGCCTAAAAGTAAGCCTGCAGCATTTTTCAGGACTGTAGGATTTTTAAACAATTAATTTTCTAAAGTTACTTCTGATAAAAACCTGGACTGTGGATTTGGATTTTGCTTAGAAAATCAAGTTTGAATTTTAAAGCCTGATTTATGTACAGGAAGATTTCTTTGTTAGGGTTTTTTTTCCTCCTAATTTTGTGAACTATTTTGTATAACATTTTTGATACAAAATGTTGATCCCTTTTGGTACCAAAAGATCTTAGACTGTTTCTCTGAATGTTGGTATAATAAATATCCTAATGCTGAGTTTTCAGTAATAGAAGAGATGATTTTTATCTTCAGATATGCCCCCGTTTTTTTTCATTACTAATAGCAAGTGAAGATTTTGATAACTTGTCTTTTTTACTATTGATGCAGTTGTACTTAAGTATCTTTGTTCCTTCCTCATGGTTGATCTCATCCTATGACACTGGATGGCTGACATTTTTCTGGAGGTTAGCTCTGCAGGATTACTCAAAAAACTCAATCCCATTAGGAAAGGAGTAGAAATTTCAAAAGAGAAAGTTGAGGAGGGGTCCAATCACACTGGTCACATAAGGTGGGGTCAGTTCCTTGTGTTCAGACACACTGGCTTTAATCTGCAGATTCTCCCCCAGATGTGAACATACCCTCAGTGCTCATGGTTATTTTTCTGGCAGATGAGGAAGCATGGTCAACACTGAAATGCAAAATTGTCTTCTAATGATAGAGCTGTTTTATTGGGAATTGTTTAGCAGAATGTGAGCAATGAATATGGGCCACTCTGTGACTAGAAAATGCTCAGTTACTGAGGTCTTAAATGGGGAACCAGTCACTTACAGTGCTTAAATGTTTAAAACTACTGTAGATACTAGCTATCATCTAAAGCTCTGTACCTGTCTGAGAAATAATTATTTCTTTGGTCTGGCTGCTGATGCTTGATGCATTTGTTGATTACTCTGACAGCTAAGAAATGAATTTTCTAATGAGAAACAAAATAACTACAAAAACCTGAAATTATGAAGGATGAATTAGGCTCTGGAAAAGCTGTGCAGATTCTACTTAAAACCCCTCCCCCTTTGCAATATATGATATAGGGTCTAAAATTTACATACTCTGTTGCTATATGAAATAAATAACAATTAACCTGTGACTAGAAAAAAAGTAAATTGTGGATTTTATTAAGTAAAAATTAAGTGGTATTATGGTCTTGCATGTTCAGTTGTAACAGGCTGTGTACAAAATCTGTATGAGCCGTGGTTGCTAGGAATAATTGAGTATGTTTCACATCATTCATCTCTATGTGATCACTTTGGTGATCGTAGAATTTTCTGTGAAATGGTTTTGGTGGCTCAGAATTAATTCAAAGCATACAGAGTAGAGTGGAACAGTTAGGTGATCATGTGACACACTTGTTTGAGGAAAGATTGATTTGATAAAAAAAGACTTCGCCAGCTGTTTTTCTTTCTGCTCACAGATCTCTTATATGTGTATAGATTTTAAGGGAGTTGAATGTTGCTGGAGTTCTGGCTTAACTTATGCCAGAGTCAATTCAGTGCCAGTTCTAGTTAAAAGATGTTCTTTCTTCATGGTTGTCATACATACCAAATGAAAAAAAAAATTATTAGTATGCCATAGAGAAGGAGAGATCTTTTATTTACTTTAGCTTTGCAATTCGAGACTATTTCTCTTAGACTAGTTTGCATCATGTATTCTTCAGCTGTTCTGTGGTGACAAGTAGCATCCTACTCTGTGAAAAAACAAATGATAAAAAAAGGGTAACAATTCTAGTGAGGGACATCTGTTGCTAACTAGTAAAATATAAGGGGGAGAGTGATTTCAGCTGTAATTAGTTACATTCTATAAGTGTAGGGGAACCTAGGTTGAAATAATGCAAGAGCAATTGTGTTGGTGAACAAAACAAAATATCTTTTTAAAAGAGAGTGTGCCTGGCATCTTATGGTAATGTTTGTTTGGTGGGACCAGGAGTCCATGGAAGGATGAGCTCAAGAACTGAAAACTGAGGGGAACCACATGATACTGCTGCTGTTGCCTCTGCAGAGGATAGTTGAACTTGTTTTCTGATTATTGAGGGAATGGACCAGTTTTAGTAAGAAATGGGGTGTTACCCCATGTGGACCTGTCATAACATCCCCTCTAACATGATGCCTAGTGGCACCCCAGGTCACATGCTGTAAAAAAAACCCCAGAACTTAACACAAAATAGACCCAAAAATGCAGAATACATTACTTACCTCCTGCTGTACTAAGCATCCGTCTCTTTCCTGTGTCCTTTAAAGGTGTTCCTTAAAGTTGCACAAACCTCTCTCCCCACCCCAGTAATACCTTGATTGGAAGGTGCAGGACTGCAGTGTATCCTTTAGCTGTGTGCCATTCCACTATGCCGTGTTATTTCAGGATTGACAGGAGAAAGCTAATTCTACTGCTTGTCTTTCAGAACAGTGTGAACATTGCATCTGTCTTGGCTCACTGCACCAATTTCCAGTTGCCTGTAATTGCATCCAGAAATGTTTGTGAATTAGAGCAGTTGATGAAGTAAAGGTAGACTCTGCATACCAAATGTTCCCCTCTGCAGCCTGGCTGGAGTATCCTGAAATAATATGGAGTTTCAGCTGGCCTTCAAGAGTTACACTGGGAAAAATGCATTGCAATAGATTGTTGCAGAAATGACACAGAGGAAGTGGTTGCAGGGAGGTCTAAGGAGCCCTGTTTTGTTGGCTGGGCGGTAACTCATGAGCTAAAGAACTGCATATATGCGTCATGGCTGGGACTTAGCAGCCTGGCAGTAACTGGTGGCCCAAGGGTAGGGTAAGATTGCCTGTTCCCATCAGGTGCAATGTGGTTAAAAGCCTCAAGCTTTCCCCTTTTATCCAGAAACTTTGTCTTGCTAATACTGAAAACGAAACAGAGCAAACCGTGCTTTGTTTCTTCTTTATTAGTATATGAACCTTGGAGTTTACTTCCATTAAGTGTTGGATCTGGGCTTCATCATATGCAAATTGTCTTGGGTCTGTTTGTTAAATTGTGTTTATTTTACAACTTCCTTAGCTGTTTCTGGTGTTGCATAGACCCCATTTTCCCAAGAGTCAGTTATGAATTTTAATGGTAATTTTTTACATGAATTTTTGTGGTAGTTCATGCATATCTTATTTTAGACATAGTAGAATTATTATCTAAACTGATGCTATGGTTGTCCTCTCCTACAGAACAATCCAAATCAATGACAATAAATGCAAATTTATTCAAAGGTTATGGAGAGTCCTCCAAGATGTGTTTATAGCTGCAAGTCATCTGTATTCATAGTCCATCACATGCAGTGTGTCTACTGATCTGAATGATGGGAACTGTCCCCTTAGAGGAGAGAATTTTGATTTCTTCAAAACCCTGTGAGAATTGAACTCTTTATTTCTTGTGTACCTGTTATGAATGAGTAAGTGGGCTTCCTCAGGAGAAACCCGCAGGATATTGTTTTGGTAAGAGGTCAGCAGTGGGGCCACACTGTTCACTGGGTGCCAGCAGTACAGCACTTACCCTGGCTTTTGGGGGCTCTGCAGGGCACAGAGTAGTGACAAATATCTGGACTATGGTTTCCAACTGCTCTTTAGTATGGGGTTTATGTAACAAGCAATAAAAAATAAAGCTTCGGTTTCAGACTTTGTTACCTTTGTTGAGTTAGGTATTTGTTAGAAGTCTACTTGTGAGCAAAGCCAGTTACTTTTAAATGCATACAGATATATGTGTGCATTTTCAGATTTCTTCAAAATTCAGAATGTTTTGGAAACTAAAGAAAAGAATAACTGGTAGAAATAAACTTTAGATCTATGCCTAAGGTGTGGATCTTGAGCCTGAAAACTGGATTGGTTTGGTTCCAAAAAGACAAAGAGAGAAGTAGTTTTGGTAGAGTAAAACTCAGATTTTAACTAGTGTAGACTGACCGAAATTGTGTACTCTGCCAAGAACAGCATTTCTTTTAAAGTTGTTTGTCAGATGTTCATGCAGCCTCTGTGGTGCTAATCACCAGGCTGGGTATCTGTGGCCCTTACAGCACTGCGGGGTGGCTGACAAGGTTTGAAATCCCACGAGTATTTCCTGGTTTAGAAAGGGTGGCTTTAGTTTGCCAGAGCAAACATTGTATCCAAATATTAGAATTTCTTTTCTTGTGCAACTGATATTTTAAATATAGTACTGCATTAAAAAAACTGGGCTCGAGACTGTTTGTCTGTGAAAAGTCATCTATGATTACAAATGAGGACATTTTCAAGAGTGTACTTACAATAGTAAGAAAAAAAAGATAATTCTGTTTCAAGTTAACTACATTATTCCTGGGTAATATATTTAGTCTTGGGCAATAAATTTATTCAGATTAAGTATTCCTCTTAATTTCTTTTATTAAGAAAACTGTCTTTGTGAGAACATAATGATTGACTTTGATGTGGTCATTCTTCCTCTGAAGCAGGATTTTTTCCTTAAAAAGCAGATTTAAACTTGTAATCAGTCTTTAAAGCATGGAAAGTACAATAATGACTATTAAGTGAGAAACTTTAACACTCTTTCTAGGCATCCCACAACTGCTACCATCATTGTGTAAGCTCTTCCAAATAAATGGATAAAATTCCAAGATTCATAGGCAGTCTGAATTATTTATATATTCTTTTAGAGGTTGTAATGTTTGATTTTTGTTAGCACTGTGTAGTTTTTCTGCCACATGGCTTTAGTGTATTTTTAGGAGGTGTATTTTATTTTTTATTTTGATAAAAGTAGAGTAGTATTTTGATAAAGTAAATTTTGCATGGATATTAAATACTTTGTGTGACAGAGGCTTGTATTTCCTAAGTGCAATTAATAAGCATTCTCTGTGGGGCAAATTTAAAATGAGAATCCAAGTTGTATTTTTGTTTGTTTGTTTTTTAATATATGGCAGGTATCTGCTGCAGGCGTTTCTTAAAGACTGGTCTATTCATGATACTTAAAACGATTTGAAGAGATGCAAATATGCAAGTTTTTTTTCTACTGTTCCTGTTTTGCTCTTACTCCCAGTTGGTCTCAGTGACTGTACCCTACATGAATTGAAATTCATGCCAGCATAGGGGCTTTAATAAATACTTCCTTACTTAGGGCGTTCATACTTTTATTTAGACTTCGAAAGTTTGGGGTTTTTTTTCCTAGGCATTTTTCTTGTTAGAATGTGGCTTGCTTTGTTGTTTAAGTTTGTAGAAGGAAATACAATGACATGTGAAGGCGGATCCTGTCAGGCTCAGGGTGGGCTAAGCCCCCGTGCTCAGGGTTTTGCAGAGCTGTTAGAAACACAATTTGAAATTGCTGAGATGGAGCATTAAGTGGAGAAATTTGCCTGGAGGAGTGTGTGTGCTTTAGTTTGAGTGGGGTGGCACAGCACGCTGGCCAGCAGTGTAATGGAGCATGTGTGCTGCAGTTTGCTGGGATGGATGGGGCGTGGAGATCACAGGGGCAACACATAAGCACCTGTACAGATCACTTTTCATGAGAGAGAGCAAGAGTAGAGAAGTCTGTTGTAAAAAAAGTATTTCAGGAAGAGCACTTCCTGTGTATGTAGCAGAAGAATGGTAACCAGCTGATCTGGTCATATCCAAGGTCTTTTTTTGGCATTTAAACGCCTGCACACCCCTGGAGGAAGGCTAAACATTGAATTCTTTGGATGGGTAGGCTTATGGTCATAAAGGTACTGCACATTTTGGCTACAAAACTGTAAGATTTGTTCTTAAAGAAAAAGTTGCTGTAAATATGTGGCTTTCTGACAGCCAGTATGTATTTATCTGAATTTAACTTTTGCTGCCTTTAGTGCAAGTTTTAGATCGACTTGATTTAGACAGGTATGTTCTGGATTCATGAAGCTACAGCGAAACAAGCTTGATTGAGAGATGCATCTTGACTTTAGTGGTCAGGATAATGGCAGTGAAGATAGTTACATGGTTAATGAGCTGTGTGGATTTTTATATAATCTCAGGGAGATATTGGTTGCTCTCTGGTTAAAATTAGGATGTAGCTAATATATTTAATGGACGGATTTATTCATTTAAAACAAACCATCAGAGGGGTTCTGCTGTTAGTATAGTGAAGTCGGCCTGTGCAAGGCTCTCAGTATTGGTTCTGCTGTATTTGCAAGTTTTCTAATCTCTGCATTGTAGGTGTATCATTCCTGTGGTTGGGAGTGTTCAAATTGTTTCCTTCAGTTTCTACATTGGCTGCTTAACTTTTCCAGAGCTTCTGTGTTGGTATCTAGTTCAAGTGTTTAAAGTGTCTTACTCTTTGAAATCTGGCTATCTTTTCATGGCTTCAAATTACTTCCAAAATGCATTTATAGCGGTGGTTAAATGTTTTTGGTTTTGATGCAGTCTGCTTATTTCTTGCATTTTGTGTTATACTGCCCTTCTGTCTTCGATATACACAAACATTCCTGAGAACAGTCCCTTCCTAACTTCTATAACCTTCATCATAACCTCCCGAACTTTTAGTACGGTTATGTTCAATCATTCTCTTATTTCCATGAAACTGATAGCTGATGTGTTTCTTGCTTTCATTGTCCTGTGTATTAGGAGTACGACATTTGGCTAATTAAATTTATCTGCTTTTCTTCTGTAAGTATTTACTTCTCATCATTTGATAAATATTTCCAGAAGATTTTATCAGAACTTTCATGATTATGAGAGCAACTTCTATATGTAAAGCTACTTGGATCATTCTTTGTAGGAACATTTAAACTGTAGAAATTCAGGAATAAAATGAAAATAATGAAAAAGAAATACCTAAAGTTCTGTTAGTGCCTTTGTTGTACCAGTGTTCCGTGTTATAAAGATTTTAGGTTGTTGGCCAGTTTTAATGTCTTGAAAATATAAGCTGAGCTGAGGAGTTGAACAGTGCTAGTATTTATAGCAGAGGAAAGTCAATAACTTTTCCTAATGAAGGATTATGGGCTTTTTGTTTGAGGTTTCCAAGTCTATGAAAAAGGGTTAACCCAGATATTTAAACTTGCTAATAAATAGCATATGCTTTCTCAATAAATTATTCAGTTTTGCTCCTACTAGAAACTTTTAAAATCTGTAGGAGTAATGCTTCTTGCTGTGAGTACATTTCAGAGCTATTACATTTGCATGCTATATTAGTTTATGGGTTTTCTTGTGAATTATAGTACTTTTTGGAAGACCAATATTTAGACAAAGTTCTTTTTCTTTTCCTGTCCCCTTTGTTCCTGACGTTTTTCCAGTTTTTAAACTAAAGATTTAAAATATCTTTTCTAATTTTTTTTTATATTTGTGGTACAGAATGGGAGGCAGTGGACTATTTTTTTTAAACAGCCATCTCATAACCTCATCTATTTTCTATTCTATTGACTAAAACAAAATGCTTATACATAAATCAGTCTCTCTGCTCTTGATTATTGTGGGCAGTGATGCAGGAACCAATTCTAATGGAATTTGCAGGGAAGAAGTCAATTGAGTTTCGACAGGGGTCATGTAGGATCCATAAACTCCCACGGGGCAGTTATCAAAGATGTAACTGTATGCAATGGAGCATAACAGAGCTAATGCCTTTTACTCACTGATTCTTGATTGAACAATTAGTTTGACAGTGGTCACCATGCACTTTGCCCTTATTAGATAGGTTTGATAGTACAAACAATCTTACAAGACATTTATAAGCTTCAAGGTGATTTTAAGTTCATAGGTAATTCTCCCAAAGCAGTGCTTAGGTTATCAGTTATCAGAGACCTTAGTTTTGCCTTCCTGGGTTTAACTCATACTCAATATGTTTGTTCTTGATACTTTCACTGCTTTATAAAACTCAAAAATTATGGGTTTGCCAACTCCCATTTTAAATCTTTGTTTTAATTGATTAGTTGGGCTGCTGCCACATGGCCCCTAGAAAAAGGAGAAAGAAGAAACTTACTATACATATTGAGGTCTGTGTGTGTGTTTATTTTTAAACAAAAATTACCCTATGACTGCTTCATTTTTGGTAAGCAGAGGAAAAAGAAACTCAGGTTATAATTAACAGGCATATCCCTTAAAGTAATATCTCTTGTATTTTCTTTTAATGGTTGAAAATAATTGGCAATTTATTCTGGGGGCTTTTGCCTTAGCTATTTATGCCTGCAATTAATATTTACTAATTATAATACTTCCATGATGAGAACATTACTGTAGTAATAATCCTTATGGCAAAATTAGCATCTAACACATAGCTTTTATTCTGTACAGTATAAATACCATTGAACTCATTCACTCTAAATTTACAAGTGGTATAATAATGTGTCATCTCATTCAGTGTTTGTGTTTTGAACCAGTATTATATTGTCTATTTCATGTTCAGATAGGGAAACAGGCAGGAAAACTAAAAGTTGTGCACCATTTTCAATGGAAACTTTAACAGATTGCCTTTTAAATTGATTTATAGCTTTTAAGTATATAAAGTATTTCTGGCCAAGCGTGGTTAGACAGTATATATTTGAGAGATTCCAGTATGCACATATGTTAAAATATTGAATATTAAAAGGTATTCAGTGAAACAAAGTAACTTTAGTCAGATCCACATCTGGATGTATGTTCAAATAATCATTTTCCTTCCTTTTGGAGTAGGAATGTAATTATTTTGATACAGTTCTTACATAGCAGCTGAGTGCTTAATTTAGTTGCATTCAAAACTCAGTGTAGTTGCAAATCATTCCTGTCCTCTACAAAATAGGCGAGTTATCAACATTTTTTCTTCTGACAGAAGTATGGGCTTTATCACCTGCAGTTGTTGACTCATCATCAGCTTCTGTGAAATCCAAATCTATATATACATTCGAAGAAAACTGTACTTAAAAAAAAAAAATAAAAAAAGATGATCAAAGTGAAATCAAACCTCTGAAGAATAAAAATAGGCAGTCAGGACAACCTGTTTCACAGTTAAGGCATCTAAACCATAATTCTGGCACCTGGGAGCAGCACTTCTGAATCCTGCCTGTGAGGGGGACATTGCTTGCACACTGAGTTGTGTATGAGCACACAGACAGAGGGGAAAGATGTTGGAATTGTGGGCACAATAAAAAGCCAAACACCCTCTCAAAAACACAGGGGTGAAGGTCAGTGCTTCTGCCTGAGACCAGTTTATGTTCGCTGAGCAGCCCCAGAAGGGCTGGCAGTATTTTGCTGCACCGAGATGGTGCTGCTCCCCTCCCTTTCTCTTTCCTTTCTGTGTGCCCACCTTCTTTATATGGAGGTGCCCTTAGGTCTCATCTGTGACCTCTGTGCAAGCTGGTGCCCCTTCACACTGATCTCCTTTGCGCTGTGGAACATCCCATTTTGTGGCATCTTTTGGAAAGCTTTTAGATACTCAGTGCTACTTAGGTGGTATTTTCAGACATGGTAACAAGCACACCCTTGAAATGAGCAATGTAGGAAGCAGTAAGAGTTATTTGTATATATACACCAGAGTTTTTTGAAGACATGATTTTTTTCCCCCAAATTTTAAGGTAAGAGTGGCAGAGTATCTGAAAAATTAGAGAAGAGGTAGTGTAACAGTGTGTGAGATGAATTCTTCTCTATTATTGCAGCTTTGTCTGTTATAGGGGACATTTTCGGATCCTGGGTCATTGTAAATCGCTGGACACAAATGGACTAAAGTAGAAATAGCAGTGATACATGCAACAATTCTCTGTCCTTGTGATCTTAAATTTCAAATTGTCTTTATTTTTTTTTTTATTATCATCTTGCTGCTAGATTAAGGTTATCTTTGAGAACTCTTGCATTCAACCCTCAATGCATAAGCCTTAAATACTCAGTTTTCTCTTGTGCTTGATGAGAGAGAGCAAAGAAATTTTACTGTGGATTAATTCTTGTTATCATTGATAGCAAATGGTTGAATGCAGACCCAGAATCTATGATAATAAGGTAATCTGTTTCCATTTGCAATAGGCTTTTATTATTCATTCTTTGTAAACCATTTAGGAAGGAGTATGGGCTAACATTGATTAGTCTGTAATTAGTGCTCACAGGCAGTATGGTTGGAGCCATTTTGGAGAGGAAAATTTATCAGTTATTAAAAGCTACATGACTTGTGTAGAGGAACTAAAGTGCAGACTACAAAATGCCTTAAATTGCCGTGTGTTTCATCTACCTAAATGCTACTGTGAGTTCTCCAACTGCTTTACGTGCAGCTGTTCCTCACAGTGAGGCAGAGGCATCATGCATTTTATTCGTAACAGATTGAACATGAGGCAATTACCAGTAAGCCATTTGATGGTGAAGCTTATTCCCCAAGTCAGGAAGCTAGAAACAGGTATTCTGTAACAGATTGGGAAAAGGCTTTTCAAAATGACCACATCATCTGTGCAGATGCACAGTGGAGCATCTGTGCAACCTTCAGGCAGTCATTTATATACATTAGTGAGAGCATCAGTCTTTGTGTGACTCCTGTGGGGCATGCAAACACAGCTCAACTGTTATTTTGCTGGAAGATTTTCTTGCCAAATTTTAATAAAGTACATCATGGGGTAACATACAAATGGAGATGAGATGAAATGCCTAAAAAGCCTATCTGCAAGTCTGCTTTACTATTTTGACTTGGGTTTGTTTTAGAGTTCGTCTTCCATTAAGTGTCAAACCTTTCCAGGTTAGCTACATTTGTCTTTCTTTAGATCAGTTCCCTTTGTAGCACTAAATTCAGTCAAGCTGCCTAATGTGTAATGCCAGTGCCACTGACAGGGCTTGGTGATACTTTTGGTGTTTGAGCTCATTGAAGCCTCCAGCACATGAAAGGATTTTGTGGCAGCAGTGACTGGTTGCAAGAGAAATTTGGGGTGCTCCAAATTGCACCTGTGGAAGAGGGAGAGGCAGCAGGTCCTTGGCAGGCAGGGTGCATGTGTCCCCCTGTGCAGTTGTGTGCATTTCTCGTGGTATTTGCTCACTGAACAGTGGTGGAAAGGCAGAGGGCTGAAGGTGGTGTTGCTCTGGCCACACTGCCTTTCTCTGCAAGGGCTGGTCTGCTGCCAGGGTGGGTCATCAACAGCTGTGGCACTTCCTCTAAATCACTGCCCTGGGCTCTTTTGAACTTGGGTTTTTTAAAGTTACATGGTTTTTCTTGTCTGCCTCCTTATTCTTTGCATTCTGCTTGATGCTTTTACTTTGTTTCCTATTTCATTCTCTGTTTTGTTGCTCTCCAAACAAATAAAAGTTGAACTCCATCTGTGGTGTGAGTTCAGAATTGACACTGATGTCACAGTACTTAAAAATTTTCAAGAATTTGTGACAGTGACCTAATGTCTCTTCCTATTTCATGGAAAATAACCAGTTGCATAGAACTCAAGACAATGAAGTGAGTGAGATTCATTGACACCTGTTCATTTAGAGTTCAACTGAGCCTGCAAGCGATCAGCTGCGGGTTGAGGTCCTCCCCAACGTGAGGGATGGAGGAGGATTTGGGCAGAAAGGTGTCTTTTATAATGGCAAATATTGTATCTGAAAAGATAATCCTTAATGCAAGAATGTAGTTTTTGAGGCTGCATCTTGTGTTCAAGCCATCACTGATTGAGCATCTATAGCTAAGGATATGTTTGTCCTCTTCTTCTTACTATAAATAGATACTGTCTTAAAATTATGTATGGTAGTAAAGTTTTGTATAATTATACTTTGTTTTCATGGTTTTGCATTTGAATGTGGAAAAAACATTGATTCATACAAATTTTCCAACAGGTCAGTGATCATTTGTACAGTGGAATATCAAAGTCAATTATGGATATTCTGTATCTATTACCCTGTATAACCTTTCCTTTCCTTTTTTGGTATGATGAATGGAGGGATCTCTGTCAAAAACTCACAAAATTATTGTATATGGATGTCCCATCCTCTTTCAGATGCATTTGCGAAATTGTTTCACCAGAAGAAGTGCTTTATTTTTTAACAGTATTTGTGTAGTTACTGAATGAATAAGTAATTGCAAGCACTTTGAGTTTGCATCCTAAATTTAATAAGCGTCCTGGCTATGTAAAAAAAAGTTATGTTGTTTCTGCCATTTATAGATACTGACTTAGTTTGATTAAATATGTATATTGATTTTTTTATAATGAGGATTAGTTGTACTTTTAGTTACTACTCTTTCTATCTATTTGCTCCCAACAATACAATTCTTGAATATGTGGATATATAAAGGAATCTTTTTCTTCTGCTTCTTCTTTTGATTTTTTTTGGTGGTAGTTTGTGTGTTTTTTTTTGTTCTGTTTGTTTTTTGGGTTTTTTGTTCGTTTGTTTTTGTTTTTTGGTTTTTTTTCCTTTGGTTGTATGGAAAGAGACTGTGAAAATATGTCATGTATACTTGATAGTGTTCCTTTGGATTCCTCAGACAGTTTGAAAGAACTGGATTTTCAGGTGGTGTATATATATCCTATGCTTATTGATGCTAAATGATGACCTCTTCCAGTAGCTCTCACAAAGAGGGATCTCCTCTGCCCCTCTCTACTCACTCTTGATTCTCTATGCTCCTGGATTCCCAGGGTGGCAATTTGAATGTCAGTGTCTCCTGGACATCACCAAAAGGAATTGGTGACCCAACTCATGTTGGTAGCTGGTCACCAGTACGAATAAATGGTTTGGACTCGTTACAGAGAGATGAATATATGGATGTATATCAACACCGGTGGAGTTGATGATTGTGGGATTTTCATTGGCACTTACATTTAAGCAGAACAGATTGTGCTGCACCTGATCAGCCTCTGAAGTCAGCCCTGCTTCGGGCAGGAGGTGGGATATAATGATTTTTAGAGATTTCACGATACTTAACTGGTTTTATGGTTCTGTGACTTCTCTGCTGAGTTGTGGTGTAAGCATCTCTCCAGCACTGCATTCTGCTTTCTCCTTGCAGTTATGAGGGATCCCGAGAATGGTCCCCACAAAACTTGATTTGAATTGAAAATCTGTAGACATTTCCCCTTAGGCTGGTCTAATCTATCTGCTTTTTCCTCATTTACTTTATTTTCCTAGTCCCTGAACCAGAGATGCCTGTAGCTTTGGTGTTTATTGACAAATATGTCAATGGGTCTCACATTTGGAGAATGGGCTAATTCCTGCCTATCATTATGTAGGTGATTTACTTATGAATAGCGATCACTTAAGCAGGTTTCCATTAGTGCTGAAGTTCTTGTAAAAGACTTTTTTTCCCCAAGGTCAAGTTTTGGGTGTTTTTGTTACAAAATGTACAGCTGAACGTGTCTCTGTGCTGCAGCCTGACTGACTGGAGAGTACTGCAGGTGCCTGCAGCTTTAGATATGCTGGGTTGACTGCTGGTTTCAGCTGAGTCATAGCACAAGGGCTGCAGCTCGTAATTACCCCATTTTCCCCAACTTACACCATCAGAAAGTGGGGGATCTTGCATTGTATTAGTGCGTGGTTGGTCTACTCTGGTCTGACCTGAAACCTAGAGGTTATGCTTCTAGTGTCAATGCTAATTTACTTTTTCACTGGTCAGAGGAGAGCAATCTTTGCTGGCAGAAACTGACCCAGTTGTGTAACTTGTTTTTCTACTACTGCATTCATCCAGCAGTAGTGTAGTTGGTGAAAACCTTGTCAAATGCTTCAGTGGTACAATAGAAGCCCATTGCTGAGCAAAGCTATAGCATTTTACTATGAAGATCGGGGCTTTTGGGCTCAGAAATTAGCACTGGAGAAAACACCAGTTCTCATTCCCAGAGCAGTTTTCCTCCTTTCATTTACGTGTTGCCATTTATCCAGTATTTTTATCTGCAGCTCTCCACTCATCCAACAAACACGTTTTCCACTAGAAAATGCTAATGCATAAATGTTTTTGATGTATACATCCTAAGTATGCTTTCATAAACAAAATCTTTCTTATCTTAGAAAATTTGCTTGAACAGTTTAAACCCAGTAAATATTTGGGAAATTGGTTTCTTCAAGTCATAATGAGGAGAGTTGTATTTTTTTGGTAATTACACAGATTGAGAAAATTTTAAGAGTAGGAGAGATCCTAGAACAAGTAATTCCTTTTTCAAACCACATGACATGAATTCACTACAAAAATGGTCATAAACAGATTTTTGGTTTGTTTTTATAAGAATTCCAGTTGAACATTATAGAGATTATAGGATGGTAGGATGCTTTATTCTGCCAGTTTCTGTTTGCAATTAGTTTAGGGTATACTAAATATGCTGTTTTAATACTACAGAAATTAAATATAATGATGTACTTAATTTAGAATTTAATTTTTCTTGCCAGCATTCTAAAATATCAGCACTTAAAAAAAAAAAATCTAATTTCCTTTTCAAAGTCAATGTCCCAGTGAATATAAAAGCACCTTCTAAGCATTTGCACAAGTGTTAATAAATTGATAGTCTGTTTTTATCCTTGGCTAACAGAGTCCAGGTCTCAATGACTCTTTTTTTGACCCAGATGTATTTTTTTTTGTATATGATGGCACTATTAAGAATATAATAATTTCACTCTAAAAGAGAGTCGTAGCATGTTCTCCTGGTGTCCTAAAACAACTCTTTTGGCACTTCCTAGTTTATATTAATCTGTCTGATATTTTCATAGGATTTGTACTTTGGTTTGGGGTTATGTGTTTATATACATTTATTTTTAGCAGATGACCACATATTTATTTATTTTGGCAGTATCATTAATCGTTCAGAAGACTTTTATCCTGAAATCCCTTAGTTTTCCAGACAGACCTAGAACAGCTGTTTGCAATTCTGTCTTGGAGACTGCCAACACAAATTAGTATTGGAAGCTCACTTTGGATTTTAGCTTAAAATGTTCACAGACATTTTCAAGGTTCATGAATTTTACAAGAACAATTAATACCAAATATGCTCTAGTCCAGATTTCCACCCAAGTTTCTTAGAAGTCATTATGAATATGAACCTGGCTGTTCCCCTTTCCAGGCAAGTAGGTTAAGGAATTTCTGCTGTCCCTTGTTGGTTGAGTCACCTTACCCATAGTTTAGGATGAGGAATGTAGAAAAATAGTGTAAGATGATTGTGTGTGTGATTCATCCATCAGTCCTTGCATATCATCTTTGTTTTTTGCCTTTTGTTTTTGCTTTTTTGGCCAAAAAACTGAACTTGTGGAAATTTTTTTGTTTTAAAATGAAGGCTGTGGTCAGAGCCTTAGGGATTTTTTTTTTTTTTAATCTCTTGAAGAAGGGCTCATCTTCAACAGTGCATAGACCTAGTATCATGCTGGGAACTTTTTATCAAATTAGGTGAAAAAGTAGCATTATATGAAGTACAAAAACAGGGCCCTGTTTCAAGAAATTATTCTCTGCCAGTGTCTTCCATAATATGCTCCCAATTTAAAGTGGCTTATTTGGGAAACACCTGGCATACATATATCTATATGTTTATATATAATAGCATAAAGGAAAGCTTTTCAGTTTTTTTTAACATTTCTGTTGTAAATAAATTCTACAAAATCTGGGGGTTACTGATGTGAATATGGCCACATTTTGTTAATTGCCATGTAACCAGCATGCACGTAGCCTGACTTCAGTAACACTGGTGCACAGCAGAGGGGATGCCACAACTCAACCCTGCCTAGTGAGGGTGTTCCAGAACTGCAGAAATACCTATATAACAGCAGACTGTAAATTCAATCAGCTTGTAGGAAGAAAACAAGAATTATTTTGAAGTAAGAACACAGCTTAATTAAAATATGTAATTCCTCTAATTGACTGCCCTGAACAAACATATACCCTTTAAACATAACCCGTTCAATGTGAAAGCCATCATACCAGCAGAATATGCACTACATACCATTTTCAAAATACAGTTTATTTTTAAGCTAAATAACCCCAATCACTGTGGATCATCTATGGGTTAGATTTTGGACTTGAAATCTGAGTGGTACCTTGACTGAATGGAATTTTGTTCCATGGTTTGGAGCTGTGAAGAAATCTCATTGTCCTCAAAGCTGAATTTTGCCATGGTAACAGGAACTGCATTGTACTGGGTTAAAGGTATTCTTTACTTTTTTGTCATTAGTTTTATCCTTCCTGTATTGGAACGTTTTTATCATTTTTATTTTGTATTAGCGGAGTACTGCATATACAAGCAGCACTTATAAATGCATAAATGCTGGTATTTGTCAGACAAATATTTTCACAGTGAGACAAGTATTTTCACAGTGATTTTGTGTTTGACTGAGCTGGGTTCCCTTTGCTACTTCTTCATGAACCCAACCAATCTCTTTTTCAGATGGTATGTTCAGGTTTTGGGAAGTCCACCAAAAGTAAAAGTCAAGTCATTTCATGTGGAATTCTTATATTCAACTAAAACTGTAGGTGTAATTTGGGTTCTTTTAGCTGTTTTAAGAATCTACGTGAAACGAATCAGTCTTTAAACCACTTACTAGCTGAGAAATACCCCCAGCTGTTAACAGCCAATGTCTTGATTAAAATGAAGCGAAACAAAAATCCCTAGCCCCAGAACTACACCTGCATCTCCTACTGTTTATGCTGACAATTCAACTTTGCTTTTTTTGGTCAGATGTTTAAAAATTACCTTCTTGAGCGAGTATTTCCTGCACAGCCTAAGGAACCAGAGTGACAGAGGTTGGGTGTTTGCCTCTCAGTCTGCAAGTCACTTGGTCTTGCACCTGAGCTGTGGAGGAACATTTTTCTCTGCATCTCTCATGTACAACTAACGCATATTGATGCTTTTGTAAGAAATACTCAAATCAGTTTTAACTTAAGTATGTGTTGCAGTCATGTAACAACAGCAGGGACTGAACATAAGCTACTTAAAGCTGTTGGCACTCTGCAATGTGTTTGAGTCAAGCATGCACAAGAGAAGAACATCTGGCTCTCCCTCCATAATGACAAAGTAACCAATTTGGATATAAAGTTTGACTGGAGACCAGAATTCAAGCAGTAAAATAAGCTAAATGTGGGGTTTATGTAGATCCCTCTGTTACTGTACCAGCCTTTCTAATGTGCACAAGTCACTTGTGTGTACCAGCAGAGCTGTTGGAGGGGGCAGGTGCCCAAGGTGTTGAGGAACCTCTTCTGAGTTTCACTGTGTTACTGCAGGAGTGGTGCTGGAGGCTCAGAAAAGGTGATGAGTTAGAGTGTAACATTTTCAGGACATACAGGAGGAAATAACACATATGAGATGAAAAATCAGAATAGGAATAAAATGCCCATAGAGGTAGTATATGTATAGATAAAAATATATTCATGTATATGCATGCACTTAAAAGACTTTTTATTTTGCAATCTTGATGAAAGTGAAATTTTTATAAAACAGTGTGGTTGCGATGGATCATTTCTTCCTGCAAGCTTTTTCAGCTCATTGATTTGAGGCATGGCAGACTTTAGAAATTACCGGAGGCTCATTTTTCTCAAACATGTACTGCAGGCATTTCTTTTATTCCACAAAGCAGAGCATTGCTTTTGATTATTTAACTTTTACTCTACCTATAAGCCGTATCAGCACTGACATACATTAACAAAATCTCCATCTCTCTCCCAGCAATTGCCTATCACAATAAACCTTCGCTTTCTTCCTTTGCAAATAAGGAATAACATATTTCTCATTTTCCTGTACTGTGCTCTGCGAGTCTCATTCCATGGTTATTGAACTGAAACAAATAATCTGATTTCACTCATGACCCATTGCTAAAGCTATGGTATAGTGATTAAAGGCTCATATTTCTTGGCCATGGAGAAAATAAAATTTAATTGAAGACTTATAATGATGTAAAAGTAGTACCTTCTGGAGCAGAAACCCCAATTTTAACTAGATAATTGTGTAAAATCCATGGCCAATCCATACCAATTTGGGATTTTCTTTATTAGTTTAAACCTCCTTGCTGTGTCTATGCCTATTTGAAGCTTCTTCAATACCAGTGGCAATTTTTGAAATGGAAATGTGTGCACTGATGTATTGTCATTGGGACAGATCAGCAGGAAGGTAAATAGCAATCTCTTCTCTTACGACAGATATTATGGCTTGGCAGCTCCTCTTCTTCTAACATTTGCAATGGAATGTTGTAAGAGAAACATGAGAACCAGTAGCTAAGTGTGGGAAAGCCGTGCTGTATGTTGAAATTCCTATGACTTAGTTAAGAAATAGGTTTTTAAATTAAAATAATAGCTTCAGATTTTTACAAAGCACTTGATTGTTTCTTGTGTTGATACAACATCATTATTTTATTGCCTTATAAAATGAGCTTGAAATGGAGAAGCTTTCACTTAACAATACATGGGAATTTTAATTAAAAATGTAAGATGGAACAAAAATAGTTCAAGTTTTATCTTCATTTCTACAATTCCACAAGAACTTATTAAAACTTTTTTGCAAGTATTATCTGTGCTTCCTCTCTAAAATAGTTTCTGGGAGACACTAAATTATTGTGACACTTCCGTAGTTTGAATAGGTCTCTTTTGTGAAGGTATTGACTGTAGTTAGAAATGTAGCAATACCAATTACAGAACCAGTTTGTGAGAGAGGGCTGCCATTTACAGGCATGTCTGAGCATGTGCACCTCTTCAAGCACGTCAGTCAGTGAGATGGAAATGTTCAGGATTACTCCTGGGATTTGGTGCCTTTCTGGTCAAACTGTTAATTCTTTGGCAGAAAAAACTTGTACTGAAGCTAGTGATGACATAGGCCTCTAAAATACATTTTGGAATTGGGCCAGTTTCTTTAAAAAGACCTTTTCACTGGAAATGGGAAAATTTTAAAACTTTGAAGAATGTATAGGTTTTGCTTACTGAAAAATTATGTAGAATGGGTGGGAAGTAGACCTAGGCAAATTAACACTACTGCTCACAGCTGTTGAATTATAATTACTTTTTTCCCTGAAAATATTTGGGTGTCACTATAGTTAGAGGCATTTATTTTGACAATTTTTTTGCTTCTCTACTGAAAAAAAAAGGAAAAAGGAAAACTTGGATAACTGCTCTTTGAAACTGGAAGAACATCTATTACGCTTTTAGCCATTGGGTGTCACCAGAGTACAGAGAGTAAGTATTAGATGATGGGGAATTGATTTATGACTTCCCTTGGCTGTTTATTTTGGACTGGGAAGGCTCCCGCCCTCCAGAGGCTTTCTGAGATCAGTAGTCTCAGCAGCTTGGCGAGTTTCATCATGTCTGTGACTCTCTTAAACTCAGAATATTGAGCACAAAATGGGTTCAGCATCTTGTCCTGCATCCGTAGGGGCATTGACACCACTGAAGCGGGGGAGGAAGCAAATGAAAGATGAATGAAAATCACCACACACTTCAACCTTGGTATTTCTCTCCCCATTAGAGTGGTGTACTTGGCAGAGGCCTTGAAGACAACTTTTGTCCCCACTGCACACACTGTGCTGGGATTGCTAATTAGCTGATGTACCTCATTTGCTCCGCGCTGTCGGGTGGTGGTGCCCTGCCAGGTGTGTGGGGCATGGCCTGTGCTCTGTCAGGTGCCTTTTGGGCAGCCCTGGGCACTGCCTGGGCTTTGCTGCAAACACTGCACCTGCAGTGGCTCAGCTGAGTTTGGGGGTGTTTGCAGGACTTTCAGTTCAAACAAGTTAATTGAAGTGCAGGAGAGCCTTAGAAACACCTTGGAGAACAAGATGAAGCTCTAGTAAGTCTTTCAGGACTTTATGCTTTGGGATGTGAAAAGTTTAGTGAGTACATTTTTTAACAGTAAGATTTCTTCCAGGCAGTGTGGCATTATAAATGCACTTTAGGGCAGTTTTAAGGCTTATCTTCAAGTATTACCTATTATATTTATAGTCCTGCTTGGAGGTCTTGCTTTCCATCAGTAACGGTGCAATGCAGCTGCATAAAAATAACAATTTGGTTTTAACTGCCTCATAGGAGTCAATAGTAAATGTATATACATACATTTATATGTTCTGCATTTTCTGAATTATTTCTATGTAGCATTGCTGTTCCTATGCTAATGTGAAATACCTTCATTTTACTGGTGAACATTTCCAAAATTAAGCTTTAATGTGGGACCCATGGAATTCACCTCTCAGTGATGCATAAAGGAGGGACACAGAAGGGAAGACATCTCTTCTGTATTGACATCCAGAATCTGCTGGAGAAAGAAGTGAGAGATGTGACATAAGAGATTTTATTTAAGCACTTGATAGGAAGAAACTTTGTAAAATGTTTTCAGATCAATGCTTGGAAGTGCCACTCTGATGTGAAATGAAAATTGCTGGAAGGAGTGTAAAGTGAAAAATGATTTGGGCCTGGTGGGGAAAAAAAATAAGACTTCTTGGAGATAAAAAACAATGCCTTTGAGATCTAGAAGAGGAGAAAGAGATTCTGAAATGGGAAGGGTGTTGAAGCAGAGTAAATTAGAGAAAAAATATGAACAGTGACAAGCAAACCAAAATTCCTGCAAAGCTGCAGATAGTGAAATGACAGGAAAAGAACTGATAAAATACAGAAGATTTGAAGAAAAATGTGATGGAATGTGTCAGTTAATGGTAATTTAAAAAATTTTCCATGCAACTAGACTGAGAGAGAACTAGTTAGGCAGCTATTTGGAAATCTATTACAGGTGTTTATAGATTTGCTAAAAGTGATCCTTCTTCAAGTTTCCCCAGTGTCTCACAGTTGTGTAGAATAGTTTTGGAGATCGAAGAGTGGTACTCTCAGGAACAGTCTGCATTTCTAAGAGGTGAAGATGAACTCGATGTCAGAAATGCTTTTGTCTGAGGGAAACTTACATGCATTTAAAGTGCATCCCAAGAGGAACAGGCACAGCAGAAAACCGTCCTGCTCTGGAGGGGTGGATCGAAGTGGGAAACAGAATTACTGATGTCAAGAACATTTTCACATTCTTCTAGTGCAGAAGTCTTCAGTGGGAGTTTTTGAGTTCATGACAAGAACACNGCAGAATTACTGATATCAAGAACATTTCATGACAAGAACACTTCAGATGTCTTGCAAGACCTCACGATATCAAATTGCACGTGAGCAGGGGGAAACGAGCGGTTTCTCTGCCCTTTCTGCTATTTGATGGAAGCACATTTCTCCTGTGTTGCACTCGTGTTTTCTATCTTTGTAGATTCTTCAGCTTACAAGAAAGCAGAACTGACTGTTCTGTTTCAGTCACCTGCATTTGAATCTTAACTTGGGTGTGGTCTGACCATAAAGGTTAAGCAGGTTGAAAATGAAGAGTTTGCTTGATGTAAATCCTTTCCCAATTCTAAATCTACAGGGCAAAAAGCACTGGAATTTATTTTGAGCCTATCTGTATTACTATGTCTGTCAAAGTTTTATGCTTGAAATATTTTATTTTTTCATTTGTTACTTTCAAAATATGTTCCATAGGGAATGAAAGGACTTTTGGGCATAGATGTTCATATTTGGAAAAAGAAAAGCAAATAAATAGGAATTGCAGAACCTCTAAAAGCGCTTATGCTAAAAATATAAATGTGGTCGAGAAAGGAAAGGAGCTAAGAAAGAAAAAAGCTCATGAAGATATTCTTCTCTGAGAGGGTCAGAGGGGTTTGTATTTCATTGAAAATGATACATCCATGTGATCCTGGAGGTAATACTGGCAGGATGTAAATATTTACATCAGTATGATATTTTAGAGTAACAGCTTTGTTTTGGTGGAACATTGACCTACGGGTTGAAGAAAAAACTACTTAGATATACAGCAGATTAATGAACAAATTAATCATGTTTATAGGGAAAAGTGAAAGATG
Organism: Platysteira castanea; assembly: GCA_013397175.1. Lineage (NCBI taxonomy): Eukaryota > Metazoa > Chordata > Aves > Passeriformes > Platysteira > Platysteira castanea. The sequence goes on from VYXC01009026.1 coordinate 156,969, forward strand.
GGATGTTTTATTATACTTGGCTTCATTGGATTTTAACCACATGTTCCAGAAATGAGCATTTAAAAATACTGCATGTAGCTTTTTTTTCCGGGTTTCTAAGGTATAGATATGAATGACCTTTTCATATTTTGAAATATAATCTTAGTCTTCCACAGCATTTGGCTTTCTTCTTTGACGGAAATCCAAAGGTGGAATGAATGTGCTGTGTGACTGAAAATAATCTGTTTAAGCCTAAAATTGCTGGAGGTGTGTTGCGTGCCCACTGCAGGGAAACCCTGGAGATGGCCTTGATTTGAGGGCAGTTGTGTCAAAGTAGCTTTGCAGGGCAAGGAGATGGCAGAGAGAGTTTGTAGTAGCTACCTAATGCTCTTGGAGCCAACTTCTGCTGTGATTCTGTTCCAGTGCTCTCAGTGGGGGACAGCTGTGGGTTTTGCTGAGGGGATAATTGCAGTATTTTCACACAGCCACTGATTTCCGTTGTGATGGTGTTTGTTTTGTTCATCGTGCACGTTTATAAAGTGTGTGTATGCACATACACCGTGTGTGTACTTATAGAAATGTAAAAGGTATTTTATTCCAAATAAAATACCTTTCAGAGTATTCTAGAGTACTCTATTAGACCAAAAAATCACCATTTTGGGTTATGCTGAGTGCTTCTCCTGGACAAGTTAAAGCACCTTGTACTACTGAAATTCCTTCTAAGGTAAATCTTTTGGTTTTCAGTAGAAAGTTTTTCTTGTATTTTCTTGTGTAGGTTAAGATGAGAGGTAAATATTGAATGAAGAAGTAGAATTCAAAGGTAGGATTAAATTTCATGCCTATTTGAGGGCCATATTTTTGGTATTTCTTCTTATAAGTTCCTTCACTAATTTTATGGGAAAGCACTGCCTCTGAAGCTTTTCATCATTTGCCAACTTAGTGGAGAGAGGTATAATTCTGTTCTTGGTTGTATCAGAATAAATACTACACTTCTAGTGTCTATATTTTCAAAAAATCAATGTGTTTATTTATTTTTTCAGTTTAACCATGGGAGCATCCTCTCTTTGTGGCTCTAGATAACTTCTCAGTTTCAGTAAGGGATCTCTCACCATTCCGAATGTTGGATGTTTAAAACAAAGTCAATCTTTTTCAAACTAGTGCAAAAGGAGTTTTGAAAAATAAACACTTTCTTATCCAAATTTGGCAATACTTTAATCACTGTGAACACAAAGACCAGTTTCTACATAGAAGTAAATGAAAATCTAGTTTTTGGATGTCTTTTTATTGTTTTTCTCCAGCCTTGGCTTTGGCTCCTGCAATCTCCCGAAGAAGAAAAAGCTAAAATTCCAATTTAAACTTTCAGAAAAGGTTATACTGCAATGAAGAAATTACTGTAGACCTTTACAAGTTTTACTTAGAATATGTTTTTCACAATTTGCAGACCAGGTATTCTTCAGAAAAAGTAAGATGCAGAAAAGAATGATGGGAGATATACTTAGCATACAAAACCAGAGAAAAAATAAGATCCAGAAGCTCTTGCCAGCTAAAGTCCTATGACCCATGTATCTGTTGAGTGTATATTTTAAAGCCAAATGCAGACAACACATATGTAAAAGAATTTGTAAGATTTGAACAGAACTGACTCCCATTCTAAGCAGAAGGATCATCTCCTCATCCATTAATTCAGATATTTCCTTGTAGAATATATGCAGAAATGTTTCAGGGTGTTAAGTAGCTGGCTGGGTGTAACAAGGATTTAAAAGCCAGCAGCAAATGGGCATTCAGGATGACATGTAAGACTTCAAAAGCCAAGATTTAAGTTATGGGAAGTCATCCTGAATGCCTGAATTTTTGTGTTAATAAGTGGTGCGCTTTAGAGTGCAAGTTGACTTAACTAACCTTTCATCACAGGGTAGGTGCTTTTGTTGTTCATGTGTTCTGCCTTTTTGTCTTTTTTTAACCTGGACAATGCAATACCACTTCTATAGAATGTTCAGGTATGAAGTAGGCAATCATTTTATTTGGAAATAAAGTAGGTGTGTTTTCCTTATATAAAAGGTCTTAGTTCTCACTTGAATAAATGACTCTGATAATTGATGGTTAGCTGTAGTTGCTATCTTCTAACTCTAATTCTACTTCCCAGAAAGCTGCTTCTCAGTGCTGCTCTTAGGTTAAAAAATATTAATTCATATACTTAACAGAATGAAGCGAGCAAGTGGAGAATATGTGAGATTCTTTCATTACTTTTAGGAACACGGAATTCAAAGGCTTCTTACCTGGTGTACTCGTTTGCCCAGATCCAGTGTGGGACCTGAGAGCAGGGCACAGAGTAACCTTAGGGCAGAAAAGCCTGGCAGCCTTATTTCAGAGGCTGTGGCCCATGGGGCTTATGGAAGATGTCTTCTCCTCTGCCAACTCATCCGACACCACAGAGCAGATTGAGGGTCCTGGCAAAGGAGAAGGGGAAGCCATGAGCCTGCCAAGCTGTCCCAAGTCGGCACCCAGGGCACCAGAGGGGCTGGGAACCCCTGCTGTGGGCATGGCTCACTGGCTGCAGAGTTGTTGCTGGCCAAGGGCTTGGATTTGGCATGTTGCAGATGCATATGCCCCAGGGTTGTGCTGCCTGGTCCTTAGCACTGTTCATCCTTGTGCCCAGAGCCATCTTCCCCACAGTGCCTGGTGCCCACCTGAGTCAGCAGTGGGGTAACAGCTGGGGACCAGCTGTGTTGCTGCACCTCATTATTGGGAGGGAAGTGTGGAGAGAAAGCTATAATTGCATTTAACATAACCCCTGTGCTTTCAAATCTACCAAATATAAGATGGCTGTTTGCTATTCGCAACTTCATTTTTGTTCTTAGAAGACAGAGGCGTATTGGTTAAAATGATGAATGACTTGTTTGCTTATTGTAGGTATTGATTGCTTTCACTTTGTGACAGGTCTGAAATACACATGCTCGAGAAAACCCAAGTATTATGCAATCCGCGACTTTATGCACTTGACAGGTTTGACTGAATCGTAAAGGTCTAAGAATTTGTTCAGGAAATTAGTTCAACTTGACACGCATTGGAAAGAGCTGCTCTTTCCTTTCATGTATACCAGGCAGCATTATTAACTGAAAAACAATATCAACAACAAAAATGCAGTAGGAGATTTGTGTGAGATAGTCCTGTTTTCCTGTAAGATGTGGCAGAAGCAGAAGTGTGAATAAACTACATAGAAAGGCACATTGAAAGCAGTCTGGTAATCAAATGTTCTGTTATATCTGACACTTATCTTGTGAGTAGGGCTGAAAGTCAAGTGCCTGCAATCAGCAGAGAAGTGTAGATGCATTTCCATTATAAATTAAGTAGTCTAATTGTATTTGGTTGACTTTTGTTGTGGTATTTGAAATAGTATCAGGCCATTTCCTGGCAAGCGGAAGTATTATGTCGTGTTTTTAAAACAGCACATATTTTTTAATTTATGGGCGTGCAGGTGTGGCTCTGATAGGACCTGATAGCCCGGCAAACCCTTGTCAATCGCTTCACCTTTTTCTTAAGATTTTAAATGTGTTAAAAAAAAAAAGAAAAAAAAATTGCTGGGGAGGGTGTACCCAGTGGGGCAATTCCAGTCACACTGTCTTACTAGTTTTTTCCCTGTCTCATAGGTTTTCTTTTGTTTCCTGTCCAATCTCTTCGAAATTCCTCTGCCCACCTCTACATTTGGGGTTGGTTTTTTGCCTTCTCAGTACACACTGGGAGAGCTAATTCTATGAACAGTGTTTGTAGACTATAATGATAAAAAGATTCAGCAATAACCAAATTCCTCAGCAGAAAGATTCTTAACCTGACTGTAATACCATGCTAGAGGTCAACTGACAACCCCTGCTTACTTTACTCATGTGGGTCTTGGTTTTGATTTTTGTTGCTGTTTTTGGTTTTGGCTGTTTAAGTACAGGCTAAGATGCTCACTTGTGCTTGTTGTTTTATAAGGGGTTGTGGTCATTTGCAAAATCTTGTTTACACTGTGTTGGAAAATAATTAATTTACTTTTAATTACTGCATCTTTTTTTTTTTTTTTTGTTGCAATGGGAACTTTTTAGACATTAAAGTATTACCGAGTCCATTAGATCAAATTTTGTGCATTTTCTTGTCCATGAAGTTAGGCACATTAGGTGAGATGCAGTAGGTACCTTGTAAGGAACTTAAAGCTATCTCCAGGTGAAGTTTACAGGTAATAAGAAATGCATGGGAGTATCTCATAGTGACTTTAAAATTCCTTTAATAAAGCCTATGACATCATTAAAATATTGAGAAGGCGAGAAATAAACCAGGGAAATTGCCTTACTTCTTAAAATGTTCTAAAATATATGTCCTCTATATATGAATACATGAATCTAAATATAAAGGGTTTAAGAGTAAGTGTTTTAGGTAATGCTGTATTACACTTAGTATGCCAAGTAGCAAGATCCAGAGATGTTATAAATAGAAAGGAATTTTCATAGTCCAGGAGGGGAAGAAGGATTGGAAGGGAAAGCAATGACTTCATTAGCAGCTTTACTATTCAGCTCTCTGACAGGCATTCTACATCTACTTGTCATTCAAAGAAACAACAAAGATGAATGGATAATTCATTCATTAAATGGCACCAGGAAGGGGTCACCTTATTCAAATAATCTGACTGATAGTGTCAGTTTGACAAAAATTCCAGTTTTGAGTGATGATCCTTAGATTTGTGTTTATGTGTTTGTTACTGCAGCATCGTTAACCCTTAGGGACAAAGGATACAAAGGAAATAGCCCTGCAAAGTATTGAAACTTCCTTGGATGTTGAGGGAGTTTGGTGCTTTGTGGCAACACATCTACTAGTTGTCTTACAAAAGAAAGATTGAATATGTGTTGGTGACTTGACACCAATGATTCCAGTATATCCTGGCATCTCTTGGAAAATTACCAAGAGGTCTACCAAGGCAAGGTATGCTTACAGTGTTTTAAGGTTATTGGATCTAGCCTTCTCATGGAAGAATGTGAAAACTGTAGGAAACGCTTCTCTGATTGTTGTGGGTATCCATTCATTTAAATTCAGGTTCCAAAAAGTTTTAATTACTCTGCTTTGGAAATCGGCATCTTATGTGTTGCTGCTGGGACTATGTGGTACTTCAGTGTGTTTGGGACTAAAATTGCACATGCTCCATTATCAAACTGAACTCATTATTGTGTTTTGATAAATAACATGTAGAACAAATTCTGTCTTCAAAATGTTTTTGCTCAGTCATTCTGTAGTAGGGTGAGCACTTAGACATTCAACTAATACTGTGTAACAATAAAGAGAAGTTTCATAGAGGCTGCTGGCAAGAGCGTAGAATATTGAATATAAAGGAGGTATCTAGAGACAGAGAGGCCAAAAGGTCCTGAGTAACCTCTCTGTGACTCTGTAGAACCAGGTAAAACAGACTTTTTAAAGGCAATGGGGACACGCTGCAGAGTGACCATCTCAAGGGCTGTGGCTGTGCATATGGGGAGCTGAAGAGCAAACCAAAGTTCTACCTGCTTGGCTGCCTTTTGTTGTTCTAGGTTACTCTGACACGAGCTTCTAATCTAAATTGAGAAATATATCCTCCTCTATCAAAATGTGATTAAGGTTTTGTCATTGCTCAACCTTGAAGGTGAAGCAGCTCTTCCTAGCTGGCAAAATGAAGATTTCACACTTGTTTCTAACTCTGCATCATCCTCAGGCATTGCACTTTAAAATCAAAAACCTATTGTGCATGTACAAGATTTTAGATTCTGTTTATAGAAATCTGACAGTTGCTAGTTTTTTCTGTCTCCAGGGCTGGCTTTTCAGATAGGAAGATAAAGAATGCTGTAGGAAAACATGTACTTACATCTGAAACATGTATAAATTACTTTTTCTCCTGGTAGTTAGTGTGAATACCTACAAAATATTGTGTGACAAAATAGGGATTTTTATGCAGTACAACTGAAAAGATTTTTACTTGATTGTAATGATTTGTTCCTAATGTTCTTCTCAATCTTTAACCAATGCAGCTGTCTAAACTCCCCAAATGCCTATAAGAGTCCTAAGATAATGCATCAGCTCTTGTTTTTAATAATTCACACATAGTAAAATTTCCGTATATCAGCAAAATACCTTTCCCACATGTGGGACTTGAGGGAAAAGAGAGGTTGGTTTGTGCTAGAGGATGCTTTGTGGTATTTCTGGTGTTGTGCCCCTGCTCTTCAATTTTGGTGCCACAGCTGAAATGCGTGGGCTAGGTTGTTTATCCAGAAGTTCTAGATTGAAGTTTCCATGTGTGCATGTTGGTTCTGTCTGGTTTGCATGTGACTTTGGATATTGTTCTACCTTTTTGAAGTCATTCGTAGAAATTAAAATTTGGGAACAACTGAGTGGTGTAAGTAAAAGAAAAAATACAGGTCACAGTGTAAAGCAGTTGGTCTGTGAATCTGACTATACAGTATGCTGCCTCTAGATTGCTGACAACAGCAGAGGAGTTTTCATTTGGTGACAGCAGAGAGAGCAAATTACATCTTTTAATCGCATCAATTAGGAGTGCAAATGAAAAGAGCATACCTGGTACTGATGTGCAGACACCAGGGATCTTGCAAAGTAAAGCCCTTCATCTGATCATTTAAACTTGCCCCTTCAGTTTGAAATGGGCTGGTTTAGACAGTTATCTCCCAATTAAAGTGGAAAGCTGAATTAATTTATATAGTAAGATTGAGGCAGCTAAATGTAAAACACTATAGCAACACAAAGATCCTATTACTAAAATTACCTTTACAGGGGGACAGTGGCATGACTGACACCTCTTCCGTTGCCTTGTGGAAGGATGGAAAAGGGGGTACTGAGGAATAACTGCTGCTGACAGTTTATTGGGTGTTCAGCCGTGTGCAGGTCACAAGGGAATAGTGGCACCCAGTGAGGTGTGCTTCGCTGTGCTTTGCTAAGGGCAGTGGGGTGGCCAGGAGGAAGTCTGGGGGAAAGTAGTAAGGGTTGTGCTGTCCAGAGAGCCCATTTTCTGTAATGTAAATCACCTGCCTTCAGTTTTAACAACAAAAAAACCATGTGCTGTTTTTCCAGCCTAATGAATGACCGTAACTCACATAAGCAGCCTTGCATATTAAGAAATGAAAGTGAACACTTTGCAGTGTTACCAGAATAATATCTCATGTTCAGTATCTTCTACAGGAAAATGAGAGGGAAGGAAAGTCTCAAAATCTGTCTCATGTCTACTCACCTGAAGTAAATATCTTATATATTTGAGGTGCAAGATTTGCTCTGTGTGTGCTTTCACATTTAATCCTTACTTACTGTCTAAAAATGTACAGAACTTCAGTGACATTTTCTTAAGTCATTTAACTAAATTAAGACAGTATCAGAAAACAGTACTACAGTCTGGAGGTGCTTTTAACCTTTAGATTGTGATGTATAGGTCTGAGTTCTCCTTCTAGTTTTCACTGGATTTTTTTACTTCCCCCATGAATTTTTATTTTGTTCTTATTGTCCACTGATCAGAAGTGTTTTCTTAGAATAGAAATTTTTGCTGACGTGTCAATTTTGGACTCTGTTATAAAGATAAAATTTGATGTCACAGCCACAGGTTCAGAGCAAGGTCTTATTTAAGAGAGATAGTCATGCTTGCATGCTTAAGACAAGACTCAGATAGTAAATAGATTACCTAGCTGTATTGCACAGCTGTAATTATGATGTTATCTACAAAATCAAACCCCTTAGAGTTGATGACAAAAGCACACTTGATAACTTTCCTGTTGATCCAAAGTGGCCCCAGAGGTGCTGAGTGACACAAGTAAAGGGTTGTGACTATAGCTTTGAACATAACTATGTACAATTTCTTCTTGCATGACAGTGCATTTTAGACTAGTCTTGTTTTTAAGATATTTTTAAGATATTTTTGACTTGGAATATTTGGAAATTGTTAGGTAAGAAGGATAAATACAAAACTCCATTTTTATTTATAACCTTTTTTTTTTTTAACAGGAATGAAAATCTGCACAGGTGCTCTCAGTGCAAGGTTGCTAAATACTGTGGTAGATCTTGTCAGGTAAGATGAAAAATAACAGCTATAAAGGGTTTAAGAAAATAGGCATTTGAATACTTTTTTTACAGGATCTTCATGCATTTTGCATGTTGTCATACCTCCACATTGCAATTTATTTGTAGTTTTGGATAGAGTGGGAAAAATGCTGCCTTGTTTTATTTGAGTATTTTTATAGCTACAAATATAAGATTCTGATCAGTACAAAAGACAAAAGCTAATGTGAAATGTGTGGTGTTTGACTGTACTTGGTGAGAGGGGGAGGAATAATTCTTAAGCTTCCTTGTCTGTGGACTGAAAGCTCTAAGTCAATTTTGCAGTAAAACTATTTGTATTTCAAGAGTACCTTTTATAATGGTAAATTCTAAATTCCAGCTTTTTAAGAGAAAATAAGAGTCAAAAATGTGTTGAGAAGAGAAAGCCTTAAGGAAAACTGCATCTCTGAGGTTTTCAAGAAGAAAAGTGGTGCATGGCAGGAGGACAAGGAACAACAGGCTTTAGTTAAAAGACCAGAGGTTCATGTGGGATACAAGGAAAAGCTCTTGACAGCCAACGGGTGGAACAGGCTGGCCAGCGTGTTTGTGTGATCTGTGTGTTTGAGGGTTTGGAGACCCAACCGGGTAAAGCTCTGAGCTGGGTCTGACCCCAGAGCTGACCCTGCTTTGCAACTAGAGATCTCCATAGATCCATTCAACCTGACTTATCCTGTGATTCTGTCTTCTGAAATTGTCCTCAAATGTGTTCAGGCCCAAAATCTTAACTTTTATATTTGACTTGTTTTGTCACTTAGGCATGGGTGCAGCAAATGGCAGAACTTTGTAAGGTATAACAGATATGCAAGGCGTAAATGACTGGGCCGAACAGAGCAGAGAAGCAGGCACCTGAGGTTTGAACCTTGGCACCTGAGGTTTGAATGTTGAAGACTGCGTTCTAGAACACTTGAAGTTTTAAATGGTTCGTCATAGTTTTGCATTATGAGTTCTTTTTTAGGTGAGAGGGTGAGAGCTGGTAGTGGTTGTTTTCTTGGGGTGGGGGTGGTTTTTTATTTTTTTTTTTCTTTACCTAAATAGAAAAAAATTTAAAAAAAGAAACTGGTCAAAATAGTGATAGCCTATAAAGTCTATAAAGTCTCAAAGTAGTGATAGTCTATAAAATGGAAATTAATTTAACTTTTTAAGTTAAGACTTTGACATTCCAACGATCATGGAATGAAAGCATCATAGAATGGTTCGGGTTGAAAGGGACCTTAGAGATCATCTAGTTCCATGGGCAGACACCTTCCACTAGATCAGGTTGCTCAAAGCCCCATTCAGCCTGGCATTGAACACTGCCAGGGATGGGGCATCCACAGCTTCTCTGGGCAGCCTGTTCCAGTGCCTCACTACCCTCACAGTAAAGAAGTTCTTCCTAAAGTCTAAGCTAAATATACTCTCAGTTTGAAGCCATTACCTCTTATCCTATCACTACGTGCCCTTGTAAACAGTCCCTCACCAGCTCTTTTGTAGGTCCCCCTTGAGGTACTGGAAGGCTGCTGCAAGGTCTCTCAGCCTGTCTCCATAGGAGAGGTGCTACAGCTCTCTGGTCATCTTTGTGTCCCTCCTCTGGACTCACCCCAACAGACCCCAAGTTCTTCTTATGTTGGGGGCCCCAGTGCTGGATGCAGTGTTCCAGGTGGGGTCTCAGCAGAGCACAGCAGAGGGGCAGAATCCTCTCCCTCGCCCTGCTGGCCACACTGCTTTGGATGCAGCCCAGGATGCTGTTGCTTTCTGGGCTGCGAGCACATCTTGCACCAACACCCACAAGTGTTTCTCCTCAGGGCTGATCTTGTTACATACCATGTGCTTCTATAAACAATTCTGCTTTAGTATAATCTGTAGTGTTCTTCTGATGCCACAAGTCCCTCCTTTTGGGGATTAAAACGTATGGAGAGGGGAAAGAGGAAGATACATCATTTTGACTGATGGAATGACAAATGTGTGCAATGCACATTAGGTGCTTACTGTAGCATCAAGAATAATGCCACAGGTAGATTTATTGTGGGAGATCATAGGGAAAACATGGCCATAAAGACTATGAAAGACCAGAGTATTTGCAAGGTAAGTTTAAAACAAGTATCTTCTAGGAGAGTCATTGATAAAGCTTCTGTTGGCAGGTCTCTAATGCAAAATGAGACTGTGCTGGCACTGACCTGCATGATCAAATCCTCAAGGTGTAATGCAATAACCTGTTCCAACTTAGGTGCAGAGGCAATAGAGGTAGGAACTGGAGCTTCCTTATTGAGAAACACAACTATGTGAACATTCTTCAAGGATTCCTAAGGGATAGCCTGAAGCCATCTTGCGTATCTTTGCTTTGTGCTTCTAGCTCTGGGGAGCTTCTCGTGCTTGAAGCCATCCATAGTTGTAGGTATGAATTTCAGTGACACAGGCTACTGCTGCTAAAAGTAATCTGCACTTAACATGCTGTGTATTTGCAGGTACATAATTTCTTGAACTATTAATATAAGTAAATTAATATTGAATTCATGTATGTAATATCCTGTGATACTTGATAGCGACAGAGAATATCAGAAAAAAAAAAGTTATTTTTTAGTCAAAGCAGTGAATTTATTGGGATTGATGACTTGAAACAGATGATCCAGATAAAACTGAGACCAGCCAGATCTCTTTGCTCTTGAGAACTGTCCTCTGATTCCTATTTATTCTAATAAGCCAGCTAAACTATTGTGCTGCTCTGGTTTTATAGCAGCTGTTAGGAAAGCTAAACCAAATACTTTGTGCCCTACTTGGCCTCTGTAGCTTAAGTGCATTTCGTTAATATGTGCACTTCTAATTGAACTAATTGGTCAACAAATAAACAGCAGGGTATTGATGAAACTGCAGTTTGCACATTTTAAAAAAGTGAATATTGGCCTAACAGGACTATTTTAGTTTTATAAATACAGATAACTTTGAAATGCAAATTATGCAGTTGAATTTGCAATTTACACTTAACTGCAGAATGATTTGATTATTTTTGGATGTGTGATACTGCAACTCAAAACACTTAGGCTTAAAACCTGTTATTTTTCTGGAGTTTTGTAATTAATACATTAAATGAAATCAGAATTAATAACAAAATCTGACTTTTAAAAAAAATTAATCTCAGTAGGTGTACTGGGTTTAGAATAAAAGTGGATTTTGTGAAAGAAACTTCAAAGTAAATGCAGCAGGGGATTTCTATTTGAGAGTGTACCAAAAAGAGCCATTTTTAAAGCTGCAAATATCTTGTAAACATCTTCATTTGTTTTAAAATGTCAAGTGGTACAAAAAGCTGTCTTCAGGCTAACATTAAAGAGAAGAAATAGTCTTTGGAAATGTTTCTCTTTTTGGGAATTGCAGTGAGGATAGTTATCCTTTAAGCGAAAACATGTATGCAGAGCCATTAGTCCTGAAAAAAACCTATATACAAATCAGAATATCCAGTTTTTACAAATCTCCATAATGTCTATATTTATGACTATGAGTGAGTTGTTCCAAATTTCAAAAATTCCCATTATTTTTCTTTCTCAGGCCAGTTGAAGCAAGCTGTTTGCACTTTTACCACTTTAATTTACTTTAAAACTTATTAGAAATGTGGAACTGGAACTTATGACAAGGAATCCTTTAGAGTGACCTTTTTCAACTGAATTCTTATTTCAGGATCAAGTACATATAGATTTTTTGCTTGTAATTTTTTTTTTTTTCAGTCAGACCTCATTGGTTTTTGCCCCTATTTGGCATTCCCCTGTTGTAGCCCCTTTCCCACTTGTTGATGCCTTATTTTGTGGGCTGCCTGCCTTCTGGCAATGTTATGTTTTCTCTCCAAAAGTAGAGTTGTCACACCTGCTGCTCCTCGTAATCACTTTGTGAGGTTTATTAATATGGTGCATCCTGTAGATTGGGGACCAATGATAGAGATGATAATCCCTGAAAAATGGAAGAGTAATTTCAGACAGAATTCAGAATGTGACATTATCAAACATTATTGAAATAATGTAATAAAAGTAAAATGTCATAATTAAAAAAAAGACATTCTGTAAAAATTCAAACAATCCTGTGGAAATTACAGATTATTTGCTTTTAACAGATCAAAACCTTCCAATGGAAAAATATCCTGCTTTGTTTTTGGGGTTTTGGGTTTTTTTGATTAATCAGCTCTGGTCTTTAAAAGCTTTTTATTAGCAAATTAATCTGCAGGAAGCATTCTTTTTTTTTGATCTTGCATAGAAGACAAGGGAAACCTTTGTTTCATTAACACTGGTTTAGGATCTTTTGTAGATTGAGGCTCTGTGGGGAGACAGCAACAGCATATGGAATGGATGTGCATTGGCAAAATCGCTCAGCTGAAAATCTGCAAGACATTGCAGGCATTTGCGAGGGGTCTTTGCCCATGGCCTGAGGCAGCAGGAGGTGATCCTGGCTTGGGCAGGGAGCACTGGGGTTGGTGTGGTGCTGGTTCAGCGGGCATGCTCTCAATCGGCCACCAGTAAAGGGCTCTGAGCTGCACCATCTCTGAAGCCATAGGGGTGCTGACCATTTTCACTTGGGTAAAGCCTGAGGATTTGCACTTGGGGTGCATTGAGGTTGAAGGAGAGACAGTGCTTTGGGAGGAGATAAACGGAAGGATATTCTTTCCAAGTTCCTAAGTGTAGCGAAGCCTGGAGGAGGAGGGTTTTGTATTGCCCTGCACTGTTCACTTGCCTTTCTTTGCCTCCTGTTAGTGGTCACTTCTAACAGGGGCAAAAGAAATCTTTGCAAAATTGGAAGACCTTCCCTGGCATGGAGGAGAAGTGTCATACCAGGTGGGCATGTCTCTGCACTACAGTGTTTATATTTGTGCTGGATAGAGGATATAAAACCTTGACTGAAAGCCAGGATACACAGAATTAAGAAAACCCAACCATGAAGAAATGTGGTACTAACATAAACCCAACCAATAAGTATTGTTAGAGACTGACTTTAAAATTAGGTCTCTCCAGGGTCACTAATCTTTGTTGTCACATTGTTCTGTAATTTGTATCCATGTTGCATTGGTAGTAAAAAAAATTATTGTTGAATTTCATTATATTTAATGCATTTGGAGCTTTCCTTTCTCTCCCCAACCAGTTGGGAGTAAGTGACTGGCAGTCCCCATTCCAGCTCTTTCAGCAGAGGAATCAGAGTGATTATTTTTTGGCATCAGTTTTGGCCAAAGTGCTGTTTCATGGAAGGCATGTGTTTGAACTATTCTTGTCACATGGGAATGCTCTCAAAGAAACATGGCATATGATGCTATGTGGTACAGCATATTTCATCTCATTAGGGCTTTATTGGTTCGGTAAGTTATTAATCATTTTGATGTCACCTCTAACATGCTTAAAATTCTGTGCAACATTTATGTAGAGGAAAAAAATTGACAGATAAAGGCTTACTCCTCGGAACATTTTTAGTTTAAGTTGGATAAAAATGTCAGTATAACTATATTACACAGAATGATGTCTGGACATTTACAAGCATGACCTTGTTTTTTCTAGACAAGGATAATTCTATTCAGCACTAAATACTTAACTTTTATTTGTCAGACAGCATGTGACACTAACTGTATTTGGATTAATGTCTTCTTGGTGTCATTTTTTCCCCATGTAGAATTATGGGTAAAAGAAATGAAATCACAAATCTCTCTTGTATCTGAAAGAAGTAAAAAGTTCAGTTTATTTATTATGTGCAGGCCACAGGGGAAAAAAAATCCTAAATTAAATAGAATAAATGCTACTGGCGCTGAAACCTAGTTACCTGAAACAATTCCTTCACTAAAATTCAGCTTAAGAAAAAATTGTGCAATTGCCTTTGGAATCTTTATAACTGGCATGTCAGCATCTCTGGGTCTGATGTGCCCTTACACATAGCTCTGCCATTTTATCTTTTTTTTTTTTTTAATTGCTGAACATGTACTTAACATTAGACAATCATTTTCTCTGTGGCACTTACCTCACGGAAACTGTTTTTCTGAGTTCATGTTTTTTTCCCTCACTGCATATTTGAGAGAAAATGTCACCTTCAGAAGCCCTTGGTTCTGAGTACTTGTCATTGTAGCAAATTTTTGTTGTGCCCTGTTCTTTTAATTTGCTTTTAAAACTATTTGAAACAGCTGTTTGGCTTCAAACATAAACTGTGAATATGCAAATAAAATCTGTAAACATGTAGTATGTTAATGAGATGGACTTGGAGTTTTTGAATATTATAAACAGAATTTTGTGCTTGCAGAGACAAAAGACAAGAAAAAAAAGAGATCAGAAATTGTTTCTTCCAACATATTTCTTTAGCTGACTATTCATTCTTGCTGCTCTTTTGCACTAATTGTGGGGCAACAGTGAATGGTAGAGAAAAAAAGAGACATAATTCAATATATAGCAGCTTTCCTTTATCTTGTCATCCTGACTCTTCTCTGCTATTCTAATCAAAGTGGCCCATGAAACAAAAATGGCAGGTTTTGGTAATATATGCAACTAAAATATTCTTGGTTCTGTGTTCTGTTTTGGTTTCATCGACCACTCCTGGTCTGAACTGTGAAAAATATCACCACCAGTCCTCCCAGCTGTGGACATTGACACCTCATCAGTTCAGGGATAATTGGGGACGGTTTTTGCAGCACTGAAAACTTGACCATTGCATTAGAGCAGCTGCATTTAGTGAAGTGAATGGACTCTGAAGGCCTCTGCAGTCTTGATTGCTGAGTGAACACGTGCCTAGAGTTTTGTGTGTGTTAGTTAGCATCCTTTCCAGTTCTCTCCAATCTTGTGAAGTAAGCAGCTACATACTGGTGCTGCTTCATGCCACAGCAAATGAGAATCAGTGCGCATTGCTTTCAGCATGTTTGTGTGCATATATAGCTATGGATAACTGTATGCATAAAATATGTGTGTATCTATTAAAAAATAGGATACAGGTTATGTAAAATAAAAAGCTCTTCATTTTCTTTTTCTTCCTTTTTTAAAAATCCTGATAGAAAGAAGCTTGGCTGGACCACAAGCAGGAATGCAGGTGTCTTAAGAGCATCGAGCCCAATTTTCCTCCAGACTCTGTCAGACTTGCTGGCAGGATTGTTTTTAAACTAGTAAGTGACATTCTTTTAGATTGATTCAGTGCAGCAGATTCTGATAAATGCTTTCTCACTCTACATTTTTAATGTAATTATGAGCTACAAGGCAGAAGTGACTGAGAATGCTGAAAAAAATTGAACAGCAAATTACATTACAAGTTAACTGATTAATTTGCAGAAATGCTGGAAGGATCATGAGATACCAAAATGGACATAATTATGCTCAAGGGACATGTTTATTGACTTTCTTTTCTTACGTCTATGTGGTAGCATTCTGAGCTTATTCCTGTCTGGAAGGAGAACAGGGAGACACTGTTTTCCCTTTAATACTACTGAAGTTATTGGTGCTTTTCTATTAACATAAGGGAAGCCTCATTCAGTGTTGTTTGAATGAGTGGTAAGGACAGAAGCACTGGTAGCTGGCCCTTTCTTTAGAGGGCATAATGCCATGCTTTACTTGTTGGGTTTCCTTAATCCCAATTACTTTACTCTCTTGTAAGTCCTGGGTGTTTGACATTCCCATGGTTTGATTACTTTATATGGACTAAATTTTCTGTTAGTTTAAGCAGCTTATGAATGTGTGGGATTGTAAATCAAAAGGGATTTGCTCATTTTTTTGCTGAACCTGCTGTGATGCTGTCTGTGTTGGATAAAAGTGCGGGCATTTGTTGTGGTCTGAGGTGATAAAATATGATTTCACATTTATTTTATACATTGTTTGGAAGAGTTTGTTCATGATAGTTTTTAAAGGGCAAATATGTACATAGTAATACTGTGCATTAATTATAGTCACATGAACTCTGAAACTACAAATCTTATAAACTGATTTCAATTACACTCTGAAAGGCCAAAGTAAGTTATTAAAGGTAAGCTGCCAAAGCATTAAAAAAATTAAAGTCAGTAGAAGTGTTATAGCAACAAAAAAATTAAGATTTTAAGGATAGTTTATGGAAAGTCCTGGATTTCTGTTGATGCTGTTGGCCTTACCTAATTATCCTACATGGAATAATCAATCTTGTAGAGTGTTTCCAAGATAAAACATGCTATGTAAGTGTTAATTGTCTGTTTTTCTCTGCAGCTCAGACAATCAGTATGCCCTTCTGAGAAACTCTACTCTTTTTCCGATCTTCAGTCGAGTAAGTAATTGCCAGCCAGATTTCAGGAAATACTTCCAGATCTGCTTTATGAAAGGGCCATTTGATTTTCTTGCAGCTTGCCTTCTGGAGGTTTGCTCTTTGGAGTAACATAATCAAAGACAAAAAACCTCTGTGGCAAAGAACAGTTATTTCAAAGATAAAAGGAAAAACACGTCTGTTGTCTCGAAGCAAAAGTTTCACCTGACATTTTGGTTTAATATTTTTATTTTCTCACTGTACAATGCGCATCTTGCCTGCTCATTTTTTAAGTTACCCAGTGTCTGCCATGCCACATGCAGTGTTAATATTTTTACATACATACACAAAAATAAAGATATTTTTATGCTGAGGTTTTACTTTTTTACTTATGTGCTGTTGCATAAAGCTTCAAAATAACTTCCAGAAATAGGAACAGAAGTTAAAAGGGATGTGTTTATATTTTTCTTCTACATGACTTTTCAATAGAGAAAAAGGATGAAATTGTGCCGTTATTACTTTTGTGGCTTCACAAGTTTCAACTGCTTGAGTTGAAAAAGATGTTCATTACAATCTCTCAGCACAGCAAATACTGAAATAGAAAATATTTTTTCCATATTTTGTGGCATCTTGAAGACTTAGAAAGGAAGAAATACATCCTTGATTCATTTTTGCATCTTGTTTAGAGGGATTTTCTGGAGAGTAATAGGAATATTTTGATTACCTCAATGTTTTTTAGTATTATTGAGAATTTTGGCTACAAACCAACCTGATCTATTGGTATAGTTAGTTAGAAATAAAACCCACATAAACATAAAAACTGCAATATATAGTATTAATTTTGCTTCTGAACACCCTGACATTCTGCTGCCTTCTCTCAAACTGCAAGGGCAAAGACCTAAGGCAGCAGATTAAAATGGATGGAAGGAATACATTTCAATTATTTAAAACATAGTAATTTTCTGCAGTGGATAGTCTCAAATCATGTAACAAAAGTTTATGGAGAACAGATGCTTCAAATTAAGCTAAAATGATGAAGACTATGGACTTTTATGCTTCATGACACTGCTGGGGTACAAGGGAAAAAAATCTTTATTGTACCAATGGCTGATTGCAGAGTGGCACAGGAGGAACTGGGGGGAAGAGTCTCCCTTTAAAAATTAAATACTGATCACTTGTACAGCAGTTGTCTGTAGAGTAGGCAAAGATTTTTTTGTAACTGATCATTCCATACAAACTGGGGTTTCTCAGTACCCTTCAGGAGATGATCTCAGCTTTGCTTGACTTGACTGAATACAAGAGGAATAGTGTGAAATGTTGTCTGGAGAGAAGCTTGGTGCTGAACAGGCCTGAGCTGCAATGGGTAAATAGTAGAAAAGTCTGTAGAGAGGCCAGAAGCTTCTGCTAAAATTCTCATTCTGAAGGAAATGGTGATATGGCCTGTGATACAGATGGGATCACCATCCTCGCTCTGATACAGAAACAACTGGTCCATAGCCTGATAGTTTAGGAGAAGGCAAATGAGAGATCCACAGTTAGTGTTTCATCTGTATTTACTCTGGGTTTTAATAACAACTCCTGTGGAATCTTCTTTAACTCCGCAGCACCAGGTGTCCAGGACATTAACACATTAACTGAAGCTGGTACTTAACAGACTACAGTGCAAATGGTCTGTGCATAATCTTATGTAAAGGTTTTTACTTGTGTTGTTCTCCTGACTTCCTTGTTAGAGTGAACAGATGGTCTCTATGGTTTTGGAGTTAAAATAATCCAAAAGTGTTTTGGGTTGGTGTGAGAACTCGTAGTAGCTGTGATGCTTTTTGCTGCCTTGGTATGGTTCAAAAGCTCCTGTTATTTCATAACACTTTCCCCATTTGCTGCACAGTTTGTGAATGGTGTTGATGAAGTTTTTGGTTTTTTCTGTATTTAGTGGAATCTATATGAAAGTCAGAAATGCATTTTTATTAGAGGCCTAAATATATAGGAGAAAATATTTCTTTAAAGGGAATCACATTAACTATGAATTCTGGCTGTAATCTGAAGCAAAAACATTCTCAGGAAGCATCTTTTCAATAGAAGATAATGTTTCAACACTAATCAGAAATGTGACAGAATTATAATTGATATTCCTTTCAAATTTTTTTGTTTTGTTTTTTTTCCCCCCCCACTTGGAATTCCAGATTATTTTATTTGAAAATTGTAATTGTCACTATGCTGTCTCAATTTGCTTTACACTATTAGTTTTCAACATTACTTTATACTGTTAGTTGATTTTTAGTATAGACATAAACTGAATAGAAACATATGAAGTTTTATACTCTGACTGAATAATTATTTGCTTAAATACGTGATGCATGAAAAACACACAAAGCATGTGGAGGCATCCAGCCCTTTATAAAGTTCTTTTCCAATCTCCATAGTTCCTTGAAATTCCTTTATATACCCTGAAACTTAGGTTAAGGAGGAGGGGTATCTCTGAGCATTTTTACTTTTGCCAGTTCTCATTTATCTTAAGACAATTCCTTCCTTCCTTAGTTCTCTGGGCTCTCTATACGTTACAGTAATGCAGAAGTCATGTTTGTTTTTACCTACCAAGACTCAGTATTCAGAAAATAGTTTGTGTGCTGTACTGTGGGGCAGATATTTTGCTACTTTACTTGTATAAGTATCAAAGTTGCATAATTAAATCCCCATGCCTTATTTAGAAAACTTTCCATAGGCCTTTTATAGCATTTTGTCTCCCACACTCGGTTTCTTAAGCAATTGAAAAAGTTTCTTAAAAACAAAAAGTGAAAACATTCACAAATTTAATTTCATTTTGCTTTTAGCCTTGTTTCCTTATGTGCTTTGAAAATGAGGTCTTGATCATTTTCCATTAAGGTTCCCATGGGACTTTTTTCTGAATCATTAGTTGTGATGTCCTGGACAGAATCCAGTGTGGATAATTGCATTCTGCTCCCATCTCTGTCAGTTGTCCCTGAAGTTCCAGTTGGTTTTGGTATTCATGTTCACATCTGTCCTAAGCTACACTGTCCATTTATAACATACTTCTTATATGATACCTCTTGTTCAGTCTAGAGTTGTTTTATCTGCCAGCAGTTAAACAAACCATGCCTTCCTCTCTTTGTTATAATACACTTTGCAATGTATTATAGGTAGTTTAAGGTAAATCACGTGTTGTCTTGTATAATTACATTTGAAGGAAAAAAGCCTTTTTGATTTCAAAGGAATATTATATAAGAAATGCAAGTGTGTGTTTATGATTTTTCTTTTATATTTTTTAAACTTGATTCAGTCACCTAAAAGTTTGCTGCTTCTCTTGAAGACACAGTCTTCATAGATATTATACTTTTCTATAGCAGAGATTTTCTGCACATTGTGAAAAACATACATGTCTGGATTTCTAACATTTATATTCATTCATGCTTGCAAGATCATCTGCAAACATCCATGCTGTTAATTGCACATGGGTAGTGCTGTGGGCAGCTATAGATGTTTATAATAAAATAACAATTCACCATTATGCAGAGATAAAATTGATTCATCGTGCATAATAAATCTCTGACTTTTGTTTTAGATGGGCGCTTGAATATATTCAGCTTCACATTCTCCATTTTGTACTAATGGGTAGGAAAAAGAAAATGTGGAGCAGGTAATCAGACAGGGAACTTAGTAGGGCAGCATCAGTTTCACTTTCCACGTTACCAGAGACTGATGCATGCATAATCACTTAACTAGAAAATCAGGCACTGTGATTCTATCTGCTTCAGGATTTCTATCTGTAAAACACGAATAGTGGTGCTTTATAATAAAGTGATATTTACTTCATATTCTTTCATATTCGTTGTTTACCAGTTGCTCTGTATGAAACTCCTTTTGTTCATAAATACATTTCTGTTTCATCTGCTAGCATGAAGTGTTTCTGACACATCTATACAGTATAAAAGTATGTACTGCTGCATAAAGTTCCAAGCATATTTCTAATGTGGTTAATGTTACAAACCCAGATGCCTAATTTTTGTATGTAATGTCGTACATCTGCTTACACATCTGCTTTATCTATTGGCTTTTGATCTTTAACTTGCTATCATATTCATATGATTTGGCAGTAGCAACCTGATAAACTCTACTGTGTGTTGATAGGTAACAAAAAATGAGAAATGTCTGCCCTCTGTCAAAATTGCCCTCTGTCAAGATTAATTCTGGGACTAGGAATGTCTAGACTGTATGGCTGCCATTGGACATTTTCAAAATGTTGGTGAAATGTTCTCTTTATGACATGGTCTACTTTTTTTTCCCTTTCCCCACAAGACGCTGAGCAGTTAAGTGAAGAAATGAAAGATGGCCTCAGGCACCTTGCGCAGACTTTGCAACGGTATTTGAAAACTGAGATCCAGGATGAGTCTCAATTGCCACCTGCAATTGACTTTTTTCAGATCTTCACAAAAGTAAGTGTTAAAATCTGGTTGCTTGACAACTCATAAATTATCCTTTCTTCGTGTTCACGATTTATTTCTGAGTGGGAGCTCAGTAGATACATTCAGAATGTGATATATGACAAAGTGAATTAAAACTATTTTTTTAAATTCAGTCAGTGTTTAAGCAGAAGTATAACTTTTATATAATTGCAACACTTCAGAATGAAAACAGTAGCCAGAGGATATTCTTTCTTTTCTTTTTTTTTTTTTAAATTATCATGTTAAAGCTGTTGGGTGAAAAAAAAGCAAGGAAGTTCAAATATAATTGAGTCAATCAACCTAAGTAATTTTTCACAGTAATAAAGAGCATATAACATCACTTTTCAGCCTAGATTTTTTTTGCAAAGTGAAATATATTTGCAGATATACTCCCATCCTATTTTGTCACTTAGTAGTATATACTAATGTTTGTGGTAGTACTGTATCCCACAAGCTGCTTTTTCCAGACGTGTTGTGGAATATTTATTCTGAAAGTCTACATGTAAAGTATTTAAAGTTAGTTTCCACAGTATGTAAAATGTTTATTGTGTTACTAATTAAATATTGTTGGCTTTTGGTGTAGATATTTTATTACTTTCAATTCAGGAAACTAAATTCAAACAGTGCTAGCAGAAATATTTTATATGAAGAGTACTCATAGTTTTAACTCCATTTAATTTTTTTGATTCCTAATTGATTGATAAATTCTACCATAAGATTTATCTTAGATTACTTATGTTTTGGTTGTTTTAGTAAGTGTATTCTTATGAAGTGAGCCAATCTATAACATTTCTTTTTCTTCTGATATAAATAAAAGAAAGAGCCTTTTTGAGAGAAATGAGATAAAAATGCTATACCTTGTTTCTTTAAACATTTTTAAAAGTCTGTTTGCACAGTTATGGAACTTTCTTTTTTTTGCTGTGGACAGGACTAGGACAATATAATCAACTGTGTTGTTTTGCTGGATTTTTTTTAGTGGTGATTAGACTGCTGTCACGTAAAGTTGTAATTTTATCTAAAAAATTACTGAAAAGTCTGAAACAGACCCAGTCAAAAGTTTGTATAGATAAAACCCCTTATGTACGAACTCATCTCCACTCAAGCTGTTTTACTGTCTTTGCTGGCATGCTGGTTTGGCCAGAGCTTTGTCAGATGCATTTCACATGAAACATGCACGTTGTGTTATCGGGTGTAGAGACTTTGTGCAGCTGAAGATAAAACTGATTATCAGAAGGTGATCACTGCCTACTCAGTTTGAACTGAGTTGCAGCTTGTAAGAAATTCTTTCCCAATGTGGTTGCCTTCTATGTAATAATAAGCTTAAGATGGAGACTGGCCATGGTGGCTTTACAGAAGCAGGGTGATGATTACTAAACACACTGGAACACTGGTGAAGGAAATACAGAAGGTTTTTAAATTTTTTATGTGCACCTCCTCTTCCCTCCCATGTATTTTACCAAGGGGATGGAAGTGGCCATCAAGGGCAGAGTGAAAGCCAAGACTTCCAAACTCCATCTCTCGTTAACTGGAGAACTGGGAATGCTCTGGGTAATGACAATATTTGCCCCACTATAGCTTTGATATCACGAAGATATTTTTAACTTGATGTATTCTGTGTGTTGACTGTGAATTTTTCCCCACCCTACTGAATGTAGTGCAAAGTACTGAGGTTTTAAGTTGTTCTTTTTGGTTTGGGGTTTTTTTGTCCATTAAAGTCAGCCTCATTTCCTTCTTTTGCTGGTTTTGCTTAGTCTGTGTGATAGTCTGCCGTGGGAAAATGGAGAGCGAATGACATAGACCTGTCATGTACATATACTTGATATCATTAATACTAAAAAGAACTGGCAGAAGGGATAGGAGAATCTGACTGGATAGGTGAGTGGTTGGGAGAAAAGAGCTGTCAACAGCCATGTGCTTTACATGAGTGAAATTAGTATCTTGTTCAGAGTTCAGTCAAGCACAGCCGTCAAGCTTTTTGTAAGACCTTGTTGTCACTGTCTAATTTTTCATGTGGCATTTTACAGCCTTCCCAATTTGGTTGTCAAACGAGTGTGTTATGAAGTGTGATGTTGTATTAAAATATTAATTTAGTATGCCCCCATCCCTAGTGAGGTAGCAGCAGACGTTTTCTGCCATTCCCATAGAAGGTTTTTTGGAAGATAAGCTGGATGTCCATGCAAATTTTTTTGTTTGTTTGTTTAAGCTGCATAGGAGTGGTTATTCTCAGCAGGTAAAATTTAAGACTTTGGAACTGTAAAGTCTCTGATAAGACTTTTGCAGTCTCTTCTCTGTAGTATAACTCTAAAGAAGACCAGCTGTGAAGGCTTCCCTGTGTGGCCATAGAATAAAGAAATACTACAGATACATGACTTCAAGATGTAATCTTGTTTTCCCAACCGCTTCCAACATTCCTTTCAAGTTCAGTAGGTGCTTATTCGAACATTGAACTTTTTTGGATCAGTTATTTCATTGCATGCTACAAAAAGATCCAGTCAAAGGTCATTTTTTATTCTGTTTGATGCTGGATCCTCAAGAAGGAAAATAAACAGACTGCCAGACGAAAGAGAAAAATTATCCTGCAGCGAGGTGACTAAATTCCAAATGGTTCTTGGAAAATCTCCAACCTGATTTAGGTCAAAAGAGCTTCTCGGAAGCTCTTTTAAACAGTCTTCCTTCTCTGCTGTCCACTGCTCTTGTCTTTGTGAAAATTAATTATAGTTTTATTCACTTGCTTGTGATGCCTAATAGGGAGAGAATCCCCGAATGCGCATTTGTAGAAACTGCCCATTGAAAATCAAAGAAAATTTTGCTATTTCTTCCCATGGGAACAGAATTTCACCCCGATGTATTTTTAGTTTTCATAAGACCTGTGGAAAATACCAGCTATACTGGATGGGGAGGTGTTTCAGAAGGGTTAGGTACCTTTCTTTCTGACACTGTTGCCCTGTCCTTACTAGACAATTTGCTTTTGTATCAACTGCCCTTTCAGCTGGAGCTGAATTTTCTCATTTTTGTTATGTGATCACTTTTGGAAGCTTCAGTTTATTTAACATGCCATTTATCAAGGTTGCGACTGTTTTAAAATTCTGATCCTCAGCATTAAACAGAATTATCTGCAGCTAATTACGTGGTAAGGCTTTAACTCCACTGAGACGTTTTCTAATGTCAAGATAAATTTTTGACAGCGTGGCTTTATGGTTTAATGATGTTTCCATAACCTTGAGATAAAATCAGTCCTTGCTTTTTATTATTCAGCTTTTACTTACATGTGTGAGGAGGTGGCCTGAAGTCCTTTGAGACATTAAATAGATGCGGGACAAAGAATTAAATTTTCTGTATACATTTATGGTTCTTTTTATACTAGCAGACAGAACCATGTGAACCACTTTAAGACATTGAATAAACTCTGTAACTACCATGTTGACTGTGAAACAGTGAGTGACTCTACTGACAGCAATCAGGCCTAAGATTTAGACAAAATGTGTACTTGGTGTTTTATATAGAATTAGAACTACTCATGCTGTGTCAGAATTGACTTTCTGAACAATTTGAAGTAGTTTGAAAATTCCTTTTCCAATTTATGAGAAATAAAAGAGATTCTGATGTTTGGTAGAATGATAGCCATTTTAAAGATCTCCTAATTTCAGGTCCTCACATTTGTAAGAATAGTAAGATATATGCCACCTCTGTCATTAACTATCAGTAAGATAAAATCCAGTGACCGTTAATGAACTGTTATAAGTAGACTTCTAGACCTGTTTAGTAATCTTAAAACAGAATTTTATTGGAAAGAAGTTTTCTAAAGGATGTTTCGATGAAACGGTTGATAAACTTTTCGAGAAAAAATGCTGGATTGAAGATTTTAGGGAACCCCATAGAGCAGAGATGATACTTAACTCCTGAAATAAGAGTTTTTCTAATTTTTCTGTTGTGCAGAATTTCACTTTCTGGACAGTATTTTAACGACACATGGGATGATAGGGACTAGACAAAGGATATTTAGCTTTCTGAATTTTTCAATCTTTCCTGCAGTTCCAATCTTGACACCTTTTTGTTATGAACAGATTCTGCTTTGAAAGTAGGTGTGCTGCTTTCATTCAGTTCACTGGCGAGGTCACACACCTGTATATGTGGGAGGTGAGTAGTCCTCTTTATGCAGGTGGTGAATGTGCTGCTCACCACCCTCCTTTCAGGTGCTGTTCTACTCTTTCCTTTTCAGGTCAGTTTAGAATTGACACAGATAAAAAGAATAAAAACAGGTCTGAATGACTGTAGAGCTGTAAGTCTACGACAGTACAAAAAGAAGTACCTGTATGTATTAGAAATGTGTGCAACTTTTGTATGTCAGATTAATTTCTTTTTGTCTCACTTTTTTGAGGTTTGGGAAATTTGACATTAGAGTAAAGAAGAGATACAAGTTTGATGCTGTAGGCCAGTCTCTCTGCCCACAAAAAGTTTTAACCAAAAGACCAATTGTCCATTTAGGCTGTTGGTGTAGTTGATTTTGTTTTTAACTTCAGGAGAAGTAAGGAGGTTCTATAAAGTGCAGAGGTACATCTCTCAAGAAGTAGTGTCCTAGTCTCTTTAAAATCCTTTGTTTATTTCTCCTATCAAAATTTAGATATATTTCACTTGTTCTTCTAAATTTTCTGTACTTACTTTTTATTCCACTCAATGCTTTGAAAGAATTTCTTTTCAACATAAAAGGTATTAGTACCAATTAAAAAGAAATCTCTCTGTTAAAAGGGTTTTGATATGTATCTTCATAGAGCTGAGCAGTGTCACCTGGCCTTTGTAAAGTCTGAATACTAAATTATGGTAATTTATTTATGTGTTGTTTTATGTGCAAGTTGAAGGAGATACTTAATGATATGACTGATAAAGTAAGTTTGATCTTCACCTTGCTTCTTCAGATCTTATAGGCATCAGAGAGCATGTGTTCTCTGAGAAGACCTTGGAATACAGGTAAGTTACAGCTGCCTGGTCAAGATAGTCTTCAAGTAGTGCCTTGAAGAATACTTAGGAATCACTGGTTAACTTAGAAATTCATGTAATCAGGGAAATTAAAATTGATTTGTATCAAGAAAGTCAAAAGAAATATTCGGATAAAGTTATCAGCAGGTTAAGAGTTGTTAAAGACATACAGGTGAAGATTGCTTTCTGATGCTAGGCTTGCTAATCTAATTAACTCTGGATGCACTTGTTCCAGGTGATTGGGAGGCTGTGAAGTTTTTCTCCTGGAGACAGGAAAAAGAAGCAAGTGCGTGTTTAACCCATCAATCTTCTTTGTGTAATTCAAAGCTAATGTACATTGCTACCCTATCTCATGGTAGATTGAAGACCAATACTGACAAATTTATTTTTAGTCATGGCCAAGGAAATTTTTTTGCCAAAACCTTTTTATTTTGCTAATTCTTTTTTATTATAAATGCCAAAGTCTTATAACTTCCAGGAATTATTATACAGGAAACAACATTGTTTAAGCTTAGGTGCTCAACATACATTTGTGTTTGTTAACCTTCTTGACTCTTCTTTTTGTTTTAGAGTTGTAGGAATATGTTCTTGCTCATCAAACTATATCAGAGCTTTCTTCTCTGACTACTGCCATCTGTTAAGTCTACTGCGTGACATTTGTGATTATCTTTTTACCTATAGTGCTATTGATTTAGTATTTCTGTTGATAAAGTCTTGTTTGGTGGGAATATGGACATGGTGTGTCCTCTCTCCTGTACTCTATGTGTGTGGTTTTAAGCTATTGAAAGCTTCACACTTAGAGCTGTGAAGAACTGAGTTGCAATCATCAGAAATATTGTGCTCAGTTACTGCCAATACAATTTCAGGAGAATTTTTCAGTACTCTCTTTCCAGTGTATTCTACAGGAACATAACAGAAGCTATTCTGATGGACCTTCATATTTGTACTGAGAAACTGTGAATGACCACTTGCCTAACATGTATTGTTGATTCTGATTTGCTGTCTTATCTAGTAAGAGGGGTTTTTTTTTGTTGTTTTGGTTTGGTTTTGTTTTTGGTTTTTTTTTTTTTTTTTAGTGTAGAACTGGAAAGGACCCAGGTAGCCAGGAGCTTAATTGCCATTACTTTGCCTAATTCTGCTCAGAGCATATCCACGAAACACACAGTTTAAAAAGCCAGTGGTGTCTGATGTGATATACATTAGACTTTTTTTTGACACCCTTATGGAAGTGAACTGGAAGCAGTGATGATAAAAAGCTTTAGTGGTTGTATCAATTGGAATACATGGAAAAAATGTGTGGGGTGAGGCTCCTTTTATGTTTTGGAATAGCCAGCATGAAATAAGGTCATGGAGATCTTTAGTAAAGATCTGAGTAGTAAATGAAAGCCACTTGCATCCTTTATCAGCAATTTTAAAAGCCTCTAATTGAGGAGGATAAGCCTGATAACTGCTTGTAATGCTGTTGGCAGCAAAGTGTTCTATCCTTATCTTTAGGATGACCTGCAGTGCGATTGCTTAAAGCACTTTTTGTTTGTTTGTTTTGGCTGGGGCAGGGCTAAAATTTTGTGTGGAAGGATTATTAATCAGCTCTGAGACTTGTTCAACATGTTTTAGAGATGAAAAGGCAAAAACTCTTTTCCTTCCAGAATGACATTGCAGTAGATTGATAGTCAGTTGAAACATACCATGCTCTTGGAATATAGGATGCTTTTTGAATATAGGATGGAGAACCGTGTATTTGTGGTGCTGTTGTTGACTTGCTATATTCTGAGCTGCTTCAGAATATCACTGAAAATGAGCATAACATCTGTCTAAGGTATGCCGTAGAGCTAAATAGCTGTTCCAGTGTAAGTATCAACTGAGGGTGCAACAAGCGCTGTCTCATGTAGGCATTTCAGTGGGTGTCAATTAAATGATACCCACCTATTGTTTATCTTTTTGAGTTTTTTATGGCTGTTTCTTGATCTTAAAAAGTCCCAAGCCTGAGCCAAGAGATTGGACGCTCCTGCGCATTTGTGTTCAAGTTGTTTATTGTTTCTTATCTCTCAGAGTCTGGAGCAAGCATAGCATGACCTGCTCCTCCAAAATTCACAGCAGGAATGACGACTGAGAAGGCTGTCTTTACCTTTTTATCTCTTTCAGGAAAACCAACCAAGTTCTACAACGTATAATTATTTATCAATTTTTTCCAATTAATTTCTACCTTTTCTTAACATGACAGTGCTACCTCCACCAATAACCATCACCATCGTCACAGCAGAAGATGGAGGAGAGAGAAGAAAGAGGAAGGAGAAGGGCACCGCCCTTTGCCCTCCATGTTAACTTTTTTCTCTCATACCTCCATAAATCTAAAATCTACAATCACCCAGTGATAAGCTAATTACACACTCTCTTTCTATTTTGCATTTCATCTCGCAATGTGGGCAGCGTTCTCCGATGACACGGCTCAAGCATAGAGTTCTGTGCTTTAGTCTCTGAACTGTCTGGCACGGCTCCAGACCCTCCTGTACAGTCCGAGGAGTATTCTGGGCTGCCACACCCACCCACATAAAATTCAGTCCTCAAAAGTGTGTTCCCTCCCTATTCCTCAATATATATCTTTTTTGCTTTAACTGTAATCGTGGTGTGTCATGTTCTATTTCATTAAAACTACTCCTAAGTTTGTTGTAGAAGTCAGATGGAGAAAGAAACAATTAGACCATGATACTGGTTCAATATCATAATCGAATAGATCCTGTGTTTTAGTGTGGGTGAGCAGCTGTCACAACGTGGTTGTAGCACTGATGCGCTGTAGGCTGGCCTGAGATCACTTAGCTTGTGCCATAGCAACCTGAAGCTGACAAAGGCTATCTTGAATAGATTGATGATAATTTGTATTTATCTGCTGCCTTCTCCTGAACTGTTTTACTCCAGAGTTCTCACAGTCAACTTTCCAAGGTGGGAAGGTAGGAGTGTGTTACATGCTGTCATTCAGTGGCAATTGATATTTAGTTCAGCTAGGATTAAGTAGGGAATGCTTGATTGTCTGATGATAATTCTGTAATTAGTATTATTAGTGATTAGAAATCTCCTTGGGTCTCATGAAATTATTTATTTTCATGTAGCAATATGAATTAAGGTGTGTATCTGCAGCTTGGCAAGTTTTTTCCTGGTGTCTCATCTTTCCAGTGGGTAGCTGTTGTACATCTTCTGCCATTTCAGTGGAGAGATGTTGTCTCGGTTCTTCATGGCAGAAAAAGAAGCAACTCTTTTAGACCAACAAAATTTGCTTACTTGTTACGGCGCTACTAATAAAAGTACTCAGCAAATTAGAAGCTCTGAGTCCCACTTTTTAGAATCGAAGTTGCACAGAGAATTTGGAGGACCTTCAAGTGGTAGGACAGGTGGCTATTCTAGCTCATGAAAGCAAATGATGTTGATTAAATACAGGTAACGATCAATTGTGGAATTTAGAATAGTGAGGCAAAGTGACTTTGATTTATTATTCCAAGTAAAGCTGAGTTCTCAGAAGAAAAGATGCAGTAAAAGATCTGGCCATGGGATCCTACAATGTTCACTTGGTCTTTTCGGAAAGACCTAGCTTTGTTTAAATAGTCAATTTTGCTCTTCTCTCAGTAACACTGACTTTATAACTGGGTCTAAATGGAAACCAAGAGATTTTTGTATCCAGAATGCCTGCAAGATTTTTAAGGCTGAAAGATAATTTAGCATAGTGATGGTGATCTACTGTTCTGGTCCAGATTGCAGATCTGTACTGGGATCATGTGCCCAGGCATATATGTGCTGTGTGACTTGGGTATCCATTCTGACCCTGTGACCTTGTGTTCAACCTTGTGTGTTGAGATTCTAGTAAATTGAGAGTCCCATCGTTGATTTAACGGGATTTGGGACAAAATGTGAATGTACTCATTGCTTCTTAAGAGCAAACAAGGAACAGAACTTGAATTCTTCCTACACTGATTTATTGCCAGGAGCTGCCTGCATCCGCTCACGTGTCATTCTGTCTTGGTAAATCAATCTGCTTCTGCTTCCACTTATCTGCCTGAGCTCTTCTGTGTTCTGGGAGATGTATTTGAATTATGTTCAGCACAATGTATGTTCAGTGTGAAATGTGCACCATGGAATGATTGTTAGCACTAGCAGCATTGCACATGCTGTTTTGCTATAGGTTAGGAAGAATTAATTAGCACTGCTATTATTAAAGTGTTACTAATTAATGTTACACTGTAGTCATATGCTGTAAAAAGTTTTCCATAATCTGTTCAATAAGCTGTTTCACATATGTAACAGACATATGTTGTTATGCAAAAGAAAGGTAGCTGAAATCAGGATTGCCTGGGGTTTTACTTGATGTAGATGCATTTTCTAGGGAAAATGAAACTGAAGTCTTACAGATCACACAAGACTTCTGTTCGTGTAGGTTCTATGGAAGGGAATATGGGAATCTATGATCTTTTAATCCCTAAGAGAAGACCTTTTAATGGAGCTTGACTTTATGCCAGAACACTATGAAATGAGTTTGAAAATACTACTGATTGTTATGAGTTAAGGCACTCAGCATCCTAAAGGAATGCTAAAGAACTTTGGAAGTTAGGATGAAAATTACTTTAAAAGTATTTCCCATGAAAACACTCTTGCTCTCTGATGCTTCCATAAGGCTGTGACAAATGTTTCTGCTCCTTTATTTAAACTGGCGGGGAACCTGTAATTAAAGTAAAGAAAGATGCACTAGGAAAAAAAAAAACCCACCATGTCTTCACTTTGAGAATTCAACTGGATTTCCTAGCTATAGGGATATTTTTATTTGTAGAAAAGTAAGGCATACTTGGAAATGCAGAAGGCTAGTATGGTGCTCTCTTGAGACATCTGTCCTTGATTAGCTGCTTGAATCAGTGATGTTGTGTGTTTGTACCTTGTTGCCAGGGAAGCCATCATTGATAGCTTCTTTTGACAAAGAAAAAGCAGCAGATGAAAATGAACTCATTTTCTGCTTCATTCTGAGGTTGAAACATTCCCCAAGTTAACTCCTGCACATTTCATTTTTTGAGGGCTTTGTGGTTCTGTGACTGAATAATTGGGAAATAAGTTTGAAGACTTGTATGCAAAAACATAAGGGATAGAAAATACACTGTTAATTAAAAATATTGAGCTAGGGTTCATCCATTCACAACTATCATATGATATAAAAGATACCCTGTAAACAGCATTTTGTTATGCAGTTATTTGTATTAATGGACTTAACCCAGGAAAACTTATTCCAGATATATTCCTAGTAGTTGGTAAGTTAAAAGAAGCAATTGCCTTTTATATCTTCTAATGTGAGATAAATTTCTTGTCTGATGTCTAGTAGGCAACAGCTGTTGCCAACAGCCTACCTTGTCTAAGCTAAATAGCTTTTGAATTGTACCAAAATACTTTGAATAAAATTCTTTTAGTAAGGAGTGCTTTTGGGAATTTCTGAAACTCCCTTAATTATAAGGAACTGTCAGTGCCTAAACTGAAAAAGATTGTTAGATTTAAATACAAAAAAGAAAAAACAACAAAAAAACCCCAAAACCCCACAAACCTTTATTTTTTACTTATTTCCAAGCAAATGGAGAATTGAAATTTTAAAAATTCAGTGACTGTGAAATAAATAATTAAGTTTTTTGAAGTAATTTTTATCCTTTTCCAGCAGTTGTGTCTTATACACACGTAGAGACAAGGCTAGGATAACAATACTGACATTCTTTGAGAGGTGCATTTATTACAGATGAATTCCTAAGGACTTTAAATCAGTGTTGGGGTTTTTTTTCTACCTGAAGTGCACCATCTTCACAGAAAAGAAAGAGAGCCATTGTGATACTTAAAACTTCATAAGCAGCTTTAGTATTGCTGCTCTTTCAAGAAAGAGCTGTCTTTCTCTTTGGATCTAAATGACTTTCTCTGTGGTCTGTCCAATGAGCCTGGTACTGCCACACTTGCAGAACTGCATCCTGTGGAAATTTCTGGCTGGGGGAAAGCATTGTTCCTAGCAGAACAGTTCTGTAGGCAGGGGTATCTTCTACAGGATAGGAAGGTTTGAAGAAAGCAGAAGCGGCAATCCAAAGGTTACTTGAACATGGATTTTTTTATAGGATGCAAAATAAAACAAAGAAGACATTTCACCACAGTACCACAGTGTTTATTTTCTCTTCTTGCAGTGTTACTGGATTAACAGATAATCCATAATGTAAATAATGTTAGTGTTATTTGTAACTGCTTTCTACATTTTGGATAATGCTACTCTATGTGTGTCAAGAAACCAGTACATGAAGATAAAACGAGAATATAAGAAATAATCAATTTATTTTAACCATGATTTGCTATCAGCCTGCTGCTTTTGTGAAGAGAGTAGTTATATGACACGATGTAGAAATTTTCAGCAAAATCCCCCATGAATTTTATGGTTGCAGTGGGGTTATTTCTGCCCTTTAAAAAGTATGTTGTTACAGAAGCAACATAAGACTTAATGGAACTCTTCTTTCTTATAATTTAAAACGTATCATTGCCTTTGGTGGAAGCCGAGCTGGAAAACAGGAAATGCTGATCATGTGTGACGTGATCTAGGATTGAATTGCTCATGTTTTTATCCCTTTTGGCATTCAGCTTTTATCTGAAATTTCTTCTTTTTAGCATTAGAAAACACAGGGAAGAATAATCTCAATGCATCTTTGTTATGATTGGTATTTCTGTGTAGACTCAGCTTTGTTAGGAAAACCAATTGTGACTGCTGGGTAATTATAGAGTTGGGATTGCCCTTGGAAAGCCAGATGCAGTAGGTTACTGTGTGTGAATTAAAAGCTGGCAGACGTTTTGGCTTTCTTTAAAGGGAAGTTGTTGTTGATACTGACTTTTTCTTTTTTGACTAAACACAATCCATTTTGATAGATTAGTTTTCAAACTCATTTATCTTTATTAAAAAGGGGCTATATCAAGCTTTTGCAGGCCAGTTTGGACTGTTTTGAATAACATGACTGGTGTTTAGAAACTGCTGGTCTTAAGAAACTGCTTAACAGAGGCTCTATTTGTTCCTGTTCTCTTAGTAAATGGTTTGAAAAGGGTAGAACTAGTTCACATCAAAGCTCTGGTTTCTCTAACAGCCTGTTAAATTCAAATAAATCAGGCTGAACTAGGTCAGTATATTGTCAGTATATTAATATTACATATTAATGCAATGATTTTGTTCTTTTAAAAATACTATTATAATTTAAAAGATTGGCATTTCCTGAACCTTGAACCTGAAAAAATAAATTCTTGTATGTTTGACTCAACCTCTTGTTTTTTTCTTTTTTATTTAAATACAGAAAATAGTAACTATTCTTAAGGTGAGAGTAGAAAACCAAGAAACTGCTTGACATGCCTGGAGAAAAGAAGCAGGAAAGGCAGAAGTAAGGGGTTGGGTAGCCTTTTCCTATTCTCCCAATTAGCTTCAGATAGGGAGATATCAGATCAATGAGAACTGGGCCAGAGTTCCAGTTACAGTTGCATTTTATGTAGCATATCACAGCAAACAAGCTTTGGATCTTATGGCAAATGGTTTTAATGAAGCCCTTAATAAAAGGAATAGAACACCTACTGTTTTTAATTTAGAGATTTTCCCTAGTTTTGTTGCTATACCAAACAGACCAAGAGATTTATGAAATTCTGAAACGCTATAGAACATTTTTAATAACTTAAAAATATTTTGGATTGGCATGGTACAGAATAAATGGGAACTCATTCCTGTGGCTGAACCCTGATCCTCACTTTCCCTGTTGTGGATAAAAGGATACAGGAAAAGGGGAGGAGAAGGGGTATAACAGGACAAGTAAAGGTTTTCATTTGGTGACTTTTATTTATTTTTGGTCCATATGCATTGGATCAAAGATGCTAGGTAGCTACAGACAAGTTACGAGTTGGCAGGTTTGCCTTGACAGCTGTTACCTTGGACTTAGGAATATTCTCCCTCATCAGTGGTACCATCTGGCTGCTCTGACATGATATTTCTACTTCATCAGTCTTTGGGAAGTGGGGTGGAGCTGTGGGAGCCGTTTCATCCTGTGTTTCTAATGCTGTGTTGCTGTAGTGCTGTTATGTGTAAGAAGTCAGAGATCAAAAGGTAAGGCCTGAGGGGAGAAGATAACATCAGATTTGTCATGTCTTAGACTTGTGTGACTGCTGGTCTGCTGATTTGAAATTAAAGTCATTGTCAGTTTTAAAATGAATACAGCCTTTGGCTCAGGAAGTTCCTAAGGCAGGGGTTGGTGGGTATGGGATAGATATATTGGTGGAGAGATCCCCCTCTCTCTGTATTTACTACCCCTTTTCACAAAGAACCTGGTGGGGGGTGGTCAGAAACATGTTACTGTGCTTGCACATCCACATTTGTTTAGACCTGGAATAGCTGTCCTTCAATGATGATTTGTTAATCCTGTTTATCAAAAGTAACCTGATGATCTGTGACCCTACCTCTGGAATTCCTCACGTCAACTCACGTTCATAAGAATAAGAATTAAAGCTCCCCAACAAAGTGAAATGAAATCTTAAGTGTTTCAAGTGCACAGAAATCTTTTACGTAGATGACATTATTAAACAGGATGGATATTAAGTGGTGTACAAAATTGTAGCTATCACTGTAAATCTTTGTCCTTATAATGCACACTGCTCAATTTTCTATGTTCATATGCTCTCTCCATACCATGTGAAAATCATTTAACTGGTGTTAAATGGAGGGTTAGGCTGGATAGCATGAATTTTTTTTTCATAGAAAGAGTTGTCAAGCATTAGAATGGGCTGCCTGGGAAGTGCAGGAGTCACCACCCCTGGAGGTGTTTAAACAATGTGTAAATATGGCACTTAGGGACATGGTTTATTGGCAGACTTGGCACTGTTAGGTTTATGGTTAGACTTGATTTTAAATGTGTTTTCCAGCCTAAATGATCCTGTGATTCTATGACTTTATGGAAGATAGATCCTTGCTAAACTAATTACAGGGTTTTACTGATGGGTTTACATGTTTGGTAGAGAAAGATAATACTGCTATTGAACTAAGTTTTATCTTTTTGGTCATGTAAATTAAGAAAAGAATAGATCACATGCTAACTAAAAACCTTGCAGAATTTTACAGTTATCATAGCATTCACTGAAAATGAGAATATTCCCTGTACATGCTTTTTTGATGTCTGACTCACAGGGGTAGATTCTTGACCTTGTACTATTCAACACTTTAGTAAGAGTCATTGCAGGAGATGATGACTTTATACATTTGTCCAAGCACTAGCAAAAGACTAGGCTAAACTAAAGCTGTTCAGCTTTAGCAAGACATTGGGATGAACCCCACCTTTTAATCTCAATACAGACAGTATTTATTCCATTGTATTGTTATCCTGTGAATTGCATCCTCACTTGGCCAAAACCACCTATTCTTGCCGTAAGAGAAATTGTTTATGGGCTTAGAGTGACAAACTTACAGGGATTTTTAAAAAACCAGGACTGAAGTATTTATTATTCTGTTTCTGTGGTGAAAGAGAGCTGATATATTTTTATTTATTTAAAAGTTGAAGAAAACAGAAGGAATTATTTAAACCAGTCAATGTGTAGAAAACATTGTCTTCTGTTTTAAAAGCTAGTATGGCAGACAGTATTTTTCTCCCTCCATCCAACAGATTATCACTGTAGTGTATCTTACTACAGTTGAATGTTTTCATTATGCTTGGACAACCTTCCATGCCACTGTCTGTATTTGAGTTTGGCAACGCTTTTGTTTCTTTTCTCTGTAAAAAGGACAAAGAGGTCAGAAGCTGTATGCTACTCACTCTGAAGCTGAAGTTTTAACTTAATAGTTTCTTCAGAAAGATATGGGAACGTTGTGCTCTCTTGACGGTTCTTTACCAAAATGTCACGTGTGCCATAGCAAAAGTAGCTGCGTGACTCTCCTCTTAAGACACACTCCTTCTTAAGCTGTTCTCTAAGATTTAAAGATTTTAGTTTAGGTCCTGGTGAGAGGAGTGGCTACTCATGAGAAGCAAAGGTGGGGGTGTGTGTGTACTTTTATCCAGCTTTTTCCTTATCATGGCATGTATCCCTGGCGGAAGAGCAGGAGATGGTGGTCTCATACAGTGGAGAATTGCAAATAAACATTTCTATGGGATTTATAGTCACAGAAATACCGTGGATGGTCTTGATCTAGACATTGGTTTTACAATGGCATTAACATTTTATTAAAAAGATTTTTCCCCGTGTACAATTTCATTGTACTCCTTCATATAGGACTAGCTTGTTACTTACTTGCATGACTAGATAAAGATATTGTCTCTACAAAGTTTTATTTGGAATGAAATCAAATGTTCACTTCCAGTAAGTGAAAACACTAAAATGCTTCAAAATATTTAAGTAACTTATTTTCCAGTTATTGTGGTAACAAATCTTGGATTTGTGCAAATGTAAGTTAGGAAGCCACAAAACTGATGGATAAAAAGATATTAAATAGTTATACAAAAGCCTATTTAAAACTTGCAAATCTTGGCCTCATAGAAGGAAGTAAATATGCAGAATTTCTTGGTAGACTTGAGACTTTCAGAGGGAGATACAGCAAGTTAAAAAATACAGTATTCTCATTTTTTTGTGGCTTACTGACAGAGTTTATGCTGAGGTCATATTTGGAGATAAGTAAACTTTTGATGGTCTTCCTGCTAATCAAATTGTCTGAGAAAATTCTTTGTGTTATCATAAATCTATGTCTGTGGAGTCATTTTATGCAGATGATTTATAAAAAGTAGATTTTTGACCTGATAGAAATGGAAATGTTTCTTAGAAGTGAGAAGGAAACTTCAATGAGGAATAGATGAGATTGTCTTTAAAATCTAACAGGCAAAAATTGTGTACACTTTTTGAAAAATACGCTACATCTTCACGTCACATCCCAAGGAAAATCTTGACATTCTCACTCGATGCTTAACCCATTTTCTTAATAAGCCCTGCAGCCTGCATTCCCTCCCACGTGAGAAGAAAAAATGCAAGCTTGGTCAGGTAAAGTTGGCAGGCTCTGCCTTCTACTGAGGAGTGAGCTCTGGAATCAAGGATTTTTTCATAGCAAACACCTGATCATTTATGCTTTTTCTTTAAAGATTATTAAGTAGAGTGTTAGCTGGATGTTTGCTGGTAAACAAATGGTAACCTGTGTAGAGCTTTAAACAGTAACTGCCATCTGAAAAACAATAAGTAACTGGAGGCCAAGCTACAGGCAAGCTCTATTATTTTGCCAGCATATAGCAAAGTTAAACAAGCAGCTGTTTTCTGCACTGCCTTCAGCTTTTAGCTGGCCTTGTGTGGTCTGGCTGGATTATGTTACAGTAATCTGTTCCTGATGTGACAGTCTTTGGTAAACATAGCAATGAACATAACTGGAACTGTCTTTTCTTACATATTTCTTTATAGGAACAGAAGAGACAAAAAACTGCTTATGACTTATGACTCTCCATTTGAATAGGAGGGTCTCAAGAATTAATGAGACCCTTAGGTGTGATCTTGTATGAAAACAACTGCAGTTTAGTTCTTCCCTGGAACAGCTGTGTACACTTTTATCACTTGATTAAAACTTAGGCTTTTTCTGGGGATTTATCTTTAAAATTTACTTATGAGTTTTTGTAAAGGGCTAACCGTGTATTTACTCCAGGGAGGGGAGAGGTTCTGTCCTGTTAGGTTCTGTCCATTCCACCAGCTCAGTAACAGGGGTGTGTCTGGGAAAACTCAATAAAGACGCTCTCACACCTGCTAGGTTCAGCAGAAAGGAGGGAAAGGACCCACTTTATTTACATATGTCACGTCTTATACAATTCTCAACTGTACAAGGGATTGGAGAACATGTCACTTCCTTCTCAATCCCACTGGAGAAAAAGGATGCTCATCAAAGTTCTCTTATCACAAAAGGAATGAAAACCAGAAAATACGGTTAAGTAAACATTGGTTATTATTTACATGAAACTGTGTGAGAAAGAATTCCGACTCCAAAGTTAAAACAGAGGGCTCTAGCAAAAACCAGGGCAACACAGGGGCAGTATTCTCTGCATTGATTTCACCTGGCCACTGCTCCTACCAAGTTTGCCTTCATAGAAGCTATGGGACTGTGCCTTGATTGCTCTACCCCAGAGCAAGGCTCTGTACTCTTATTGCAATAATTTTGTTAGTACTGGCAAGCAAAAGTGTTGCACTAATCCCCTACTGTTCTGATCGATTTCCACAGCTTTCTGGCGTTAGCTCAGTTTTGCCTCAGCAGCCTTAGCCATCTGCATCTGGTCCAGCTTGTGGCTGCATTCATGCAGGGGGTCAAATAGCTCCAGTGAAAGATGTACCTCTGATTCAAGACTGAAGAAATGATTGCAACCCTCAGCTCTTCCACAAGTCAGTCTGACAGAACAAACGATTATATGATATCTGTGTAATTAAACTGTGCCTGACCAAAATTCCTTTCAAACATACCAGTTATGTCTTTTTATTGAACTGAAGAGTCGCCATAGAATCTTTGGACTGTCCTCTTGGGGATGAGGGCTTCAATTTTCTGTAGCTAGCTAGTGGGAATTTCCAGGAACAAATACATTCACTCTCTGCTGGAAACTGTTTATATATTAACAGTTTTTTCTTTTATGGTTTCCACTATTTAATGTTTATTTTAGAGTGTTGGTGCATTGTATGGATGCAGGTCAATTCAGCCTGTCCTTCTGAATCAGTGATTGCAAATGCTGCCATACTGGTATTCTTCCTTAAGTTCATCAGATCCCCATGAGACGTGACTGTTTTTGTGTGTATTATGAATGTACGTTTTGTGCATTTTTGTGACATATTATGGAGTTTTGCTTTTATTTCCTAAACTACAGAGGGTAACCTCTCCCTGCCTCAGATTTTCTGGTGAAAGAGTGCTCTAATAAATTATGTTTTAGGAGGTAGAGTATGAAGAATTGTGAGTACTTAAAATGTGGTCAGAAGTCACAAAAGAAGAGCTGAAGGACAAAAATGCTTAATATGCCAGTTTATACTTGCTGTGAGATTTAGCTAAGTATTTCAAGTTTTGAGTTATGACAAGGTTCTACTGTGCTGATCACATGCTTACTAATGGGTTTTCATGCACTGCTCGATTACAGATTATAGAGATGAAACTTGATGCTGGAAATGGGAAATACTGAGCTAGCCTTACTACTCTGGGACACTATTCCTTTAGATCAAGGCAAAGTAGAGTGCTGGCTGGACATCATGTAGATGTGTAGACCTAGGTATCTCAGACATTTTATGGAAGAGCAATTCCAGGTACTTCCTATCCTTTCACTACCAGTTTCAACACTACTAAGTGAGGAACTAACAGTTTGCTATTTGTAGTCACTTAAACTGAGCTTGTGCACTTCTTTACTGAAACATGAAGTTATTTCATTTAAAAACATCAAATTATAATATTGTAGCTGTTGGAAGTATAGTCCTTACAGTTATGGATTTACAACTTGTCTAAACCATAACATTTCTGCTTAGTAGATCTTGTCACATAGGAATGCTGCTTAATTTTTTTTATTATATTTGAAGAAAATCCTGTACAACAGCTTTATATGAAACATATGATGTTCATAACCTGATCCTAACCCCTGTCCATCTGTAAAGGTACTGTGTGTAAAGGAGGCACAGTTTGTGTCCAAATGCTCTGTGTATACATAATATATGTACCTCCCTCCTCAAATGCTTGCAAATGGGAAACAATAGACAAAAGGAGATAGTGTGAACAGAATGCTAAAATGACATTTCTTAACTTTTCAATAAGAGAGTATTTACCACTGGGAACTTTTACTTTAGTACAAACAATTTCCCCCTTCACTAGGAAATCTGAAAATGGTACAAATGTGACCACAAAAAGAAGCAGACCCAAAGATAAAAAAACCCCAAGAATACCTTTCTCCCAACAATGTTTGTGATTCTCAGGAAACATTTCCTGATTACTTTCCATTCTATTCATTTATTCCTCTGTGTATATTTGTTTATGAAGGAAGGCAGTTTGTATTTAACCACAGATTGCATATCGTATCAAATATCTGATGTTTATAGTCATAAATAAAAATGCAAGACTGTCTTTTTGTGCTTCTGTGTACTATCAGTCAACATCACTTAGTAACATTTAAATGATTTTTTTAATGTATGAATCAATGTAAATGTATTTGATGAGAAGGCATATGGGAAAATGTGGTATAATTGAGAAGAAGCATATGATGGATGTCAAGAAAAGAATTAGAATGATAATAGCTTGAATTTTTGTTGCCTCAGCAAAATAAGTTGGTTCTGTAACTTTGAGTTCCTTGGGTGGTATATTTCAATTAAACAATTGAAGAAAGAAAAGCAAACTTTGAAAATGAAGTAGATGCTACACCGGTGCTGTATTTGAATACCTTACAGGTTTCTTAAAGGAAATTATATTTGTGATCAGGATGAATGAGCTTTTTTTGGTTAAAAAAGGAGAAACTGAAGGTTCTATACATTTTCCAAACTATTCAAAACTCACTTAAAATGCTGAAATAATCCCCTTATCTTTACCACCTCCTTCCTTTGGACAGAGATTTCTTTCATCTGCATTTTACTCCTTAAAGAGAGAAATGGGTAAAATAAGACCCTTTCCCCCCAAGCTGCTGCTTCAGTCTTCCTTACATTTTAGCATTTTTGTTTCATTCTCCGTAAGAAGCTCCAGACCCATGCCAGCTTCTTTACAGATATTATTATTTTATTTCTGATTATTTAATTTCCCATCTTCTCATTCATTCTGAAGCACATTTTCTTGTTGGTGCTTCAGAAAATGTATTGTTGCCAAAGTTTGGTATTCTGAAGCATGAAATACAGCCTGTTGTGTAAAAACAGCAGAAAAGTGACATTTCTATGGGAAAAATAGTCTGTTGAAGTCAGTCCTTGGTAAACAATTGAAAGAATGTGTTTTCCCTGCCATTAAAATTATTTCTATTAGAAAAAAAGAGTAATCCTTGAGCTATCTGAATTTGCTTATTTCCTCTCATGAATCAAATGTATACTTCTATATTTTTAGTCTATTACAATCTATACTTGCTGTATTGATTTGTGTGTTTCTAGCAAACAAGATCAATGTTTTTGATATAGCAGAGACAGCACATTATAGTCCACACTCACAATCTTATTTCTAAATCTCAAACAATGAAGTGAAACTCTGTTAAAAAGCACATTTTTCAATTAGATTTCTAATGCATTCACATAAGAAAGGAATCTCAAGAGGTTTCAGGTGAAGACAGATATTGTAGAAAGTGCCAGTCAGCTACCAAATGAATATAATTAAACATTAGATCACTATCCAAAAATAATATCAGAGCAGAATTGACAGTTTTCAATTATCTTGTTATAGGACTAAACCAGCTTTTGTTCATAGGGGATTAATTATCACTGTACATTTCCATATGAGCCTGCACTCAAATCACCATTGTGGCTGTCACTTCAACTTTGGTTTCAAGTCTTTTTTTAATAGGTGGCTGTACAGTCATGAAGTACTTGGAAGTCTGTTGAAGTTTGTCGTGGAAAAATTACTTAATGTTTATTCTGCTGGGACATTTGACTCTTAAGGACCTCCACCACATATTAGACTGTTGCCCTGTACTGTGTTTGTGTTGTGTAAATAAACATCTGGCCTGGATGTTGGCCTGACTGTTGAGGTTATGTACCTGACCCTAAATTAGCAGTACAGTATATTTGTATCTGAATTCTTATTACACTATGAATTTTTGAATCATAGGTTTAGTAAGGCCAGGCTGATGAGAGACAAGGTGTTAACTGGTGGATTTTATGTGCCTAGACCCCAGGTACCTATGCCAGAAATGGAAATGACTGGAAGAGTGGTGGTGCTCAACTAAACTGAGCTAGCTGTGAAACATTGCTGATAGGGAAACCTAATTCTCCAAAGGGTGGGGGGTGTGTGTGTTTGTGTGGATGTTGCTGGTGTCAGCCAGTGGGAATGTCTCATCCTCCACCTGCAGGGCTGCAAGAGCCTAGAGAGAGTAAAGGGGGAGATGGGACACAGCCAAGACTGGGCTAGAGGACTGAGCTGGAGGCATTCACCCCTTCTGATCATAAAGCTGTAGGGGCAAACTATATCTGAGTGCATGAGTCCATCACTATGTGAGTTAGACTGAAGTGGGGATACTGCTGATTTCCCTTTCTTGCTATCCTTAACCACATAGTTGCTTCTTCCTTGCCACAGCATTAACACTCAACTGACCAAAAAGAGAAGGATTAGTCAAGGTCTGAACAAGTTAAAGCCAATCCAGAGAGAGTGAGTGTGGAAAAGCAGGTCATAGAATTTAGAAGTCTCCAGGTCTGTGAAAGTAATAGATAAAAAAGTAGGCTTGGAGATGGCATCATAATTATGAGTCTAGGAATAGCTGTATCTTAGTGGCTCAGAATTCCTGTTGAATTTGTTTTTAGCATAATTGTTTTTCAATGCTTTCTGCTGTAATTAATGTGTGAGTGACCTTCCAGTAAATTAACTGATCTCACACATTTGCCTTTGATATAATAGAGCATTTTTTGTGGTTTTAAAATAATTCATCAGGAATCCTACATTATGAAAAACAAAGTATTTCAAGATCTGATTCTAAATGTCTCTTGGTAAAAGTCTTATTGACCATACTGATATTTCTGAATGAAGTATAGTGGCCTAGTTGTTGAGAATTCATTCTTCCAACATCAGATTTCTTTAAATGAAACACACTTTTCATCAATTCTGAAGTGATATGAAAAAGCTGATACTTGCTATAGACTAACTAGTATTTGAGTTGCTTTTTGGCTGGAGAAAGCCAAGGGAATTTTTTGAAAGTAAAGTTAAAAAATGTTAAGCTTTACTGTGCTTTATAGCACAGAGTATTCGTGGAGCAATTTAAGGTAAGACTGATGAAGTTGAAGGTTGTTTAAGCAAGACTTTTTGGTCCTATCCTGAATGTGCTTTAGGGAGACTTTGAACTGCAGATACTTCCCCTTATAACAAGAAATTAAATTTAGATTTAGACATACTAAAATTAGTACTGAGTATTATTTAGGCCAGTTTTTCTCTTCAGATGGCAAGAATTGTAGGTGAGTTTCTTTTTCTCTTCCCCATCCTCATTTTTGTCAGTAACCAAAAATTGTAAGGAAACAAAGTCTTGTGAGCAAAGTCATGTGTGGTAATGATTATGAACTGTAATACATGTGGAGACTATAATTTGTGTGTTTGCCCAGGGCCTTTGTTGCTAGAGCACCATCGTAT
Source organism: Platysteira castanea (assembly GCA_013397175.1). Lineage (NCBI taxonomy): Eukaryota > Metazoa > Chordata > Aves > Passeriformes > Platysteira > Platysteira castanea. The sequence continues at coordinate 199,926 of VYXC01009026.1, forward strand.
GCCAGCTATAGTAATGAGTGCTGGCAAACGGTTATGTTGGTAGTTTGTTCTGATTTTTTTTTTTTAATTTTATTTTGGTATGATGTAGGTAAAAGAAAATGAAAATGCTGGCTACCTTCCTTCTTGAGTAGAGCAGTTTGTCAGCTGAATACATCTGGCCTTCGACAGGCGTGCTTGTATTTGATTACCTACCAAAGATGTAGTGCAGGCACACACAAGTTGGATAAACATGCTGAGGGGCACTTTCCTTACCTCCCATGAAGAATATTAATCTTAACTTGTTTTATGTAGAATTAAACTCATGCAGTTTCTGTTAGAAGGAACTTTTACTAGGTGATTAAGTATTTATGTGAATTTACATGCTATATTTGTCAAAAAATGGTTAATGTGTTAATGAATGTACACAATAAAGCAGTGTTTTTTAAGATGCTGGATCTTAAAAGAAATAGGAGGCTTATTCTTTTATGTGTGTTTTACCTGCAGATGATGCAGTTACTCTGTGTAAGTCTACTTCAAGAGGAGAGCTAGAGAGCATGAAGTGTTTAGTGAAAGATTCATTGACCTTCACCCCCAGACTGCTTACATGAGCAATGTCTACAATGGGACACAAGAAAGTCTGCTTAACCAATACACTTCAGCAAAATAGATCTGCAATATTTTTTTTTAACATTCCTCATTATGGCAGCCATGAGGGGTTTATATTGCTGCATCAGCTGTTTCTCTATTCTTTTAGTTGCCATGATTTGGGTTGCTTTTTCTTTTTAAAGGCAAGAAGATGCATAGCTAAAACATAATGATTTACCTGCTGAATATTTTAAATGTAGCAAAGAAATTTAAATAAGATTTGACAATTTGACTTATGATGTATGGTAGAGAGAAGGGAAAAGTGTTTTAAGGGGACTGTACTGCTCAGAGACATCCAGAGAGCTCTGCAAATCAATGCTGAGAGTGACGGACTCATATATCAACCATGACTCTGCACCAGCTAGAAAGTAATGACAACTTCAGTAATTTGGCTCTGCTATGGTTGAATGCTGCTTCTGGGTGAAATTTCATGAGCATGTTAGAAGTGACACCAGGTCACTTGTGTCTTAGCAGACAGAGGTAATTTTGAAAATAGTAGTACTTGCCCTGGAAATAAAACTTGGGTGAACAGCAAGCTATAGCTGTACAAGTATATGAGTGTAAGTGTATGCATTACACTTCAGCCATTTATTTTCCCCCTTTCTGTAGTGTTTTTGAGTTGTCATTTCCTTATTAGGTAGATTTGAGGGAAAATCTGTAAATAAAGAGGTTAAGAAATGTATTCACAGGTAAATTTGAGAAACCGTTGCTGTTTATATTACAGGATATTGGGATAATTCACTCTGTGGGAGATGTTAAAAAAGAAGAAAGAAAATAAAAAAGAAAACCAACCCCTTTATATGTTTACTTTTTCTGGTACTACTCTCTTCATACCTCCCTTACATTAAAAAGTGTTGCTCTTCTTTTAGCTGGAATGGGAAACTTTGCTATAGCCTGATACATTTTAAAGTAAAGGAGGGCTATTCTTTTGTTACTAAAAGGGGAAATACCTCAGATTTGGACTGGTAAGCTTTCTTTCTGAAAATAGTTTTAGATTTTCTTCGATATAAGAAATTTTCTAGTGTAGTAGTACACTACCATCGTATTCTGATAACATTAGAATGACTGTCAAGAAAGTATTTTTATTGTTTACCAAAAGAGATCAGAATCAAATTAAATTTACATGGTGATGACAGTCCATTAGGGAGCCTCTGGAAGCCTTATGTAGAAAGAGGATTGACTGCTGTTAATACACGAACAGTGTTTGACTCATAATTTCCTAGCTTTTATGTTGCTTTCCAAATCATGCTGATGTTTACAGAAGTCAGAGGTTTGTACAAAGACAAACTCTATTTTTGAAAATTGGGAGAAGGTTCCATTGGGATGGAAAATTACTTGGATGAATAATAGGAGGTATGTTGTTGTTCCCCTCTGCCCCATGTTTAAAGCATCTTTCTCTGGTTTCCAAGCTATATCTTGTTCTTTTGGGTTGCAGTTACTGCTATCAGATATCCAGATGCCTTTTAAAAGTCACAGGGTGGGTTTTCCCACTTTTTCTTGGGCTAAAAAGTAGTATGGTAAAATTCCCTACCTCCATACATGTATCTATTTAAAGTTCTGCTAGAGTAATCCATATCTGTCCTTTTCATGGCTTGCTACTGCAGTCTGGGATCATCTCAAACACAGTGGGAAGCTGAATTTTGTCCCTCAAGTTTAGAAATGGTCAAATCTCTGAATTTAAAAAAATCCAAGCCAAGAACATTTTTCAAACCAATTTAAAAGTAGTTTACATTTTTCTATAAAACATCACCCTACAATTATTTTTGAAAAATTATCTCAGCATTTTAAAATCATATTTTCAACAGTTATTAATGTATTTGTTGTTTTGCCCATGATAACATTAATTTTAAAATATGCAATGTTTAAAAAAAAGTTTCAATACAGCATTAACAGATGGCACTTCAGTACTGAAATAACCTTTGGACTGAAAAATAAATTTTTATACAAAAACTTTCTGATTTCCTCTTAGCTTTGAAAATAGTTCATGTAAGAGAGTCTGTTACAGCAGTTTGCACTGGTCCATGAAAAGATCTGATTTAAGGCAGTAATCCTCAACTAAAGATGTGTAGCAGGGTGAAATCACATTTCATGAAGTCTTATCTTCCTTCCTGCCTATCTGTGTGATTGATACACATGGTGTAAATATGTTCAGGATCTAGCCTGAACACCTCCCAGGACCAGAAGGGTAAGTAGGGGAGTCCTTGAGCATTGAGCTCAAGAATGACTGAAGTTCCATTGTTTCCATGAACATCACGATCTCTTGTCTAACTGATAAGCTCTTCCAGTAAAAGAATTGCAGAATAGTGATTGTCATTCTGGAAAACACCTGATTAGATGCTCTGTCCTGTAGAGTAGAACAAATCAATGAAGGGGAGGGAGGAGATGTTTTGCCTTTGTTGCTCAGTCATGTTGATTTTCAGTACGCAGGTGGCATCTTCATGCAGGAGTGATAGACATATTAGAAAAATGCACCAGTGGGACTTTGCCCCATTTCAGTCAAAATACAGAGGTAATTAATGGTGTAAGGAGCAAATGCCACTCCGTTAGACAACTGTTCAGCACATTAAATTAAAACATGAGTCACTTCTTTGGACAGGAATAGCTATGGCAGAGGAAACTGTTGGGCTTTGACAGCTGGGGTGAAGAAGGTTGTTAAAAGTCCTTAACAAGCATTTGAAATGAGGAATATGGAATATATTACCAAAATTCTTCTTTCCAGGAAGCGATACTTTACATTCCATCTTAAAATTGATTCGACAATTAAGATATCTTAGGTACAAGAAGTTTACTTTATCTTTTGCTTTTCAGAATCAATCCTCTTAAATTCATTAGTTTTCCATATGTTGTCTGTAGGACATCATTTTTTGATAATTGTATGCTCTATTTGTAATATTTGTTAGTTGTTCTTGAGGGGTACATGGGCTTGTTAGTGCCCAAAACAGTAAATGCAGTTACCTGAATGGTGGGGCTTGTCTAGAGAGGGTTGGGTTTTATGTGTCAGGGTTTTTTGCCTTGCAGGTTTTTTTTCTTTCGAATTAGACATTGCCCTACAGATTTTGAGAAGTATATTAAGAGATATTTGGACCAGGCCTTCTACAGTAATCAGAATCACCAAGGTTGGAAGAGATGTTGAAGCATCAAGTCCAGCTGTCCACCCAGCACTGCCACTGTACCTCTTAAACCACTAAACCATCACCCAGTGCCACATCCAGATGCCTCTTGAACACCTCCAGGGATGGTGACTCCACCAGCTTCCTGGGCAATCTATTCCAATGCCTGACCACCCTAACAGTGAAAAAGATTTTTCTGGTATCTAATCTCGATCTCCCCTATCTCAGCAGAAGGCCATTTCCTCTGGTCCTCTCACTGATTAGAAGAAATTGGCTCCCACCTCGCTACAGCCTCCTTCCAGGTGGTTGTAGAGAGTGACGAGATCCCACCTGAGCCTCCTCTTCATGAGACTAAACAAACCCAGCTCCCTCAGGTGTTCCACATAAGACATGTTTTCTAGTCCTTTTACAAGCCTTCTTGCTCTTTGCTGGACATGCTCCAGCACCTCAAAGACTTTTTTAAATTGAGGGGTCCAGAACTGAACACAACGCTCAAGTCGCCTCCCCAGTGCCATTTTCCTGATCCTGCTGCCACACTGTTCTTGTTACAGGCCAGGATGCCACTGGCCTTGGCCACCTGGGCCACAAAACTGAGCCCTGGGGAGCACCACTAGTGACCGGCCACAAATTGGATTTGGCTCCATTCTCCACAACTCTCGGGGCCTAGCTATCCAGCCAGTTTTTTACCTATCTAATACCCATCCAAGCCACGAGCAGTCAGTACATCTCGTAGGATGCTGTGGTAAATGTCAGATGCTTTACTGACCACTTCCACAGCCTTCTCCACAGTGACTGTGTCGCTTTTTCATGGAAGGAGATCACATTGGTCAAACAGGACCTTCCATTTGTAAATCCACACTGGCTGGGTGTTGCCCTGGTTTTTGCTAAAGCCTTCTGTTTTTAACCTTGGAGTCAGATTCTTTCACACAGATTCATGTAAATAATAGCCAATGTTTACTTAACGGTATTTTCTGTTTTTCATTCCTTTTGTGATAAAAGAACTTTGATGAGCACCTTTCTTCTCCAGTGGGATTGAGAAGGAAGTGACATGCTCTCCAATCCCTTGTGGAGTTGGGACGTGTATATGAATGTGAAATTGTAAATAATAAACAGGCATTCCTCCCTTTCTGCTGAACCTGGCAAGTGTGAGAGCGGCTTTATTGTGTCTTCCCAGACACAGCTGGGCTTGATCCCCTGGTTGTCCTGCATATATAATTGCACTCAGGATGATCTCTTCCATAACCTTGCCTGGAACCGAGGTTAGGGCGATGGGCCTGTAGTGCCGTGGATCATCCTTCTGACCCCAACAAGGCTTCATTAATAATTTGTTTAACCTCACTACTAGTCTGACNGAACTGAACACAACGCTCAAGTCGCCTCCCCAGTGCCATTTTCCTGATCCTGCTGCCACACTATTCTTGTTACAGGCCAGGATGCCACTGGCCTTGGCCACCTGGGCCACAAAACTGAGCCCTGGGGAGCACCACTAGTGACCGGCCACAAATTGGATTTGGCTCCATTCTCCACAACTCTCGGGGCCTAGCTATCCAGCCAGTTTTTTACCTATCTAATACCCATCCAAGCCACGAGCAGTCAGTACATCTCGTAGGATGCTGTGGTAAATGTCAGATGCTTTACTGACCACTTCCACAGCCTTCTCCACAGTGACTGTGTCGCTTTTTCATGGAAGGAGATCACATTGGTCAAACAGGACCTTCCATTTGTAAATCCACACTGGCTGGGTGTTGCCCTGGTTTTTGCTAAAGCCTTCTGTTTTTAACCTTGGAGTCAGATTCTTTCACACAGATTCATGTAAATAATAGCCAATGTTTACTTAATGGTATTTTCTGTTTTTCATTCCTTTTGTGATAAGAAAACTTTAATGAGCACCTTTCTTCTCCAGTGGGATTGAGAAGGAAGTGACATGCTCTCCAATCCCTTGTGGAGTTGAGACGTGTATATGAATGTGAAATTGTAAATAATAAACAGGCATTCCTCCCTTTCTGCTGAACCTGGCAAGTGTGAGAGCGGCTTTATTGTGTCTTCCCAGACACAGCTGGGCTTGATCCCCTGGTTGTCCTGCATATATAATTGCACTCAGGATGATCTCTTCCATAATCTTGCCTGGAACCAAGGTTAGGGCGATGGGCCTGTAGTGCCGTGGATCATCCTTCTGACCCCAACAAGGCTTCATTAATAATTTGCTTAACCTTACTACTACTCTGACACTCCTGTTACCAACAGAAATTTCCTGGATAAGTTAAAAACTGCTGAGGGATTTCATCCTGGTATCAAGCTTATTTTTAACCAATAAGTGCCCAGTCTTGAAAGTTAAATTAAAGGGTCATATTGCATGTGTCTTCACTGCTGTCTGTGGAAGAAGCTGTACTATCCAACTATTGCTCATTGCACATGGAAGCCTGTGTTGGTGCTGGTGGTGGTGCTGGACTGCAGATTTTCTGTGGATGTGGGTGGCCTCCAGAAAGGGAGGTGCTGGCCAGCCCAGAGGAGCACTCCTCATCCTTGATACTGTTAGTACACTTCCAGCAGTTAATTGATCATGAGCCAGTGCCTTGCTGACCTCTACAGAGAGCTAATATAATGTGCTTTTTAGGTTTCAGTGAGAGATGGATGCCACTTCCCACAATCCTGTTCAGTCACCTATGATAAAACGAAGTGTGTCAAGCCCAAACTTGTGGAGGTATCCCCCTGGGGGAAGGGCCCTGGGAGTTGAGGCATGGTCTATGGGGTTTCCAGGCTCCCTGGTGTTATCCTGTTCATTATTGGTTATAGGTGTTTTCCCTGCCCTGAAAACTGTGGTTGTCCCATGATTCCTGGGCCTTTGGGGGTCAGTTCATGCCTGACCTGGCTGCCATGTGCTGGTCTGTGTCTCTCCTGGCTGCCATGTCGTCAGAGGAGTAAAACATCCATGAATATCTACCAAAAATATTGTTCCTGAATCTTTCTACGGACAAAGCTGTCTTCAGGAAGGGTTGCAGGCTTGCCTCACTTCAACAAAAACTAAATGTGAGTGAGGCTGCGCTAAGGCACATGGGGGAAAGAGTTGGCCTATTCCCATTTGTTTTCTTTTAAGAAACACTAGTAAGGTCTAAAAGATTGCTACTTGTCAGGAATCTATCTTCTGTTTCATCACTGTGCAGTGGTTTGATTTCCAGTCCCTCAGGTTTTGTGACAGGCTTGTAAGAAACTAATAGTGCTGCTGTGACTGCTCAGAAAGAAAAAGGGAAAGGGATATTATCTAGAATTGTATTACAAACCAGATTTCATGTAAGGACCCCATTCCATTGCTTACAGCTTTTATGTTCCACAATGTGCTTTGCTTTTTTAATCAGACCATAGCTAATTCAGTTTGGGGGGTTTGTTTATTTTATTCAGCCTCTACTGCAGATGATGATTAATGAACAGTATTTTTTTCTTTTAACCTGCTGTGTATGCAGTGCTGCATGCCACTGCAGTTTGTCTCTTCTTTTATATCCATTGGATGCCTGCTTTTTATTTTTTTTTAATTTTATTTTTGGTTTTATTTTCCCCCTGGTTTAAACCTATTTGGCTCGCTGATACCTCCCAGGAATATTTAGCCTCTCAAAAAGTTTGTGCATAAAATACATATGCAGGTGTTTGTGTATGTTTTAAATTAGATGTCTAGAGTATTTAGTATTCAGATACAAAAGTTTGTTTTGGGCATATGAAATTTAATTATAAGGCAGATTGCACTTGTCTTCAAAAATAGGGTACAAGACAAAAATCTAATGCATTTCTTTTCTTCTACAATAACTGTTGCAGTAAAAATTCAAATTCATAGGATATTTGTCACACAAACAACTGTTCTTGAAGTTATAATTCATAAATAAGGACAAGAATTAAATTCCAAACAGCCTCTTGGCAAATGCAACAAAAGGCAAAATGATCTAGGTCTGTAGTGGGGAGTCTGTTGCCCTCCGAGACAAGCCTGAGAAGAGATAACGTGCATATGGGACTGATATGGAGGTCACGTAAGGAGGAATCTTTTAATTTAATTAAAAGCATAATTAATCCTAGAGAGATTGTGTAGCCCTCTATGGTTGGATTTTCTGTGTCTGCAGTGTTTGCAAGCCAAAAAGTGAATGTATTTTTGACATTTAAAGATGAGAAAGTATCACTTTTTTTTTGCCAAGAAACTTATCTGATGGAAAAAGAATTAACGAAATATTAAATGTCAATTTGCTGGCAAACATAAAATAGGCAATGCAAACTTTTGCCTCCTACAGGAAAGATAATGATAAAACCAGCTTTTTTCCACACTGACTTGTTCTGATAAGTTCTGCTTCTAGTATTTTTCATGGCAGACTGTTACATGCCATTGTACTTTTATATGGTGCTGTTCAGTGGTCAGAAAAGCTAAGGCCTTAAGCATGCATTTTAAAACAAAACGATACATTAAGAATTTAACAAAATAATGTTTGCATTATGATACTGCCTTCCATTTTCTGAGAACCAGCTGAACAATATAATACATTTAACTCCATTTTAACAGAAACAGTTGCTTATGATGAAGTGAGATTACTTTTGCTTGATGAATCTTCATTTTATCAACAGCTAATGAGCCTTGGCTGCACTTCTCCAGCGGAGAAGAGAGAACGGATTTGTTGTTTGACGTGGCTGGAACACCTTAGCTCCTGTTGTGCTACTGGTTCAGCATTTTTTGTAATAGGTCTGATAGCAAAGGGTCATCCATTATGAAGCTGCTCTTCATCACCTCTGTCTTCCTAGAATGCCATCAATTTATCTACCTATCATAAAGTTACTGGACCAGCAGTCTGAGACATTGATGGCTTATTTCAATATGTAATCATCCCGAGACATAATGCATTTTACTTCCTGAATTTTTCAGATGCAGGAATACTGAAATAATTATTAGCAAAATTGGGATGGTGCACACGTTTTGTAGTCTGTACCTTAGAGATGGCATCTACATACTTCACTTTGCTATAATGAATAGTATAAAGTTGTTTTTGCAAATTCCAGCACTGCACTCTGATTCCTCAGAAAAGCATCAATTTTCTTGTAATTAAGAGTGGAAATTGATAGTTATCAAGACTGTTCAGAGTAATTTATCAGGACTATAAGAAAGGCTGGATTCCTGAGTCTTTCTAGCACAGCATCTTTAACTTGTTAGTGTGACTCCACAGTAACATTAGCCTTTTGGCAAGTCATGAATGTTAAGCCTGATTTCCTGGTATGGGGTGAATGTACTTAAAGGAAGGGAAAAGTTCCTCTTGGGTCCTGAACTGATAGAACTGGGTGGCCTCTTCTCTTCCCCCACATTGTGTTATGTGCTTTTCTAACTCAAAGAAATTATTCTAAGGTTCTTAGGTCAGCATAAACATGTGTTTCTCTTCCGCATTGCCCCTTTTCAGGATTTTCTGACTGGTTGTTCTGAGTTTTTGCATTTAAAACTTTTATTCTGTGTCCAAGTATAATCTGGTATTGAAAATCATGGACACTCTCCATGGATTGTAGTAACCAGAGCTATTGCAGAGTCTTCAATTGCTATTTACACCATGTAACAGTTTACAAGAAATGAAGCTGTAGTGTAGTTAAGTCAACTCATCATTCTTCTATTTTGGGCAATGTTGAAGGTGTATACAAGAGGTTGCAAAGCCTGGATAGCTAAAGCAGACCATTGGATTTACAAAAATTGACATGTACACTTGCATAATCCTGTGTATAAAACATGTCATAAAGAGAAAGATGGATAGAGCACAGCAGAACAAGAAGCATAATGATTTCCTTCCAAGTACCAAGAATTGTGTAGCTAAACGAAGGGCTGCTTGGTGATGCCAATGCTTCTTCTCTTCCCTCTGTCTCTGTAGGTTCAGTTGACATTTGCTCCTGCATGCCTACTGGTTATATTCCACTTCATCACTCCTTTCTTCACTAATTAAGCAGGAAGAGGAGGAGCTCCCTTAGAAAGAGAGAGCAATCAGGAGCTGTGCTTTACTTTGCTTTTAAGAGAGATGGGAGCATGGCCTCTTCTGGTAGCTGTTGATTTCACAACTATTTTCACACAGAAGAAATGCAGATTAGTTACACCAATGTAACTATAATTTCTTTTCACTGAAAGGAGTCCACAGTGGCACAGAACTAGATGCTTGCCAAACCCAGTAGAAAGAATTATGGCACAGGCTTAGAAGTGAGCTAATTACAACTTGGGAAAGAAGTGCAAAAACAATCAGCTTTATTTTTTAACTTGCCTTTTACTCTTCTGATATTTTTTTGGAATCTGTCTATAGTGGACTTTAGCCAGCCTGCTTTATTCCCACCCCATATCTTGGGAATTGAAAATGCTTCTGTGTATTTAACATGCCACAAGGCTGGTATAAGCATCTCTGTGTCAGGGAAGACTTTAGAAGAAAATAAGGAGTGACTATGTTGTGTTATAAAATGGAACCGGGAATTTGCAAAGCAAAGCAATTTCAGTACAAAGGAAGATTGCAGGTGTCACATTTACTGAGGTGCTGCAGCCATGACTGGTCTTTGAACAGACTGTATGAGCTACAGTATTTTAATACATTCAGTGTTTTGCTGCAAGAATTATTTTTTCTAAGGTCAGGCAGCAAAGCAGGAGGAGAGCACACTGAAGTGAAGACCAGTAACAGAGAGCCAGACAAAGAGAGAAGGATTTGAGTAAGTGTTTGAAAAGGTTGCTTCCCAGGTAGAAAGGAGACCATTTAAAATACAGGTGACTGTTTTATGGGAAACACAAACTAGCTAGTGGGCTAAGGAGAGCAAATAAAAAGCGGAGCATAGAGTGCAAAAAATGGGTAGTAAGAGGAGCTACCCATGTTATGATTGAAGGTGTTAGAAAGTAAAAGACAGGAAATAAGAAAAGGTACTAAATGAAGTGACAAAACTGGGAAGGTGGCAAGAGCTGAGGTGATATATGATGTAGCTTCAACAAGAGAGGTAGTAAATATAGGAGAGACGTTCCTTGCTGGTTTCACATGGAAGTGGTAGGATTGCTTAGTAGATTTCTGTTAGACCATCCTTCTCCAAAACACTTACTCAATTTATTTCCTATGTAGTGTGTGTTCAGTCAGCATGGTTTGAGTTATAAAAACTCAATGCCTTGATGCATTTAGAAATGCCATTTCAAATCTTTAAAATATCTATTTGAAAGCTGAGAAAAGCTTAAAGCTAAAGAGCACATCTTAGAGCGCAAAATTAACTTTGCTTGTAAAATACATTAAGAGAGCCATTTTTTAAATCTCTGTGCTTTCTTTGAGCTTCATCTTTGTTCTGCCTTTATGAATTCAGATCCCTTGTGTCCTTTCCTCCTTCCTCTGTTTGGCACACCTCTTGATTATTTCACAATTTATCTTTGCTGCCCAGGGAATCCAACCGTCTGGGTTAGTGGTTTTATCCCGCCTTGGTGTCAAGGTCAAAATCTTTTAATTTTACAGGTAGAGTGAGTCTTGTGACCCCAGGGTCTGCTGCTGTATATTTAAATGCTGTCAGTGTCCTCAGAATGACAGTGTTTGAGGTTTATGTATGTCAGCTGCTTTATTGGGCTCTTTGGTGATATTTTGTCTAATTTCTTTTGGCAAGCATATAGGTGTTTTTTTGTTAACACTAAAAGCCTGTGGCAATAAAAACTCTCAGATAAAAAAAGAGGCTTAATAACATTCTTACTACAATTAAATTGAAGAGTTTATTTACTGAAGGTAAAAAAGAAAATTTGTCAACATAATAGATATAAGTTTCTTTACTACAGTTTCTGCATCATATCTTTAATCAACAGTTATGCTAAGGATGTCTTTCATATATTTCCATTCTTGGAAAAGCTGTTGCAATAGGGAAGAATTTGAATTACATTTTGCATCTACAGGGTTTAGGATTTTTAACAAGAGATTGAGTTTCCTTTAGTCCATTTTTTGCTGGTATAGAGTACTTAGACTTTCCGACTGGATCTGCCTGTCTTTCAGCAATGAGGCGTAGTAGGAATATAAACTGAAACATGGGATCTCTTGTGCATTTTCAGTATTGCTTGGATCTAACAATGATCCTGATCAGTATGGATCCACTGACACACTTGCAGTAGCTTGTTTGCACAAATATATCAACATATTTCTGTTTTCAAAAACTACAAGGTAAGTGAACTAAGGAAGGTGACATGAAAACCAGTTACTCCAAAAGTGGCAAATATAATTTCAGTTGCACACAGGAGTTGAGAGGCTAATCTGTATTTGGAGCAAAACTAGGAGATAGTTCAGCTCTAACAAATTGGTACTGAAATCTTTTATTCTGGTATTTCTTCCACGTCTTATAAGTTTGGTTTCTGATGAATCACTTTTAGACACATTGAACATTTTATTATTGCTTTATGGTATAAGAGTGTTACACTAACCCAACAAAATAAGCACAAGATTTCTTTTCCTTTATGGGCAAAAGAAAATTTTTCTGTCAGCCCCCCAAATTTTTGAGGTATTATTGCCTAAATAGTTCACTTCTTCCTCCTTCCAATCTCCTGATTCTTTCAAAACAAAACAAAACAGCCTAAATCTGACAATCTGCTTTGAAAATGTTAGCTAAAACAGATGACTGATATGGAAGAATAATGAGCCTCTGAGAACAGCTCATAACTTCAAGGGCCTCAGATCTATAGTTGCTGAGAACCTTTTCCTTTATCTATTCCCAAACTATTCTTTTTCTATTAAGCAAAAGAAAACCTACAGATTTCTTAAAATTTAGTTATCTTGTTGATATGCTCGTTTGAACTGCAAGAAAGCACTTATTTATCCATTATATGCAGTTTAAAAGTCTATGTTAGGGATTTATATGTGCCACTTGAATGAATATTTTGAAAGGCCACCCTCAAATTTGCATTCTTTCTGCTGATAGTCCTGTGACTAACAAACAGATGTACTTGTGAAAGCTAAAAAAAACTTCTACAGGCAGAAGTTATGAATTCACTGATCAGCCTTTTCTATTAGAAAGAAAACAAGAGGAACCCCACCCAAAACCTGATTGTCTTATTAGATTTGGTCTGTTGAAGACTCAATCTTTGGTATTGAAAGGAGATGTGGCAGTCATCATGCCAGATCAACACTAGAAACTGTAATTCTGAGAAAGGTGAAAAAGACTTTTTGAAACAGAATCTGTCAGCATCCATAAAACCCTGAAATCCAGATACCTTATTCAGTTGAGTAGCTGTGTTGACTTTTTTAAAGAGTGTGACGTATTCTTTCTAGTCAAAAATGTTTTTGTCTGCTCAGTTTACAGTAAGATAGATTGCCCATGCTGCATGTGCAAATTGTGGTTGTACTCAGTGGTCCAGGCATATGGACATTTGTGTCGACTAAGCTGTTTTAACAATTCCTATCAACTCTGTCAGCAAAGCGGTTACGTATTTTTAATGTGGTAGTATTCCAAGTTTCTCAGCATTCATCTACCTTTCTTATCATCTCTTAAGAAGACTGCTGCAGTTTTTGAAGAATAATTATTTATTCATCTTAATTTAGGAAATTACCTTATCTGAAGCTGAGCTGAAGTCCAGATATGAATAAGCAGGACCCAGATCATAAAGAGAACCGGATGCAGTGGGCCTCCTGCACTCCTAATGGCCTCCAAACATGTGGTCTAGTACTGCTCGCTAAATGCAAGTCACACATTAGGCTTTCACCACTGCTGTGAACAAGTAAATACCATTTACAGAACAAAACACTTGATTTCAGTTACCAATTCTGTATGATTGCTGTACTTCATACGTATTCAGAAGTAGAGATAGAGGCATAGTTTATTAAGAAACTGTGTTTAAGATACACAGTTTGCAAGTAGTGCTATTCTAAATGTATAGTGAAGAGTGCCCTACTTGCTTTGTTTAAAATAACCTTATTTGACTAAAGTTTCCTTGATACCCTAAGCGAAATTACCCTTTCTAAAGAGAATACTGAGCATTTTGGTACAGTGTTTTGCAGGCAGCTTTGAATGAACTCCTGTAAAGCTGTCAGGAGCCACATGGGAGGATCTGAGACCAGCACTGTTAGCATGGAAGTGAACCTGAGCTATTCCCTGGGTGGGGTTGGTTAGCTGGGACTCAGTGCCAAGGCCTCCCTGGCTTCTGAGTCTGAATATGGGCAACCTAAGCTTGTGTTTGCTTTCAAAACAGTTTATCCTTTTTAGGAATAAGGCTGATCTATTCCAGCAAGGTGCTGAAGCTCAGATGCAGCTGAATGAATAGGCAAGAGGACTTGCCTTCTCAGCTAACCAGCTGTAATAGCATTTCCTTGTCATAAGCGAATTATTGTGCTTATCTAATTCAGCTCAGTGCCCTTTTATATAGGCATATGTTCTTATGTATGTATTTAGTCTTCCACTTTTTTAAAATTTGTGAGTTATTACTAGAAGGTTCAAGATGACAAAGCAGAGACGAAATATATGACATTGTTTTTACTGTTTAATTATTTGAGATTTTTTTGTGTCCTTAAAATGTTCCTGTTTAATCCGTTATTATTATTAACTTCTTCAGTATTTTGCATATATTGCTGACATGAGAAAACTGAGGCAGAAATTTATTTGATGAGTATATTGAAAAATCAATAATATATGCTAGAATTCTTGCTGACTCATCTCTTACTTGTTGGGTTATTCTGTCTTTAATTTTTTGCTTATTCAAGATTTTAACTGGAATTGAGTTTTGGTGTGGGAGATTTTTTTTTAACAGTGTATTTTGCATTATGCATTCCCTCTGCTTTTATTTTTCTTCAGCTGCAGTATTTTACTTTAGAGTGTTCTGGACTCATTTTCTTGTAGCATACTACATACAGTTCCACTTGAATGCTTAGAAATATATTATATTTGCCTTGTTGAAATGAGGTTGACACATGGCTAAAAGAAATTTACAGCTGGTAAGTGACAGCAGCAAGTTTGTATTATACAATTTAAAAAGATCATAGGTTTTGTCACTTATCTCCATTAGTTTGGATTATGATATTGTAAAAAAAAAAACCCAAACCCTAGCATATGCATGAAAGGCATGTGCTTTTGTATAATCCCTAGAAGAATTTTTTTAGATAGCCTAGTCTAGTAAAGGGGCAGTTCTTGGGTCGTGTCCCTTCATCACAACAGATGTAAATCTGAACCTCTTTGATGTTCTCAGTACTTCTGCACACTTTGCAAACAAATGACAAAATTTTGTCTGGAGCAATTTGAAAGTGGAGGATGGGAATAGGTGTTCAGCCAGAAAAAATTATTAGGGTTTTTTTCCCCCTCTTCTTTAACTAGTCATATTTGCAGCTTTGTTTTGATTTCAGTTCAGTAGAAAGGGAGAGAATAGATGTACAGAATCATTGCCAGCTATGGGTGGACATAGATCCCGTGGACACACGCAGCACCTCAATTCCATACCTGAAGTAATATTTTTGTCACTTTTTAGGATGTTTCTCTTCTGACTAAAAAACATAGATTTTTTTTCCTGTATGTAGACTAATACACAGCCTTGATAGCATTTGTATCCATCTTAAAAAATAGAAATAATTTAAAAAATCTTCATTTACAGTAAGATTTTTAGATCATCCTAATAATTACATCATATAATTTCCTTATATGAAGGTGTATTAATTCACTGGTGTCAATTTTAATATTTTTAAAAGCTAAATAAAAGCAGGTAATATTTCAGAATGTCCAAACCCACATAATTACCTAAAGATAACAACAAAAGTATGAAGAGTTTTTTAAAACTAATTTACAGTGTTGTGATCATATTTTGTAGTCTCTGTCTGGGAGTGTTATAAATGCCTGGGCAATTGTTGCTTATCAGGACTGCTGATCTTGCTTAACCTAAAATATGTGCAAGTTCACAAATGACATTTCATCAATCCCAGCTCCCCAGAAGTTTCAGATATATTCATGAAGTTTTTTATAATTATATTTTCCACACGTGAGCATGTGACAGTCACACATGTGGAGAACAGTTTGATTATCATTACTGGGGAGATGTGTGCACATGTGTCTAGAATAATGTACTCTGAGCCTGGTGGGAAAAAACTTCTCCTGTTTCCAGTTTTCTCAAAAATATCTTTGGAGAATTTTAGTTTGTATTGTCTATTAAATTAAACTTCATCCTCCATCTTGCTGTTTTCAATATTTCCTTTCCAAGCATATATAGCTTTGCATGCTACAACTGCAATTGTTTGAAAGGACTGAACTATTGTTTGAGGTAAATGACCAAATTCCTTTTCAAAGGATCGAGAAAAAACAGGTACTCTAAAAAGTAGGGTGGATTTTGACCATATTTTCCAATGCAGTTAATTCAATGTTTTAAGTTGCTTTTTGCTGTCAGGCCATTCTCTAGTGATTCTGTCCTAAAAAAACCCCCAAAATAAAACACAATACTTTCTAGCACTTCTCTTCTGTAAGTTACTTCCTTTTTCTGTCTTTGTGATCTTTATTTTCAAGTCACATTTGATTTTGGCTGGGTTTCCTCAGGGAGTATGATATTTAGGTGAGAAGGAAAGAGACCCCTTAGTGTCTTCACTAAGGAAATGGCCACCACAATAAAGCAATGGACACAAGACAATTGAAGCAGAGAGAGATGTGAACGAAAGCCAAGGAGACCAGGCTTTGTGAGTTCTGCTCTTCATGGATTCAGTTTGTGTGAAGAATTTTCGGTGCCAAAACACAGCACACGCACCTTGTCATGTTTGTTGCATCATGGTAATGATGATAATCATGCATGTATAGAATGAATTAGATGCCATTTATTTTCATTTATTTTAGAAAAGGACCAGCCTATATACACATACATGTGTGCATGTGAAAAGAGACCTTGTATTAGCTGGGACTCCCTTTTCTGTCCATCCCAGAACAGGGATATAGCAATAAAGGAAATTTGGCAGAATTAGAAATGGGGAAGAAGTGCAATCAGATCATATAACAGAAGCACTTTCAAGACTTGTAGGACAAGTATGACAGTGCTTTTTGGACTTTTGCATGACTTTTCTCCTGATTAATAGTTTTATTTTCATGAGATGCTGAAGCTTGGGCCAAGACCAAAAAATCAACTTTACCTTCAAATTTATATTTCTGAGAAAATTCAGTCATGGGATCCATGTGGAGGGGGATTTTATTACTCCAAAGCATCCTCATATTTGCATTCTCTGGGAAAAAATAGCCTTATAGAGAGAAAGAAATCTCCAAGAAAAATCTCCATCAGTTTCAACACTTGCTGTTAACATTATACTAAACCCCAAAAAAGTCAAGTATCTTAGCCCTCAATTAATGCAACTTCAAAAATGTGTGACTATATTAATATTTTAAAGTATTTTTTTGTTAGGAAGAGTTTTTGTGGGTTTAAGATGGGGGCGAAAATGTTATTTCATGCACAGACTTGCTGAATAGCCACATAATCTAATATGTCTGCTTTCATTTTTCCTCCCCATACTCTCATTGCTTCTTTCTGGATCATTTAAGAAACTAATTTTTTGAGTTCTTGTGTTAAAAAGATTTGTATGAGAAAATGTATTAGCGCACTTTCGGGTACCATTAAAAAACTAGGCGTTTCCATCTTTAGAAATCTTTTAAAATATCCAGGTGTTTTCAACAACTACAAATGACACCAGCAGGGGTCAGTTTAGTACCAGTGGAAACTGAAATGGCAATACTGTACACTTGAGGGAGAAAACCAAATGTGAAGCTTGTATAATCAGACTACAAAAAACCTGTGTATATAACTTAGTAGAGAGTGACTAAAACAATTTTTGCTATTCCTACTGGATTTGGATTTGAGTCCTTTTTTAAAAGTCAATGAATGAATAACCTTCTCCGGAGTTTTGCTGATTTCCCACAATATTTTCAGTACTTTGTCCTTTAAGAGTATGTGAATGGTGTATTTGACACTTTGCAAAAAAAGTGAATCTTCATTACAGAAAAAAAAAGCATAGAAACAATAGGATATGAAAAAAGGACTGATTTCTGTGACTTCTCACATTTAAACTGAGAAATTTAAACCTTAGGTAGGTTCATGAAAGTCTCCAGGTTCTTCAAAGTTCTCAAAGGTCTCAAGTTCTTCAGAGGCAGGAGTACTGGTGTATGCATAGGGCGTACCCACCACCTGAACCTTCACAGCCCTCCCATCTTCCTTCCACCCATAAAGAAACCTTCACTGACTTCTTTAGAACCACTGGTGAGCTTCTGAATTTCTAGTGTTTGCCTGAGATCATGTATGGCCATAATTATTCATAAAGGTAAACATGTCTAACATACAAAAGAGAAAGCAGGAGGAGGATAAAATAGGGAAAACAATAAAAAAATGTCTGATATAGAGAGTTACTGTGAGCTTTTTACTTTTTGTGCAGTTGCTTTTTTTCTGCAGGTATCTGGTTTTGTCTTCTGATTGCACTCTTTGCCACTTTGATGTGTGCTGCATTTGTAAAAGAACTACCTAGGTACATCCAGTTTTAGATTCTTCCATTCCAGGGAAAAGTAAATGACAGCATATATCTTTTAGAAAGGTTTAACTTTCTTGTTAGTTCAATAGTCACACCTGTAGAAGTTCTTAGTTTGCATTTGATCACTCACAACAAATTAAGTCAAATACTAGTTTTAATGATATAATTGATGCAAGGTAATGAGGTGCATGAGGCTAGGGTTACAAGGAGCTGTTTTTTAAGTGAAGTATAAATATAAGCTGTAAGAGGAAACATAACATTGAGAGCATTCAACAATTGGGTTTTTTATTCAAACTTGTTGCCCAGTCAAGACTAAAACAACGTATTTCAAGATTGAAAGACTGGAATAACATCATGTTATCGGAAAATGTTATGACTGTTTGTAGCAGCAGCAGCAAATATAACAGTTTTTAATTTGTCTTGATTTATTTTTAATCTCCTTTTCTGTGAAAACTGTATCCTTCTCCTGCTTTTTTCTGTTCTTCCAATTCCACTCTATCACATTCTGCATATTAGGTAACTGAAGTGGGTATGACTTTATGGATTACGAAAATCTATCTAATTAGATTATATGGAAATTCAGGGCAAGGACCCATCTTCTATTTCTATTTGTCATCATTTCTCAGAGATTTTCTGTGATGATTTTGACATTGATATCTAAAGCTAGTTCAAAATTCCCCAGAATTTTGGGACTTCAGGTACAAACATTAGGTACTTCTGTCCATTTTTACCTTTCTCAAAGGTCTTAGTGACTTGGCCATGTTTTCTTTGGAGAGAGGTCATGAGTTAGAATACAGTTTTATTCACTGTGCTGTTAAATACTTAAAAGGGAAACATTTTCACGTTAGAATATAATATTCTTTTAAATGATCTCGTGTGAAGTTTGATACAACAAGGAATAAATTAATTGTGAACATTTGGGGGAAAACTATTGCTTTTTAAAACCTACGCTGTCAATTATGCACCTGTTGGCTGACTTTCCATTACTAAGTTAGCTTTGGCCAATTGGTGAGAAATTGCTGATTGCAAGATTGCTAATGCCTGCAGAATGTTACAAGTGTTGAGTCCCATTTTCCTTCTTCAGTTAGAGAGCAGGTGTGGTGATAAATCTTAGTTCAAAAAGCAGCTGGGAGCTGTCTTTCTCAGTTGTCCCTTTTGAGCTGCCACAATTCAAAGTTCTTTGCCAGTTTTATGTGATTCCATGTGTTTACCTGTCTGTGTTGCCACCTGTGGGTTTTTTTTTCCCAGAGAGACAACAAAAGAATACTTTTCTTACCAATCTAGTTCCCCTGAGATGGATCTACGAGTCTTGGACACAGATTCTAAGTCATTATTCTTTCTAGTCAGTTGAACCCTTGAACACAAAAAATTGACCTGACTTCTCCTCTTCCATAGTATTTTATCACTTCCTTCTTCAGTTATGCTCTTGCACTCTCTTACATATACTGGGCACCAGCCTTCCAAGGTCTGCCTGCACATACTATGCCCTCATCTTTGCTTAAGTCTTAGAAACAGGATTGCTTGCTCAAAACTATTTGTGGCTCTCCATTTTCGTCCTCCACAAAGGACAAAACCTTTCTTTTCTTGACTGCTAGTCTTCCTTTGAATAAGTAAGGGTTTCTTCCCATGAAGGGTATTTAGATTCTCTTTACTTAGAGAACATTGTGAGAGTCTTGAACTAGTACCTCTTTGATTAAAGAAGTTCCAGCAACAAGATTTCTGGAGAGATGTCTCTTGTACTTCAATTCATGGACCCAAAATGGGCCTGGGTCTCCCAGTATGGTGTGCTAGGGTGTTAGAGGAGGACTGCTAAGTTTTCTGCAGAGAGGAAGTGGGAAGGAGCACCAAAACTGTGAAGATTCTTCAATTCCTGCTCCAAACCCTGCTATTACCTTCACTATCTTGTCAATTAGTACAAAACCTAAGATGCCCCAATCAGTACTCTACTGCAGAGCTTTTATCCTTGCAGAACATGTATCAGGCTTATTGTGTGGTGCCTGTAAGATGTAGAAAATGGCTCACGAGGATAATGTTGGCAAAACTCTCCATGATATGGAAGTAATTTGCTATAATCATCAGATTTTCAGATGCAATCACTTGATAATTGCATACTTTGAATCTAATGAAATACAGTAACAAAGAATATGAAACCACTACGTCTTTAAGTGGAAATGTTGCTTTAAAATGTATATAAGCCCCCAGTGCATAAATGCCCCACAGGATGCGCGGTGGTATGTGGAAATTTCTCCTATTTGTTTTGAAATCAGCTCTAATAAAGTAGGTGGTCTGAGAAACCAGACACCTGCAAAGGACTCTGATGGTCAGAGGATCTCTGGAGTTTTGTGTTTCAGTGCAAACCTTGACAAGGAAACATTGCTATGTGAAGGTACCTAGGATAGTGATAGTGTCCCCAGATTTATACTGATGGTAAAAGAAGTGTTGCACAAGAAAACAGAATACACTATTATGCAATATTAAAAACACAAAAGCCTCATGTCCCCAACAACCATTACACACCTGACACCTTTGCAACTGAAAGATGGCTTATTTCAGGTGACTGGTTTTAGTATCTTCCAATGACTGAGGCAGAAGCTGCTCCGTGTTTGTGTTAATCAGAGGACCTACAAGGCAGCAATAACAATGTGTGAATTTTGTGGCTATTAAAGTTTCATTTCTCAATCTTCATCAGTTATATTTTTGCCAGAAGCCAGGGAATTCATCTTAGTAGGGAGCCAAGAAAGCAATGGTCTAGTGTGGGTAAGATTCTTAGTACATAGAGAATATAGGTCTTGTTGAAATTATGCAGCATGAGCTTCCCTCAAAAATGCAAGGAAGCTATCTGCTGATGAAAACATTGAATGAAATGGACTAAAGGAAAACTAGGAGGCCAGAATGATGAAGGTATTTTCCATCTCATTGCTCAATATGGTTGAATGGTCCTTCATACAAGAATAGGACAAAATATGTGAGAAAGGACCCCCTTACATATGGGTAGAGCAATGGTGTTGAATATTGACATTCAATTCTGTCCATAGCCTCTCCCATGAAATAAACTTCAGCAATTCCTGCTCAAGGGAAGGACAACAAAAAGATTAGAAGACACACTGCGTAGGAGAGCATCTAGAAACAATGCAAATAGATGCTTGGGAACAGTGGGTTTCAGATAGCATTTTCAGGAGTTGTTCTGCTCTGTGATTGGCAGGTTTTGTTAAAAAACAAAAGCATTCTGACTTTTGAATTCATCTTCTCTAAAACAAAGCAACATATATGGACCCTTAGCATTCAGATGTAATTTTGTTTTACTCTACTGAAATAACATCCAGAGAGCAGTTCACTCTTCATTTCAGAGCAGGTATGGTCTCAAGAGGAGCCAGGCGTTCAGTGTGGTCCTGAGGTTTTCATGTGATTTGAGTCAAGAAAGAGGGGGGACAGACACTGATTTATTCTCTGTCATGACCAGTGACAAGACCCTAGGGAATGGCCTGAGGCTGTGTCAGGGGAGGGTTAGGGTGGATTTTACGGAAAGGTTCTTCACCCAGAAGGTGGTTGGGCACTGGAACAGGCTCCCCAGGGAAGTGGTCACAGCACCAGCCTGACAGAGTTCAGGAAGCATTTGAACAATGCTCTAGGGCACATGGTGTGACTCTTGGAGACGTCCTGTGCAGGCCAGGGAGTTGGACTCGATGATCTTTGTGGGTCCCTTCCAACTCAGCTTCTTCTGTGATTCTTTGAGTCAGAGAAGCTCATATTTTCACTAAGGTCAAGCCAAAGGTAAGCAAAAATAGATTCTCAGGAAGTTTGTCTAGTGGCTGAAGACATTCAGCATGCATTTTTGACATTATATTTAGAATATTTTTGGACCTAATGGTTTAAGCAGCTATATTTTCTCAGAACCATATCTATCTGTATCATCTGTAGTACAATCTTTTATTATGACTTCTGATGCTCCTTAAGCAACCTTAGTAAAGTATATAGAAGTCAAATGGTTAGACTTGGCTTCCCTCTCCAGTTTAAGATGATGTCTAAACTAGTGATTTAAATTCAGCCTTTTTTAAATGAAATAAAATTTACTATCTGGGCTTTCTTCAGAACTGTAGCTGGGAGTGAGACAGAAGTGTTAGTATCTTGTGCAGCAGCGACAAAAGAGATGCTGACACACTCTACAACCTTTGGGGTAAAGTCCTTATTGAAAGAAAAAGCCTTTATAGAAATCTGTGCTTTGAATAGCTTTTTGCCCTCTGAAAAGTATATTTATTTCCCTCCCTGCTAAACTGGTAAGAAGAAAGACTTCATTAATATGAAGCTGTACATGTGATTTGTTCTTCTTGGCTTTAGTTTGTCATTTTGCCCTTAATGTTGTTAAACAATTAGTTTTCTAGTAGTTTTACTTCTAAGGCAAAACCAAAGTGTTCTCAGTTTTTCTTTGTGTATGTAAAACATGTAATGGTGAAAATGTATAGACACTGTGGGAAAGGATGACATTTCTTTGTGCTGGAGGAATAGTCTGAATTGCATTAGAGGAGGTCTTCAGAAGAAAATCAATAGGACACTGTTTTCTTGCGAGAAATAATTTGGATGACCTTATGTTTTTCAGAATTTGCCCATATTTCCTACAAAGATAAACAAAGCAAAGTCAAATCTGTCTTAGGCCAGTGTTACTATGCTGATTATATAAATTTGTTATTTCTAGTATTAGAATAAATTATAGGAGAAATCCACAGGCTTGTTCTGTTCTTTACCCAGCTATATGAATGCGTGAGGAGAGAAGAGATACAAGCTCATAAAAATGAATATAAATATAACTTATTAATAATAATAATAATAGTAAAATCTACTATCCTCTATGCAGCCGCATTTCAAGACCAGAGACAGATCAAAGGGTTTGCTAGAAAGAATGACCTTTATGCTGGTTAATAAGAAAACAGACTAAAGCATTATTGATCCAGTAAACTGAAGGCTTTTTAGTTCATTCTTATCTCTCTCTGCTCTATGCCTGTTCATTGGGTTTCCAAGTATAAGCACTAGAGAATATTGAATTTCTTTTCCTTTTGAATTCTTTCAGAACTATTACATTAAGATCATCACTGTCATTCTGAAAAATCCAAAGGTGCCAGCTTGTCCTTCTCTAGTAATTTTATTAAAAAAAAGAAAAAGCACAGAATTTGTTCAATTTAGCTAAAAATTGGTTTAGGTAAACTAGTGAAAAATCTTACTTGAACACATCTGGACTTGTTTAAGGTTGACATGAACTAAATCAGTATAAACTACATTGTACTGCTTTTATTCAGATCTAGTTATTTTTCCTTCAGCTTAACAAATAATTTTAATACAAATTTCAAACTGGTGTATTTGGATGCTGATGATGCACAGTAGCCTGGATTCAACTCTTCTATTGAAGTTTAATTCACTAGAGAAGTATGTCAAGGCATGAAACTATCTTCATTTTCTCATGATGTTTTTGAAGCTGAAATATCAAATTGAGTTTCATCTTAAAAAGGAAGGAAAAGAAAAAAATTCAACCAACGACGAATGTCAAACCTCACTGAGTTGTTTCAAGCTGTGAGAGTGTAAGGATTTAGACACGTGAACAAAGTAGGAGTTGTTAACTGCTCTGTGGTAGCTGTCCATAAACATACTCCAGCACTTCAAGGTAAAACACTGTTAATGAGCTCCTATGCCTAAACTGCATAGTAGTGAGGGTGTGCAGACTGTTTTTTCCAGAATGAACTGATGCCCTTTCAACTTCACCTCTGATCACTGAGCTTTGTAAAGCCATCTCTAATAAACATTTTAAAAAGTGTTTGTGCTTTGAAAGAATGAAACAGATAAAATATCTAGCTGCTCTGAAATTTATGAAGGCATTTTAAAGAAACTGTAACTTCTGCTAAAAGTAATAAATTGGATTTTTTAGCATCTCTTCCTTTGCTTTCTACCTCTAAGCTGTTGGAGGTCCTGCTGGGAGCATGGAAACGGGTGTCTGAATCATAGCAAGAGCCAATTAATTTAGATGTGGCAACCATCTACAGCAGTCACCAAATTTCAAAGGTAATCAACTCTAGCCACATCATCGGAAGAGTAGATAAGGGTTCAATAGGCAGATATTTGGACTTATTTTCACAAGCAATTGATTTGAGGAAGATTAGCATGTCTCTTATAAATTAATATGAAATCATAAGGGTATCACTGACAAATGCCAGAGTATCCATTCCTGTCTTGAAATATGTTAGGATTTTTTCACTTACTTTTAGGTGGAAGTGAGTTTTAAACACATAACTTGGGAAGAGTATTTGATTTATCCATTTTGAATTTACTGTCTTTTGAGTTTTCAATTTCTTAATTCTTACATCATGAACAGTTCATGACTGGTTTCTAGACTATTCACAATGTCATGTGCTTTTAGGTTTTATTTCCAAAGGTAAGAGTCACGATTTGTTTTTCATACATATAACTTAATATGATTTTCTTCACTCTCTTCTTTAATCCAATAATTCAGTAATATCCTTCATATTTTAATCCACATGCTTTGCCATACTATCCCTTATTCATCTTTGTGGTTTTTTAACTACCACGCTGATGAGCTGATTTTTTTTTTTTTTTTGGTGTGCCATTACTCTCTAATGTGTTGCTAACTTTCTTGAGTCAATAATTTGGATGGTCATTTTTCTCACTTATTTTTTATTCATCAACATGGAGTATATTTTGCTTTTTGCTTTAGTTGTTCATTTAGTGTACTCTGAAGTGCTTTATTGTAT
This sequence comes from Platysteira castanea, assembly GCA_013397175.1. NCBI lineage: Eukaryota > Metazoa > Chordata > Aves > Passeriformes > Platysteira > Platysteira castanea. The sequence goes on from VYXC01009026.1 coordinate 224,859, forward strand.
TCTCTGGTCCTACACACTGTAACTTTTATCTTCAAGTATTACTGCCATTTTTATTTTATCAATTTCCATTCCCCCCCCTGTTTTAGGTTGCTAATAGAGGGAAATATAAAGCATGTATTATGTGAGCTGAAAAGGTACTGCTGTGCCTCTTTCTACAGCCAGTCAAATCAAAATTGAAAAACCAAGAGAATTCACTGTGCACCAAATCTGTTGGCTAGTTTCAGTGGTGAAAGGTGTGGGAGGGCTAAAAAATATGAAAGAGAATAAAGCTGCCACCTTCCTCCTCCAAAGATTGAAGCAGGTAAATAAAATGGAAAATTTTAGCCTAAAGATAATAATTCCCGACATATAGTTACTGTATTGCATAATAATTTTTAAAACTTAGAAAACAGGAGGGAGAGAATCACTTTAAACAATGTCAGTTAATGAGTTTGGACTTGAAGAATTGCTGTTTCCCATGCTTAATTTCCTGCATCAATTCAAAACCACCTACTTTTGACATTTTATGGTCTCTGAAGCAATTAACAGTGATACCCCAGTCTGGAGTTGTGAATTTAGATGAAGAATAAGCTTCAGGGACAGAAGAACTGTGAAAAAGCAGAAAAATATTCTGCTTTGTTGTTGACTTTTCTGGTAGTTAAAGAAAGACAGACTAAGAAAAGGATCTCCCAGCACAACTGTCTGAAAGTAGAATATTTTTCTGAATTTTCTGAGTGATATTAATAGCCATATTATAGTTTCATTTTCATGTTTCACATCCTTTTTCTACTATTTAGTGAACACAGAAAAAATTGTTTGCAAATCATATATCAGTTTACTTCCAAGGAAAAAGCTGATAAGCATAAATTCACAGGTATATTTGCAGTGATTCAAACCACAACTCAATGCTATAAATGTGCAGTGCCCCATTAACGTTTTAGGTTGGAGGGATGTATCCACATCCAGTAAATTTTCTTTTAAGTGACAGCTGCAAAAAATATTGCTGCTCTTTGTGCCATTAATTAGGTTATTTTATAGATTTTAATATCTGCTGCAGTTTCTTGAGAAAAAAACTGGTATATAACCTGTAAAGAGGAAGAGAGATCACTTACATTTCCAAAGGTCAACCCATATGTTACTAACTCATTTTTTACTATTATTTCTCCTCAGTATTATGAAGTTTTCCTGCTTTTTTTTTTCTCTTGTTATTTTCATAGCTTCTTAGTTTGATAGCATTTATTAAAATGCAGATTGATGACCTTCCTCAGTTTAGTGAACATCTTTCTTTGGAGATTATATAGCTTTGATGGCAGAAACTCTTTCTGTAAGCAGATTTATTTGCTATATCAAGATGAAACGATGGATTACTAACAGAATGTGTTTTAAAACATTTATTATATTTGAGATACTGCTTTAGTCCATGCATTTTAGAATCAGTTATAAATTAGAACATTGATGCTAAGATTCACAGAGGATGAAAATATTATCCATTTGCTCCAAAGAGTGCAACGATTTTCAATATTTAAAAAATAATTTATTTAAATGCTAAATTGATTTAGTGGTTTTTAAATTATATTGGTTATGAATTTTGCTAATTTTTAATATGATATTGTTGACTGTGTGTTAGCTATTTCAGGGTAGTTATCAAATAATTGCTTTTTCACGCGACTGATTGAAACGTCCTTGGTACCTCACTTCAGACCCTTTTTTTGAAGATCATCAAATGTAGCAGTTCTCCAACACCAGTTATAATCAGTGATGTAGTTCTACTGAAGTTTTCATTGATAATATTAAGGGAACTTTATCCTAAGCCTTTTGTTAGTCCTACTGCTTTCCCTGATGCCCTTGTTACGCTCCTGTTTTTTCTTTGCCATCCCACTGACCACAGTGAATTGTGCTGTGATAGGAAAGGCAGCCACCTTCTAGAGGGTGATACAAATACATGGCTTCCCTTGATACCACCGTGCCCTGTAGAGTTTTTGTAAGTTATCACATAAATCTTACATGGCTACTATAAAACGACAAAATTAGTTTAAAAAAATTTGGCTTCTGTTCTTTATGTGGGACTAAAGTTTTTCAAAAGTTGGGTCAGTATAAGTGATAATTTGTGTATGTAATCTGACGGATACCTTGAAAGGTGCACGTGCTTGGACTATGCATTTGTGTAATGAGGAGAATTGTCCAGAGTGGCACCAAGGTAAACTTAGTTAAAAACAAGAGGCAAAGAGCTTGGGCATGCATGCTAGGCAGAGTGTGCCATGAGATATCGCAGAGAGCTTTTCTGCTCTCACATCTGCTTCTGTTACTTTGCCCCTTGCTTGTACTTCAGTAGATGGTATTGTAAAATACCTACTTTCCTCACACATAACAAATTATAGAAAATTCAGGGAAATATGAATGGAGTTTCTTCTTGTTTGTATTTTGTAGCCTTTCTTTTAAATTTTTTATTTTGTGTCTGCGTGCCAGCTCTGCAGTGGAAATGCTATCTGTGTATGCTATTGATAATGGTGGGACTGGAATAATTCTCAAGTGTCCTGTCATTTTACACCTACTTTAACTTTTTTCAAAGAGGATTTTGTGTCCAATGATTTGACTGTTTGAAAAATTTTAAACCACACTGAAACATAATGAGGTGAGAGTGGTGCTGCTTTCACTGGGAGAATCAATCCTCCAGCATCCTAAGTGACCAGCATACTTGTGTCTCTGAGCTCTTGATGTTTGGAAAGAGATGAGCACAATTTTCTGAACTTGTGCATGGAGACTGCCATTTGTGGCCATGAACTGTGGGTCCTGTCTGCAAGTGCCAGCAAAGATGGTAGTTAATGCCAGGAGTGATGGCAGTTGTGTTATAAAGTAAACTGAGTGCAGCAGCTTAGAGATACATGAAACAGGTCAGAAGATAGCGTGGGGATTTATTCTTCTTCCTTAGGGTTCATCTCTGTGATTTACACAGGGATTTTCCAGTGCCCTTTTGGAAACCATTGGTGAGATGAAAGAGCAGAGGTCAAGACAAGAAAGCTGATAAGCTCTCTTTTTCTCTGCTCTGAAGTAGGATGTCAGCAGGGTGGGATTCACTGGGACAAGGATGGGGCAATCAGAACAAAACAACAGCTGTACTAGGTCAAGCCAAAGTCCACCTAGCCCACTCATTTGTCTGACAGTGACCAGAAATAAATACTTAAGTACAAATAGAAAATTGTTGTCCTTCTAAGGTAGCTTTCCAAGATGCAGTATGCTGTAATTTAAGTCTTTCCAAGCAGATTTGAATCTGGATTTGCTTGAGACCTAAATTTACTTTTTTCCATTGAAACAATTCCGTTTTTGTTTTCTACAGCATCCTACAGAAATACAGTCTGTAATATGATTATACTTTGGCTGAAGTTTAATTTATTGTCAAAATTATGTTGTTTTCAAGTATAGAGTAGAATAGAATAAGCTGAGTTGGAAGGGACCTACAGGGATTGCTGAATCCAACTTCTGGCCCTGCAGAAGACACCCAAGGATCAAACCACGCGCATTAGAGCATTGTCCAAACCCTTCTTGAACTCTGTCAGGCTGGTGCTGTGACCTCTTCTCTGGGGAGCCTGTTCAGTGCCCAACCACCCTCTGGGTGAAGAAACTTTTCCTAATACCCAACCTAAACCTCTCCTAACTCAGCTTCATCCTATTTCCTTGCATCCTGTCACTGGTCACAGGAGAGAAGAAATCAGTACCTGTGCCTCACAGGAAAGTTGTCAAGTGCGATGAGGTCTCCCCTCAGTCTCCTCTTCTCCAGGCCAAATGGACCAAGTGCCCTCAGCCGCTCCTCATACGGCTTCCCCTCAAGGCTCTTCACCATCTTTGTTGCCCTGCTTTGGATGTTCTCTAGTAGCTTAATGTCTTTCTTACATTGTGGCACCCCAAACTGCCCCCAGCACTCGAGGTGAGGCCGCCCCAGTGCAGAGCAGAGCGGGACAATCCCCTCCCTTGCCCAGCTGGTGATGCTGTGCCTGATGCACCCCTGGGCACACCGCTGTCTCATAGTCAACTTGCCACCAACCTGGTCCCCCAGGACTCCTTCCCGACTGCTGCTCTCCAGCCTCTTGTTCCTTAGTCTATCTATACACACAACCAGGGTTGCTCCATCCCAGGTATGGAATCCGGCATTTGCCCCTGTTAAACTTCATACAGTTTGTAATTGCCCATCTCTCTGTTTTGTCAAGGTCTCTCTGCAGGACCTCTTTGCTCTTGAGGAAGTTGACAGCTCCTCCCAGTTTAGTGTCGTCATTAAACTTAGTATCCTTAGAGTCCTGAATCCAAGTTGTTAATAAGATGTTGAAGAGTAGAAGGCCAAGGATGGTGCCCTGCAGAACCCCACTAGTGACAGGTCCCTAGTCTGATGTCACCCCATTCACTGTAACCCTTTGCACCCAACCCATGAGCCAGTTTCTCACACATCCCAGGATGTGTTTATCCAGCTGTGTGCTGGACATTTTGTCCAGAAGGATCCTGTGAGAGACAGTGTCCAAAGTTTTGCTGAAGTCCAAAAAGATTACATCTACTGGCTTTCCTTGATCGACTGGGTGGGTTATAGAAGGAAATCAGTTGTGACAAGCAGGACTTTCCTCTGATGAAGCCATGCTGGCTGTTACCAATGACTGTGTTGTCTTTCAGGTGTTTTTCAGCACCTCCCAGAATAATCTTTTCTGTGATTCTACTCGGCACTGAAGTGAGACTGACAGGCCTATTTCTACTCTACTTCATAGTTCTCATACGTGAGAAAATGAGTGGTTTTTCATGATCTCCGTTCCATGTGTAATTTTTCTCATACCTAAGATGGCTTTTCCAGTGTGAGTCTGTTGAGCTTCTCTCAATACAGACATAGCTGCATAACTTCATTCACGGCCTTGCTCTTCTCTGTAATGTTTCCAGTTCTGTTACATTCCCTTTGAAATCAGATGGGCACAGCTGCATGCTGTGCTAGAGAACTGGATGCTCTAAGAAGTTATTTGTCACATTGACGTTTTTCTGGTTTTCTCTGTTCTATTTCTAATAGCACCTACCATTTAATTTGCCACTTGCACTTCTGCTTGGCTTTCAACTGATCATATTTTCAGAGAACTTTAAACAAAGACACAAAAATCTCTGTTCTGAATAGTGACAGGATTTGGACTCTAAAGCACTGTATGGTGTTTGTGTTGTTGAGGTTATTTTTTATGAATGTGTTGCTCTGTGTTTATCAAAGTTGAGTGTCATCTGCTAGTTTATTTTTCAGTTGCTTATTATAGAACTTTCACAGGTCTTTGTGGTCAGCATAGGAATTAATTATTCTGACTAATTTTATGTTGTCATTAGACTTAGTGAGCTCACCTCCATTTGCATAGTGTAGTTTTAAGCACAAATGCATGTGAGACTCTGCAGGACCTTTCTCCATTATGAAACGCAACCATTTTCTACAGTAATTTTGTATCTTTTAACTACTTAATGATTTGAAATAGGGTTTTTCCTCTTACTTGATGAAGTCTCAGGTTCTTGAAGGGAGAGATTTTGGTGAAGAGTTTTGTAAAAGCCTTTCTTGGAAATTCAGGTAGGTTGAAAGCTAAATTATAGTCATCCAGTCCATAGGTTAAATGATTTCTTTGAAGAAGTCTGGTAGATTTGTGAAGTGTCATTTCTTCTAAGAAAATGGTATAGACTTATCATATTAATCTCTGTCTACATTAATTCTGTTCTATTTTTTCTTTTTTTCTTATTCCTACCATTTTGCATAGTGTAGAAGTTGAAACTGGAGGTTTTAGTTTCATAGGTGCCCTCTAAAAATGGTTTGAAAAATGGGTTTCATATTTTTCACCACTAATTGAATTTTTCATTTTTCTGATGTTAAAAATGGGTTTGTTGCTTTGATGCATTTGAGACATTTGCATTTTATGCCACAGATCACTCTTATTCCAAGATGCTGTGCTGATTGTAGCTGTGATACAATGGTTTTGCCCACACAAAGCTTTCTACTCCTTTTTTCTTCTGTCCATACCTGTGTTTTGTTGGAAAAAGAGTTAGTTTATGATAGAGCATAGTGATAAATAATGCTTTGTACGCCTAACTGAAATACACTACTAAAAGCCACAGTGACTAATAAATGATCATTACCAATAAATTAGATATAATTTATTATATGTTTTGCTGTAGCAATAGCCTGAATATGCAGTACCAGGATTAACAAAAATGAGTGTCTCATACTGCCATAAAATACTCTGCTGAACTCTAGTATCTGGCAAACTCCAGAAAATCATGTTTCTGTAAGATCTCTAGGTCAAATTCTAAGGCAGTTTTGGGCATGGCAACTGTCTGCTTTGTTGTCAGTAAGAGCTTCCTGATGGATGTTGCTCATTCAAGAGCTGAGCACTAAGTTGACTAAGGATCAGTGTTGCTTACTTTCTTATTCCCTGGGTGGTGATAGATCTCCCATAGCTATAGTGTGGCATTTGTGCACAATTAGATGCTCTAAAGCCAGCTGTAATTATTCTGGACAAGTCCTGAAGATCAGGCTGCATGCCAGCCACACGCACAACACGCAGCCCGCTGTAAAACGCAGAGCAGTTTCTAGGAGAGTTAACAGGTGGGATTGACAGCTAAAAGGTAAACATTCCCCAAATATATCAACTTCCTCTATGGTGGTATTTGATTAAACTTAAGAGAATAGCTGTTCCCAGAAACCACATTAGCTGACTAAAAAGTCTGCAGGTTTGGTGTTGAGCAGCATACTTCCAAAAACACGTGGTGTGGTCTGCTCCACCTGCAGAGGCTAGCTTGGCTTTAGTATATCTGCAGTGGTTGTAATAATTCTTAATAAATCTCCTTAGATCAGTTTCTAAGTGTATATTGGGGTTTCAACTCCATTTGTGTGTTCTTGTGTGTGGTACTCTTTCTGCCTGCTGGTACTCATTCAGAGTAGGAAACGAGTTGAAGGAACATGGGTTTGGGGTTTAGCTTCTAGTTGGATTACAGTTTGGCTGTAAAATGAAGGGAAGGATTTGCTTTCAGGTATGAAAGGAACACTTGGATTAGATGTATAATGTGTAGCATGACCCTCTTTCATTTATTTATTTATTTTTTATTAATGTCACTGTGTGATGTGGTTCATTTGGGAGAGGTCCCCTGAGAATGGCTTTATCCCATGGGGCTGGCTGGCCTGGAGGGCTGTGGCTGGGGGCTCACAGCCACCTTGAAGATGGGAAATTGCACCTGCTGTCAGGAGGTAGGAGATCTGAAGGACTGATTTAGAGAGTCAAAGCTCCATCCAAGTTTTGAAAGCAGACCCTTCTTCTCCTTCTTATTCTGGTGGGGTGGTGACTTGTGACTTGCTGTGCTCAGTTCATTCAAGAGCTCTAGCACATGGTAATTTCTCTGCTTTTACAGGCATATTCAGAATAGAAGATAGGTGGAGGAGACATGAGGGTCACATATAGCTTCAGACGGAGCTAAGGAGCCTTAGACCTGAAAAGATAATTTTCTTGACAAGCAGAGACTCCCCACACTGCAGCTTAATGGAGTTCTCTGTCACTCTGCAACAGCAGCAAAAGTCCATTGATCACCTGGTCAATGGTGTTCTGTCTCTGCATGAGTTAAATCAGAAACAGTATTTAAATTTCTTCTTTTCATTCAATGTCCAGCTTTTTATGCACTTGTACCAATGTGTTAATATCTTGTATCCCACAGGAAATTTGGGCTTAGGCTACAGGGTTTAGAGGAGGTGAGCAATTCTTATGAGACTCCTGTTCTTTAGAGCAAGCACAAGAGCGTGAGAGAGGGAGAGACAATCAAAATGAGACATTTCATGTTTTATGGCAGAGTATATTCATTAATAACTTGTACTGGTATGCTGTTAGAGTCCTGTTTATTCTTTGCTGTGTTGTAACAAGATCTCTGTCCCTGGTTATTTGTTCTAGGCTGTTGATAAAGTAGCATTGCTAATGTGTAAGAATGACATTTGAAATTTTAGTCATCTGCTTGACAGTACTGAGATTTGATTGCTGCTGCAGTATGCTATGGATCCTACTAAAACCGACAAGGTCTGAATGCAGTATTTTATAGCATCTCTTGGTGGTGGTGCTCCCTGAGAGGACAAGGAGCAATGGCCATAAACTAGAACACAAGGCGTTTCATCTCAACATGAGGAATAACTTTGCAGTGAGGGTGGCAGAGCACTGGAACAGGCTGCCCAGGGATGCTGTGGAATCTCTCTGTCTGGAGACATTCAAAACTCACCTGGACATGTGTAATCTGCTCTAGGTAACCCTGCCTTGGCAGGGAGGCTGGACTGGATGATCTCCAGAGGTCCCTTCCAACTCTTAACTATTCTGTGATTCTGTGATCTGAAAAGCTTTGTCTTTTGTGTAGTAAAAGTGTAGTGCCATGGACATGAACACCATGATAGAGGAGTGTCATCTTGAGTTGATTGGTGAGGCCGCTCTTTGCTTGAAAAAGAAAGTGTAACTAGTTATTCCAATCATTCTATGTAGATGATTTTATTTGCTATTCACTTCTATTTATTTGTTTTAGGAAAGGTTTTTTCTTTCTGGACTGCTGTACAGTTGTGCAGATTCAGGGACAGTAGTTCATGAACAAATACAAGTCTTTATATAGAAACTTCCTGGTATTTTGTAGTTGAAGAATTGGCTTAAAGAAATATTCTGCTTGTATAATAGAAAATCTCCTTTATTCATTAACAACAAATGTCATACCATCATCCTAGATAAATTAGAAAAAATAAAACAGTCTCACAGGATAACTTGTGCTCACCACAGTGCTGAAAGCTGGGTCTGCTCTAAGGTCACACCAGGAAGCCCCAGGCCCTGTCAGCATGGTGAGGCTGTGCAGTCCTGCTGAGCAGCCTGAGCTGTAATCTGTAATCCTCAGTGAGGCTGCCATTGCAAAGGTTTCAGCAACTCTTTTGTTTCCTCTTTTGTTACAGGACTGCTGTTTCCATATAGATAGTGTTATGCTGTTATGCTGTTACAGTTGCTGTGCCTTTGTGAGTTCCTCTGTGTTTTAGTAAAGCTCTATTAGCATCATCTGTTGCCCTGGTTTTTGTTAAGCCTTCTGTTTTTAACCTTGGAGTCAGATTCTTTCACACAGTTTCATGTAAATAATAGCCAATGTTTACTTAATGGTATTTTCTGTTTTTCATTCCTTTTGTGATAAGAGAACTTTGATGAGCACCTTTCTTCTCCAGTGGGATTGAGAAGGAAGTGACATGCTCTCCAATCCCTTGTGGAGTTGGGACGTGTATATGAATGTGAGATATGTCAATAATAAACATTATTATTCCCTCCATTCTGCTGAACCTGGCAGGTATGAGAGCCTCTTTATTGTGTCTTCCCAGACACAACCATCCTTACTTATGGCTGGGCAATACAAGTCAGAAGTGAAGAAAGCTTAACATCAAGAGACATTCATCAGCCATTGTGGGTTGTGTTTCTAGGCCTTACTAAATTTATGGCAAAGAGATACTATCTTGTGTAATTCTATTGCAAGCTTGAACTCTACTCCTTTAAAAAGTTAAATTGAAATGAAGGATTGATCCACTGTAGAGTAGCTGAACAAGATTAATGTTAATTGATGGTTTCAGACAAACATTGGTGCTAATAGCTACATTTAATGTTTAATATGATTTAATCTTACAGATATGGATGAGTCAAAAAAAAGGAAACTGACTACTTCCTTGCCTGTTAAACACTTCTAGTTTTATTTAAGTTTTAAATTTAAGAGAAAATGCTTTATTTATGTGGGTTGTTTATTTAAAGAAAAAAAAAAGTCCTTAAAGTCTCCTAGAAAAAAAAATTCACTTTAGAATGTCATTGAAATGAAGGGTAAATACCAAGAACAAAAAATGGTGCTTGTGCACTTACTCTGTGAGAATTAAACTGGGAATTAGGAAATGAAGAATCTTGGAGTCAGTTGCAGAAAACATTAAATTAGAAACACTAGGAAAATATAAAGCATGTGAATATCTTCAATTTAATTTCCAATGGATCTTACGCAATTAAAAAATTACCGTGAGAAAGTTTTTGTTGAATGTAGGTTAGATTCCAATGACTTTTTAAACAATGTTATAAATATTCTTTTTATTCTGTTTGTCTCCTTATAGCTTCACTTCCAGTCAGAGTCTGTGGTTCTTAAATACCATATATATATGTTTAAAATAGAATAATTGTAACCTTAAGTCTGAATTTCCAGCAGCTGCAACTCCCTGAGCTTTTAATAGTTATAATTTCTTATATTAGTTAACACTGCTAAGATTTGATTTATAAATTCGGCTTTTGCATGTAGCATAATTTTTTATTGAAATGCACACAGTAACCCTGAGCCAGAAACCATAAAGCATGCTGCTTTATGGTCTGTTTAATGACTAGAAGGTATTCTGAAAGTATTTGTCTCAGTGTGGCAGAAATCATGCTTAATGCTGCACTGTCCTAGTGCGGTATTAACCCCTGGCACCATGCACAGCAGAGTCAGAGGTGGGATGGATCAGCCCAGTCACACTGTGAAAGTTCATTCTCTGCACATAAACGTGCTGTCTGCTACGTGTGAAATGCCAGAGCAAAACTGCAGCCCACCCTGGGTTCCCCTTACCTGATTTATAGCTGGCTAGTCCTTCAGATTATTTTCCTGTTTCACACATTTGGTGCCTTCATTCCTACCCAACTGCCAGAATCTTGTAATGAAAATACTGATTTATACTTTCTGGATTAAGCAAATACTTCTTTCCGTGAGAAAAGCAGTAGAGGAAAGGAAATTTCAAAAAAAAAAAAA
>VYXC01009026.1:239616-278486 GCA_013397175.1 Platysteira castanea
TTGGTTGGTTTGAGTTTTTTTGAATTTTATGTTTTATTTTTATTTTTTTTCCTAAATGTTAGAGCATGTGAAGGATCTGGGAAATGCCATCTGGTTTAAGCTGGCATCACCTTGTGATGCATTGGCTTTGAGAATAATGCAGTTTAGAACAACATTCAGTAGGACAGTGAGCTGCTGTATTTCAGACGTGTGAGTGCACAGCTGCAGAATTAAGGTGTCCCGTAAATTTTGCTGTGTTGTCTAGAAGCTCAGCTTTCATCTGCAAGAAACGCTTAAAAGTTTAAAAAAATAATTAGCCATCAAGTTTAGGTCCTAAACTGCTCTTTGTTTCATTTTTTTCATTCTGTGTCTCTTCCAGATCACCTGAGAGGCAACATGCCCTGTGTCCAGCCAGAGCACTGCGTCAGTGTGCTGGTGTTCCCTCAGAGGGACAATGTTTATCTTCCTCTGGTTTTACCCAGCCTCTAATTTTCCTGTAACTTGCTAAAATGTGATGTCTTCCAGACCACTGTTCTGTTGTCAAATAAAACTAAAATAGACCAGAAAATTTGAGAGTAACTTGGAGCAGATCTGATAGGATTGTACAAGCCTACTTTTGCATACCTTGTGACTAAAAACCCATCCCAGCCCTTGAAAAAGAACACCTTAGTTTTGCTACAGAGGCAGTATCCAAATATCCCTGTGTGTTTGAGCTGTGTGTTCAGATTCAGCAATCGAAGCATGACTGTACACATATCATTAAAACACTGCTATTCCACAGTGGATTTTTCTTAGCAGAGCAAATTTTCCTGTGTTATATTGAGTTCCTGGAGAAACCCTGAAAGGTGACTGAAATTTTAAATCTTGAATTGCATCGTAATTCCTTCCTTATGAGACAGTCAGAAAACCCATTCTGCAAAGCTAGATTCCATCTCCTTGCTGTAGATAACAGGAAGAATAAGTTTTTACTGTGTAATCGCAATCCTCTTACAAGGCTGCCTAAATTAGGAATTGTGATAATCGTTAGTGGTATGCTTCTTCAACCCCTGTATTTACAAATTACTTACTTATTCAAGGCTCGTCTACCTGAGTCAAAACCTACTCATCTGTTGTCCAAGAGAAAAGGATTACAGATTAAATCTCCTTTTAGTATAATTCTGATTACTATTTTCCTGGCTTTTATCCAGGTTGAATTATTTCTGACATTGAGATGAGAAAGGACCTGAAAGCTTTTAAAAAATAGTAGTAATAAAGGTAAATCCTCGCTATAAGTTGCACTCAAAAATTAAAGTCATGTAAGTTAGTGTGCCTCCAGTGAGAATCTGTCTCATTAATATTAATCTCCAGACTCTAATGAGAACACTAGGCTACTGTGTAATGCTAAAAGGGCACAGGTGTGACAGTTTTAGAGAAGGTGGAAGCCCCAAATCCCACAGGCTATTAAACATAAATCATGCTACCTAATTATTAAGCAATTTCTTGCCAGGTTATTGGAAGGGATAAGTTTTTTAGTGTTTATTTGTGAAAACTAAATGCCCACAGAAGACCATTTATTGTATCTGGAACAACATATCCTTGAATTTCCCTGTAACAGAAAAATATGATGGAGAGGAATCTCTGACCTGACTGCTTTATCAATATGCTAATTTATACTCTATGCAGAAGAATTCCATGGAAAGTCATCTTTTCTTCTTTTTTCTCCATGGATTCCTGATCTCCTGGGCTGCTCTGTTTGTGTCACAGTGATGCTGGGTTGGCAGCATTGAAACTGTGCTGTTGAATCTCAGACCGTTAAAATGAAATGCATCAATTACAAGTGCTTTGGTAGAGGGCACCCATGTGAAAGAAATTACAGGAGAAAGCAGATGCTTATATTTGGGAAAAAAACCCAGCTATATATTTGCAGTTAACAAAAAATAAACTGTTTTTAGCTAAAATTTTCTTTTCCAAGCAGCTTTTTGGGGATTTTCTGTCTTTCCAGCATTGCATATCAAGGTGTTAAGAAAATTAAAGGTTTGAAGCTTTGCTGTGTTCTCCACAGCTTAAGCATCCATCAATTGGTCTGTGATGGATGCTCAGTAAATAGTGTGGTTTAGTCTCAGGAAGGAAATCTCAGTTCACACTTTCCCTGCTGTGCTCAGGTTTGGTGGGAAAAAAAAATACAACCTAGGGTTTCTTTCTTGGGCAATGTCAAACAGCAGCCTTGGTGCACAGAGGGAGTGTATTTAATCTGTTTGTTCTCCTAGACTTTGCAGTGATGGATTCCATATAAATAAATTAAAACTCAGGAGATTTTGTGAGGTGCCACTGGAAGGTGATCACAATTTGTCTTTACAAGAAACCTTGCGGTAGAAACATCCACAAACTGTATACAACTACGTTGTCCAGTCCTCCCTGAAACTGGCTAAAATTTAGGGGAAAGAAAACAAACTTTAAGGTGTAAATGTCCTTTCATTATTCTGCCTGCTAGTGTAGCTGTTGTGTTAATTGGTAATTCTTAATGAGTCCTCTGGTGGTGGAACATAATACAGGAGGGACTGTGCTGTGTATGTTAAACCAACAAGTAAAATATGATATTGTTTTCTTGAACAGAGAATTATGTACATGGTGAACTGTACAGATGGCTTGTAAAGGAAAATTACTCTTCCTTCTTGAAAAACCACTTGATAAATCACAGGCTTCTCTTTCTGTTTTCTTCTCTTTTAATGTCTAGAAAACCTAAAAGTTATGCAAATATGTAGTACTCCAATCACACTAAACACCTGGAAAAACATAAGTACTCTTAACAGATTACTTTCATATGCACTTTTTTTATTTCTAATATTTGTTGAAAAACTCCCGAAGTCCTAGGCAATGTTTTTTAATTGGAAATGATATGTTTTCTGTGTTAAATGCAGTAAATGAATGTTGCATCTTTTGTAATTGACAGAACCAATCTTTTTGAGTGGTTCACTAAATGCAATATTATAATCTATTGCTTATTATTTTTTTTTTCTGTAATAGGCAATGATAACACACAAAAAAGTCAATTCCTAGATTTATTGCTGCTTAAGAGCGGGCTTGAGTTTGATTTGCAAATGGGGAATTGATTGGACTTTCAGGTGGGACAAAGATAGAAATCCTGGCTCCTGATTGTTAATGATCCCAAATAATGTTGTGGACTGCCTTGGTGTGTGGAGGCGTTGCTGTTGAGGACATTTTGCACAACTGGTACCTGTGTTACTGTGATGTTGGCCTCGGCTGGACAGAGGGTGCCCACCAAAGTAGGTCTGTCACTCCCCTCCTCAGCCATCAGGGGAGAGAAAATACAACAAAAGGCTCGTGGGTTGAGGTAGGGGCAGGGGGAGATCACTCACTGATTGCTGTAACTGGCAAAAGAGACACCACTTTAGGAAATCAGTTTATTACCAAGTAAATCAGAGAAGGGTAATTAAAAATAAAACCCATTCTTAAAAACATCTTACCCCCACCCCTCCCTTCTTCCGGAGCTCAACTTCACTCCTAATGTTCTGTACCCACCCCTTGCCCTGCAGCAGCACAGGGGACAGGGAATGAGGATTGCAATCAATTCATCACAAGTTGTCTCTGCCGTTCCTTTGTCCTTCCACTCTTCCCCTGCTCCAGCATGCAGTCTGTCCCATGGGAGACAGTTCTCCACAAACTTCTCCAACATGAGTCTTTCCCGTGGGGTGCAGTTCTTCATAAAAGTGCTCCAGTGTTGGTCCCCACTGTGGGGTCACAGCCTCCTACCGGCATGGGGTCCTGTGTGGGATGTGGGTGGCTGTGTGCTCCAGCGTAGACCTCCATGGGCTGCAGGGGGACAGACAGCCTCACCATGGTCTGCACCATGAGATGCAGGGGAATCTCTGCTCCAGTGCCTGGAGTGCCCCCTCTTTCACTGACCTTAGTGTCTGCAGGGCTGTTTCTCTCATTCTTACACCTTTCTCTGGCTGCAGTCGTGCAGGTTTTTTTACCCTTCTTCTTGAATCTGTTATCCCAGAGGCACTACCACCATTGCTGATGGGCTCAGCCTTGGCCAGTGGCAGATTGGTTTTGGAGCCATCTGCATAGGTGTTGTACATAGGGGAAGCTTCTGGCAGCTTCTCACAGAAGCTGCCGTTGTCCTGGCCATGCAAACCTGATACAGTTACAGAATCCTGCAGTGATTCTCCATGAGAATGCAGCACGTTTGAATGCTTGTCCTGAAAAATTCAGAGTGGCTCTGCTCCTCTGACATGCCTTGCTCCAGGACAGGAAAACTTGTAAATGTGCATTTGAAACATGACAGTTGTGGCACTGTTGTGTTTCTTCCCTGCAGTCTTCAGGTGTTTCAAGGAAAAAGTGATGCTTTCTTAGCCTGTTTGCTGGAGTTCAGTGCTATCAAGACACTGCCTTACTTCCATGCAGAGAGTTCTAGGGTAAGGTCTTAAAATAGTTTTTCTGAGGTGTGGAGAGCAACTGAAGTTAAAATACAGTGCATTTCTAGTTCTTCAGGATTGCTTTCTTATGTTTGCTGGATATCTGTATTCTCAAAGAGAATTTTTATTAGCATGTCATCTGTGGCTACCTCCTCTGTCCTTATTTTCTTGTAGTTTGGCTGATTTTATCCAGATCTGTTAGGAAAACAGTTTTTCAATCTCTCCCTGTTGCTGTCTCCTTATTCAGGAGTGTTTTAAACCCTTCACTGACTTTGGCAGGAAGATGAAGGTCTCGCTGTTATCTTATTTGCATGAGCTTCCTCAACAGTGATAGG
Organism: Platysteira castanea; assembly: GCA_013397175.1. Lineage (NCBI taxonomy): Eukaryota > Metazoa > Chordata > Aves > Passeriformes > Platysteira > Platysteira castanea. The sequence goes on from VYXC01009026.1 coordinate 244,349, forward strand.
TTGGCTGGGGAGTGCCCAGTGCAGGAAAAGGTTGGGGTGTGAACTGCCCTTAGCACCAGAGATGCCAGTGAATCCAGGTGAGCGAAGGCCCCAGAAGCCAGGCTTTGTACTGTCAGCTGACCAGGGAGTGCCCTGGGCTTTCCAGGCTTTGGGAGGTGTGACAAACCTCACAGGTGGGTCATTGTTCTCCTTGTTCCATCCAGACAGTCTGCACAGGAGCAATTGCTTCACTCACATGAATCTTCCTCATGGAACAGAGATATGCTGTAGTAAACCCAGTGATTGAGCTGCATCAGATCTTTGTTTTATGATGTGGTGAATCTTTATTGATGTGATAATTTTTACATCATGATGTGAAGCCACCATTGATTGAACTGGTGGTCTTCTCCTTTGCTCTCCTGTAGGGGGATTAAATTGTATCATGTATAACATGATAGATCGTATGCTGTCCCTTCCCTGCCTCACCCATCCTTGCTTGTCCCTTGTTCAGAGGGGCTGCATGACTTTGGTTATCCCTCTGAAAATGCAGCAAATTGCAAATTGCATTCCCAACCTTCCATTGCCACTGAAGTACAACAAAATTTTGGCATCTAAAGGTATGTGTTCTAAAACAGAAAACAGCACCAAATCTAATTATTACTTGTTGAAATCTATTTATTTTTCTTCAGTAAATATTTAATCTTAATGACTTTGTAAACAGCTTGCTGTTTGCACTTGGGGGATAAAAAGAAGAAAGTATCCTCAAGAGAACAATATCAGATTATTTGTTAAGGAAAAAAGCTTTAATACTTGTTATGATTTAGCATGATTTAGAGTTTAAAGACGACAATAATTGTTTAAAGATGAGTCTTTCCCTTTAAGTAGTGAAAAAAAACACCCCAATTTTTAAAATCCATTCCTTAAAAACCAAACAAAAAACCACCTCACTTTTCCTGAGGACAAGGTAGTGCCACATCAAAAGAAGGTGGATAGTGAGACAATACAGGACATAATGTTAAAATTTGAAAATAACAATCCAAAAAATGTGCTGACTGAGCTGACAGTGTTGAGCCTGGAGATGGGAAGTGTCTGGAGCAATTCTATCACTGTGTATAAATGCCTAAATAGAGAGAATGAGGACGGCAGAGCAGTGCCCACTGGTGGTACAAGAGACAATGGGCAGAAATAAAAACCCCATGAAGTTCCATCTGGACAAAAGAAAAATCTTTTTCTCTCTTAGGTTGATCAGATACTGAAAAGGATTTTGTAAAGTCTCCATCTATGGAGATACTCAAAACCTGATGGGGCATGGTCCTGGGCAGCCTGCTGTAGGCAACTCTGTCTGAGTAGCAGCAGAGGCTCTCTCTAGCAGTCTTCAGTGTTTTTGTGAATTACATTGAAATTCCCTGTGTGTAAAAGCTGTGAAATGTCCAAATCATGTAGGATGGGTAATTGTTTAGGAGGTAAGCAGTAGGTTTTCAGCACTTTTTCAGGCTTTCTGCAATGCAGGGACTTGACTGAAGTTAGGTTCTGAGAAAGGTTACTTGCTACAAGCGTCTGCACGTGGCACATCACCGAATTCATACCAGAGTCCTCCCAGTGGAGGAGCATATTGTGACATAGAGCATGTTGCAGGCTCTGTACAATTTTGTCTAGGCTGGTTGGGTTCTTAAGAATGAGAAGCTCTAGTTTTCCAGTGATTGTGCAGGTTGATCTGAGCTTGGTCTTCTGGATAATATCATGCAGCTGAAAACAGAGATCTATGCTCAGCAAACAGTCAGAGAGCACATCTTCTTTGGGGGTTTTTTTTGACCCATACTTATATGTTCCCCAAATAAGTATTTGGAAGGTTCAAGCTAAGGCTTGAATCAGCTCAAATCTTCCTTTAAATGCAGATCATATCCTTAATTCTTAAAGAGCTATGTAAGTAGTCACTTCAGAGAAATTAGTAGTTCTGTACACATAAGCTTGTTTGCCTCTTTTCCAAGATAATTGGTGGTATTTTAATACCGTACTGGTTTGGACTGGGCCAGGATTAAACCACATTAAATACATGCTCCATTTGCCCAAATGAGTTTATTCCTGGGGCTTTTTTTGGTTGTTTGTTTTTGTTATTTTTTTTCTTTTTCATTTTTTCTTCTGATGACTAGCTAATAACAAACAAAACAACATTCGGTAGCAGAAGCATATATCAACCTCAATTTTTGTCCAGTATTGGCTTTTAGTCATCCTAATGTTATCTTCTGCAGTTGTTTTAATGAAAACACAGCACATCCTGTCCAGACTTAAAAAAACATCCTCTCAATGAAAGATTTGGTGCAGAATGCTCTTTCTACAGATTTATATCACTGTTTATAGTTCTAAACAAATATTTACGTTACAATGAGATTCATTTTGAGAGCTTCTAAACACATATTGTTTTTCAGGCTATATGCAGAATCCAGTAATGGAGAGAGATATAATTTCTAAATGCTAAAATGCATACCAGCATATACAAACCAATAACCAGCACAGTTTGATCTGAAGAAATGACTTCCCCTTATACAGTGCATGTTCTTTAAAGAGAGCAACCACTGCTTTCTTGCTCATTGTAATTCACACTGCGTCCAGCACTACTGGAAAACTAATGAAAATGCTGGGAGTATAAGGCTTTATTTTACTGTTGAGAATTCTCAGTGGTTACAATATTATGTTGTGCCTAATTCTCCTGGTACCACATTTTTTTTAACAGTGATTTCTATTTTCAACCCAGTGATCCATTTCATGCATTAACCCCCTAAGTACTGGATGTACCGTGTAGCACAAAGGAGCTTTCAGAGCAAAATGCTTTTACTAGGTTAATTGTAAATAGGAAAAATCTGCCCAATCAGTTACAAATCTTATAAGCACAGGCTCAGTGGCATAGAAATCTGGGAAGCAGTGCTTTTTAGGTCCACCTCCAAGAAGATCAAAGTGCAGGAATAAAAGGAGGAGGTGCTGGTTTAATTTTTTCATCTGAAACTGCATGATATGAAGTGATGCAACTGTTGCCATAGTAAAGTTATATTGAATTGACTACAAGCCAGTCAACACCACTGTGTAATATCCCCCTCACCCCCACAAGCAAAGCAGAAGGATAAACACTGCTTGATTGATTTTGTTTTCCCCCTTATAATAAGGTATAGGAACGGATTTTAGAACTCTCTTAAAAGTATATAATTGCCAGCAATGAAAAGTCAGGTAATATTTTTTGGATTTGGGGCATACTGTGTTTCAGATATAATTCATGTTTTGTCTCAAAATTGTCATTCATGAAGCACCTTCAGTTGCCAACTGTTAGATAAAGGAGTCATCTGCTCAGTTAACTGGGGGAGTATTAAAACGTGGAAAATAATACCACTGGAATATTTTAAATGGTATCTTTACACATCTGTTTAAGTTTTGGCAGAATTTACTTTCATCCTTGCCGTGTTACTCAAGTGTAATTTATCATGCATCTGAAGAATTCCCTTATTTCCCTCTCTGCCTCACTCAACATATGTGTACATGCAGGGATTGAGAGACCAGGACATATCACATGTCATGGTCTCTGTTCATCAGTGTCTAATTTCAGAGGACATCTAGGAGCATGTGGCAGTAAAACGTGGTGGTAATAAAATAAAAAATAACTTCTGGTTTATATTATCTGGTTATAACTTCTGGTGTTAGTGTTCATGTTTGCATGGTTCAGGAGTTTTGTTTAGATTATACAGTGGGGTCAGTATCTGAAGTGGTGCTACATTGTTAAAGGCATTAATACATCAAACAAATCTCAATTCCTGTGACCAGAGCAGTGAGATGCAGAGTACAGAGGCTCGTCGATATTAAAATCTATTTCTAACAGTGCCCTCCGGCTGTGTAGGAGGTGAGGGATGACAGCCTTATTCAGGGGCCTTTTTTACTTCATAGATTCTTAATTTCTTCTTGTTGCGGCACTTGAAAACTTTGAGTAACACCTTAGGGGCCAGATGCTGCAGTGTGAGCTTAAACTTCCACCTCCACTTGAGAGAGTCTTGAGTGCCCTGCCTGACCTCCAGGTGCTGGTTTCTGTCAGGTCCTGCTCTGTGTCATGTCTGCTGGTCTCCAGGGTTGTTTAAGATGCACAGTGCATCTCACATGGCTCTTGATTTTGTTAAGTAATCTTGCTTCAGGCAACTGATACCCTCACTAATGCGATTTGCTCTTTCAACTTTTCCAGAGAGGCAGGTGTACTTCAAGGGACTTTATTTTATTTGAAAGGGCTTCATGTGGTTATTTTGGCTGTTGCTTTAGGGAGGGAAGGCAAATTGGATAAGTGTTTCTTGCCCACTGAAGTCAGAGATGCTGATGTTGCTCATAAACTTGTGAAAGAACTATCTCCCTCATAGCTCTATTGCACAGACAGGCTTCTCCGTCAGTACTGAAGGCTTGGCAATGTCAGGAGGGCTGACTGTGGCCATTATTTTGTGGAGTAGCTGGTGCCTTCTATGCCTACAACCTGTGTCCTTGTTTGTCCCGAATATCCAGGCTGAAAATAGATGACTGATGACCTTTTTTAAATGAACACCCCAGCAAACCCCTTCCTAACTTATTAGGAATCTGAAAAATCTCAGGTATTCTCCATTTTTGCAGTGAAGTTACGCAGCTGCTAAAACTTGCCTGATTTTGTGATAGAACTAAGTATCTTAAATCAGCAACAAGCTGAAACCCCTGGTTGCAACTGGTTCCAAGGCCTTGAATTTAACTGGATACTTTAAAGGGAGCGGGCTTTAAAACAGCTTTTGTAGTGCTGTATTTCACCACTCCTTTTCTTACTAAATGCCTGCCTTTCCTCCACTGTTCTCCCTTCCCCACCCCTAGTCCTGGCCACTCCCTTGGTTTTCCCAAGGTTCTGGTACCCCAACTCTGCCCATGTACTGCCCCTGCGGAGACTATTAGTCCATGTGCCCTCTCTGCCCACCTCATGCCCGTATAAAACCCCCAGACTCCCTGCCATTTTGGCTCTCTCTGCTCTTGGGAACCTGCATGGCACCATGTGAATAAAGTTCCTCTGAGGTCCCCATGTGGAGACCCTTCTGGCCTCCTTTATCGCTGCCGTGTTGTGGAGCCCACAGCTGGCCAGAGCAGGAACACGGGGCCACCGGGAAGGGCTGCGGGAAGCGGGACAGCCGCTCTCCCCGAGGCAGCCCCGCAGCGCTCTCCGGGAAGGTTTGCAGCTTGCCGTGCCAACGCAGAAACTGCAGACCGCAACAAGCTTGCTTGGGTTAGAAGTTTAGAATCCCCCTAAAAGATGGGAAACAAACAAAAGAAAAAAAGAAATAAAAAATATTATTTGAAGTGTGCCTGGGAGGAGGGGAACAGCTGTAGAGACTTGTGGGCCATCCCATCATTCGGAGAGTGCAGTGTGACACAGCAGTGGTCAGCGCATTACACAGCGATGGCAAAGCCCTAGGGAGTGAATTGCTGCTCCTTGATGTACACGGGAAAGTGCAGATTTGAAAATTTAACAAATAAGCAGTGGATCTCACTATCTTTGGCAGACTGGGAAACAAAATTTCAGGGATATAGAGAGGAATGAGTAGGCCAGAGAGCCCTTGGTGGTCAAAGAGCATGTGTCTGAGTGGGGAGAACAGGAGAAACCAAGGTGAGTCCAAAGAGACAGGTAGCCTGGCCACAGTGATGGGGCTAGGATCCCTTAGAGCACTATGTGGAAATAGATAGGAGTAAGGAACAACTACATTTGTCAAAGGTAAAACTTATTCTTGCAGCCTGCTATATCTAAAAAAGTTTTTTTATGAAGTTGCACACAAACAGATAAGGTTTCTGCTGTGAAAGTATGTGAATACACTTGAAAAAATGGTCAGCCCAAGTGTGTGCCATTTCAGTTCAATTCATTTGAAGCAAAATAACTTTTCCTTATTTTTTCTCTACTTCTTTATTAGAGACATCAAAGCTGTGGTTACTCAGGTGTCCCCTTTCTCCACTAGCTGATTTCCTGCATTCTCTGGAAGATGTTGGAGTGCTGCAGCGTTCAGTTGCTTTTGACAAGGAATATCAATTCTCCCTATGTCCTCCCCCCTCATGTAAAAATAAGGCTTTGGTAGTCAGCAGTGTCCCTGGGGAGGCCTTGTTCTGCAAAATGTAGAACAGATTGAGGTGACTGGTACTGTTCATCCTGCTGCCCTGTTATCTACTGAACAGCTTTCTTATTAAAGCATTGGGCTGACATGGTTGTGCTAGTGAGTTAGGTATTTGAAAAACAGTTGTTGAAGAAGCATCTGTCAGCTAAGTTGCACTGACTTATCACTATTGATTAGCAAGTGCTTATCATTATGTCTATTGACTACTTTTGTGGGCTGGCGTTTTTAAGAGATTCTTTTATTTTATGGCATCCTCTGGCTATTACCAGTAAGACAAAGTCTCCTGTATTTCAAATGAGCTCATCCATTATTTTTCATTGTCTTTTATGTTACAGCCGTTATCTTAGATCATGTAGATGTAGTAGAAACAATATTTATAGGACACAGTTCAATCTCTGTGAAAAGGAAACTTTTCAAGTTTCTACGCTATGACAAGGAAAGATTGCTGTTCTTTTAAGGAGATAAAAAGGGAAAAAAAATAACATGCCAAAAACAAACCATATGTATTGCAGAAACAGCATCTTATAGACTTATTGCAGAAACAGCATCATACTTCTTTAAGGCAAAATTTGCACCCTTCATTTCCATAATAAAAATGTAATCAGAGTAGCACCATCAACATCAATGTTATGTTGGGCCGACTCTGGATCAGAACTGGATATAAAACTTTGGCCTTCATGTAAGTGGTTGAAGGCGATGATGTGGAATATGTATATTATTGCTGGGCTCTATTTGTCTTCATGGTTGAGATTGTATTTTAAAAATCATGGAGGGCCTCTGTGTAAAGAGCCTACTCCCCCATCCCTGCCAAGCATTTTCTCAGCTCTTTTTCCTAGTATTTCACTAACTTTTACCAAGAGGGAATACATGATGTTGCCGTTTTTACCATTAAAACTTAATGAATTCAATCCTCATATTCTAGCCTTGTGTTTGGAGGAAAACCCAAACACTAAAAAAAAGTTTAGATGTCTCTTTCCCGTGATTATTGTTGAGAGCTGTATTTTGGATGATAAAAACCAGAGGAGATGCAAACGGTTGCTTCATCAGAAGAGAACAGCAGGAGCAAGTCTCTTGAGGATTGCCCCCATCTGTAGCTGTTGCAGAGAAAGCAGACCTTGATAAATCCTGTGCACAGGTCAGAGCTTTCTCCAAGCCTGAGAATTACTAATGGGAATCCGTTTTGCCCTCTAGAGATAGCCAAAGGTGGAGTGGGCTGACGCACTATTATATGAACATGGCTTTAAATGTAGACAGGCATTTAAAGCCTTCTGCCATATAAATTAGAATTTTAGCTTCCAGGATCACATTTTCATGGAGTATTTTTCATATAAAAATTGCAAGTAGCCTAAACCCTCCCCTTTTAGACAGTGTTTAGAAAGAAGTGTTATGGTGCTAGAAAGGAAGACAAATGCTGTTCTTTTCACATATGTGCTTTAGCTTTCCAATGCCTTTATGCATTCATTCTTTCATTCATTATTGCAGGTGAGTATGACTTTTCTTTTTTGAGCTAACTGGCCCGGAGAAGGAGCATGCATTGGTGGGAACTTCAGACATTAGTGGTAAATGTTAAGATTTCTGTGTCTCTGATCTGTCTGCTTTTACATGAAACTTGGCTAATGGCAATGTAGTCCCTGATCATTGAAGGAAGGACTTTGAAATTAGAAATTAAAAAACTAGTTTTCTCAGGAAGGATGGAAAATGAAATGGATTTTATCTCCCTTGTAAAATGTTGCAGTGTCATTAATTCAGAACTTTTATGTGATGGATGAGCCCGCATAATATTATGTGGGAAAAACTTGCCAAAGCTTACTGTAAAGTCTCATAAACTCTCCATATGGAGAAATGACACAGTGGAAGCTTTCTCAGGCCAAAGAGTTTAGAATTATATGCCATCTGTGTCTAAGACCACTGACAATCAGTACAGATATAGAACCCAGTTCTAAAATTTTCTCTTTGATTTTACAGATGCTGGGATTTGGCAGAAAACTTTTTCCCGTCAAATCTCAGCATGTAGGCTAAAAGCTTCTTGCCACCAAAGGAGGTGAAATAGGGGCAGAAAAATATTGGTAAGCAAGCAGTTCTTTGCCTTTTCTTTCAGGTTTCACTGTCCTGTGGTTATTTTAGATGTTTCAGGCTGCATGGCAATAATAATAATACTGAAATATATCTGAATGAAATGAGTTTTGTTCTTCTTATTTCATTTATTTTCTTTCTATCTGTATTTTCTTCTATTAATATTCATTTTTCTTTAGTGCTAGTAGTGTAACAACTCCTGGAATATAATTTAGAGATTGTGAAGTCTCAGAAGATTTCTGAGGTTTGAATAACACCAAAATGTCCAGTAGACCAGAGATGCTTACAAAAAGTTTCCTATAAAATATTATCATAGCTTATTCTTCCCTCTCCAGTGGGCTCTCCAAGAGGGCTCTCATGGCTGTGTGCCATTAGTCACTGAAACTATGTGGTAAAATGGTTTTGCTATTGTGTTGGAGAATCCCAAGAAGCGAGGACTGAAATTACTTCCACACTTGCTTTGTGTGTCTGTACGTAGAAGCAGATGATAATTCTCTAATGTAGGTTCTTGAGAGGGATGTAGTTTTGAGAGTGATGTATTTTTGAGAGGGAGAGAACAGTTGCTGTGGTGTTTTGGGTTTTCTGTAGTGGTAGACCTGTGTGAGATGGGAAAAGCTGCTGATGGAGACATGGAGGGGTCAGCTCTGGTGAATAAGAGAAGCTGAAGCAGCATAACAAGAGGAGAGGGAGAAAGCACTTTGCACCAAGCTCATGTTTACAAAACGGAAGTATTTCCAAAACCTGCTGTAAAATGGAGATAAAACAATACGTAAGATTTAACTTAAGAAAATCTTACTTTTTCTTCTACACCAAATTAATTTTGACTTTTACTCAATTTTTAGATTATTAGTGGCATGACAGTATTAGTAGTTAATAACATCTTTGATGCTTTTGTACAGCCTAGATATTCAATTGTAATACTAAATCAAGTGATTGTGGTATCTTGCCATTCTGGGCTATCAGTGTAAATCCACTGTCAGTGATGGTATGAATGAATATGGGGAACACTCATGAGTGAATGAAGTTAAATATGTTTTACAACAGATGTTGCTGTGAAATAAAATATTTTGACTTAAGAAAAAAACACTCCAGGTGTTATTTTAAATTAATTAATAATACTTAGCAAAAAATACAGCACCTTCGAAGACATACTGTCATTGAAAATTGTTTAATGATAATTTTTTGGTCAGCTGTAGAAGCAGTTTTCTTTTAAAGGAAAGCTGTAATGGCAATTTATATATGTATTTAAATATAGTGGGTGTCTCTGACAGAAATGTGAAAGTCAACAAGATAGGATAGGTTGACATAAGAAAAGCAGTGCTAATGAATAATAATATGCATTATGCCATTAATGATAACTTGTCCCTTACAGTGCAGGAAAATAAAGGGGAGGTCACAAGAGAGAAAAGAATGAACAAAAATGTAACTGTCTATACTGGGGTCTCTCCTCTCCCTCCTTCTCAGGCATCCTACCTCTGAAATCCTTTCTCTTGTTAGGAAACTAATTATACAGAGGTCGCCAACCCAGTTCTCTTTCAAGTATTAAAACAGTGGAGCATCTTTCTCAGTCCAGGTAGTAATTAGCAGTCACCTAGTTGCAAGGCCGGCGCAATTGTGTAGGTTTTCTGCTCAGAGAGCATTGATTTGAACAAGAGCAGTAGAACAGTTCACATTAATTCCTGATGAAATTTTTTTTGGTTCATCATATGCCTGATTTCCCCTATTGTTCATTGCTTTTTCTCCTGCCCCTGTCTCTACGCTAACTACTGTTTATTTTGCTATCTGCTGTGTAAAGTCATTCATCAAGCTCATGGTTCTGTGACGTGTGCAGTCTTCCCTCCCTTTGGCTGAATGATTGCCACCATTAATACCTCCACTCAGGTCTGGGGACTATTTCGGGTGAAGTAGCCGTGAGCTAGAGGAACAGTCAGTCCTTCCTCTATAAAGAGTTGAATGTGCATTTGGTAGTCCATGTGATGGTAAATAGATAAGATGCTTTAGTAAACCAGTTCTGGCCAAATCACCCCAGTCTAGAAGGCTGCTTCTTGTTTTTAATGCACTTGGAAAGCCAGAGGTTAATTAACTTCACTCCTCTTGAAAACAGAAAATCTCTGCAGCTACTGACTATATCTTTAATTATTGCATGCTCTGGAGTCAGAGCTGTGTGTGGTTTATGAAGTCAGCTCTGTTTCAATTGCATAATTAATTTATTGAAATGAAATTTTAAAACTTAGCACTGGAGTGTATTGTTGGCCTTGCTAATCATAAATGACTGACATGTTCTGGTGTGTTCCCTTCGCTTTCTCAATCCTCATTTACTCATGGACTGTAACTGGTTAGTAGGATACTCATGCCAAGAAGGACCTTAATCTCTCTCAAGGCCTGGTTCTATGTTCATATATGAACACACAATTTCATGTGCCTGAAATCAATGTCAGGATTTCCTCAAAATTCTGTAGCAGACATTCTACGAACATGACCATTCTCTCAATTTGTAGAAAAGAAATGGAGAAAAGGAAATAGAATCATATGTGGAAAAAACCTCCATGAAACAAAATTATTATAAAATCAGGGAAATATTCAAATAATAGCAGGGTTTATTCTTACAGTTTGTCTAAACTCTTTTCCTTTTATTCTAATGGTATATATTGTATAGAGATGGCACTTGCTGGTATTGTCTACTAGACTACTGAACAAAGTCCTGATAAAACGAGCACCCTCCTAGAAATTTGTGCTTCCGTTCTTCACTGTTGAGAGGAGTCTGTACTATGCTTAAGAAAGTCAATGTCATTGAAGAAGTGCTTGCAACACTTTCTGAATTTTCTTTTCAGACAAGACTGGCTCGTGTGTTTAATTATTAACTTCTTTAATTATTTATAGGATTGGAACCAAATATTCATGTCTCTCTGTAAATGATTCTTCAGGATATCAAAGATTTCTCCCTGTGCACCTTGAAGCATGGACTGCTTCATGGCAACACTTTCTGTTGAAAGCGTGCTTCAGGTGGCTGTCTTGTTTAATCCTTATTATCACTGTTTTGTTTCATCCTGTGAAAAACAAGAAGTCATCATTCTCAACGTGCATTTTCCAGAGCCTCTGGTGGTTTGTTTCAGAGTTTTGGAAAATTGATAAAAATTTTGGAGGGCTTTTAGGAAGAGAGGGGGGAAGGCCGCAGGTGATTTAGGTGAGTGCCAGACTTGGCTGGGCACTATATGACTTTATATACTTAGATAAACTCTTTTCTGTGTATTGTTATATCTATGTTATTGTTCATGGTGAATATAGAAGTAAGTTTGGTGATTTCTTTTGATCTCAGTTCTGCCTGGGCTGTTCTGTAAGTGGGACAACGTTGCAGCAGTAGCAGTGTGAGGGTGCAGAATCCATGTATGCCAGCAGCCAGAGACAGCCACAATGCAGGGATAGTTTTCCAGGAGCTTATTTGAGGGACTCCATATTTCTCATCCCACTTTCAGTGGATGAATTACAGACAGTTAAAAGTGGATTTATTAGTCACTGGCCATTCTGCTGTCAGGCTAGAAGACATGGAAAGTGACCCACTTCCCACTTCTGTAGGTGACATTTCTTCTTCAAGAGTGGCGCTTATATTTTATTAATTTTTACAGATAAATACATGGAGCTTAAAGGATGGTTACCCTATTTCTCCCCTGCGTAGTGTTCTTGTTTTAAAATATGTAAATAAATGAAACATTGTTATTCTAGTAGTTGGTTTGGTTCTCTGTAGTTATTCTTTGGGATTTAAAATGTGCAGTTTTGAATGTTCATATATACAGAAGTACATGCTTGTGGTGATTGAAGGCTTTTCTAATGGTGTGGAAAATTTTTGTTTAAACTTTTCCACACATAAAAATTGGTTTGGTTTACATTCAGAGTTGTTTTCTGTTTTCTGGTATTCTCTGTGGCTCTGTGGGCTTTGGAGATCAGCTTCATGCCACTACAATTGTTGGCAGGTATTCAAGCCTTAAAATAATTGCCCATCTGTGTAACTCTCAGAGAAAAATTAACCATTCAGAAAGAGTAGCTATGACATAATTTGAAGTCTGATTTGACAACATGTAAGATAACAGAGCAAAGTGAGAGATAACATAATATACAGTCTATCAAGTAAGATTGTTCATGCATCTCTGAATTAATGATTCACAGAAATGGCAACTTCAAGAATCAAGAGCCAAAAAAATCCAAGCAGAATTTAAAAAAAACTCTGAACATGAAAAAAGATGTAAACAAATGTTTCCTAGCAGAAAGAACTGTACAGAGAGGAATGCAAAATTTGTGTATGTTGGGGGGTGGGTGGGGGTTGGAAAGGGCTGGAGGGGAAAAGAAAAAGTAATATTTGAGAGAAATAGGAGAGAAAAACTGTTCTTGCTATCTGTGGGTAGCCAAAGTTTGTGAGAATCAGTTTTTGATAAACTGCTGGTTTTGATCTACGATTAAGGAAAGATAATACCAGGAAATGTCTTCCTCTGAACGCTGAACTCCCGTAACTCATTGCTTTGACAAACGTCAAAATGCTGATATGGGTTTCTTCTGCAGCTATGTGTCTGAATGGTACCTGTTTGCTCTAGTCCATTCAGGGTGAGCTGAAACAAAAAGTCACCTCTGGTGATGTGGTCAGTGCTGCATGTGGCATCCTCCTGTGCCTGAAGAGTACGGACTAGACAGGAATTTCTGTCCCTTCAGGTAGCAAAACTCTTTACCATTAACGATTCCACCACCGCACCTGTATTACAACCTAATGTTTCTTCAGGGTCTGAGGTTGGGCCTACCACTGGAGAAACTGGGATGGTTAAAGACAGAGGAGTAGGGTTAGATGTGACTGGTTGCATGTCCCTGAATGAAGCACGGCACAGGTGTATGATTTGGTCTTTGAAGCCTCAGCTCTATTTCCCACCTCCAGGTTATGGAGAACTTTGAGGCATTTGAGAGATCTTTGACTGCACCTGAAACTCCATTATGTCAAAATTGAATACTCTTGCTTCCTCTGTGTTTGAAAAATATATCTTCCCAGTCAGCTCTGCTGTTTTCATGGTTTAGCCCCAGCCAGCAGCCAAGCACCGGGCAGCCACTCACTCACTCGCCTACCAGTGGGATCAGGGAGAGAATTGGAAAGAAAAAATGAGAAAACTCATAGGTTGAGACAAAAATAGTTTAATAGGGAAAGCAGAAGCTGTGCGCAAAAGCAAAGCAAAACAAGGAATACATTCATTGCTTCTGATGGGCAGGCGGGTGTTCAGCAGCTTGGGAAAACAAATGCCTTCACTCTGAACATCCCCCTTCCTCCTTCTTTGCCCAGCTCTGTAAAGTGAGCATGAGCTGTATGGTATGGAATATCCCTTGGGTCAGCTGTGTCATCTCCCCACTACTTGTGCACCCCCAGCCCACTTACTGGTAGGGTGGGGTGAGGAGCAGAAAGGCCTTAGCTCTGTGTAAACAGTGCTCAGTATTAACTAAAACATCCCTGTGTTATCAGCACTGTATTCAGCTCAAATCCAAATCACAGCCCCATACCAGTCACTATGAAAAAAATTAATTCTATCCCATCCAAAACCTGCACAGCTATGCCTCTCTAAAGTGGAAGGTGAGGCTTGTACTGCTGGGGAAAACCCATGTCTTCAGCCATCTGAGATGACTATATAACCACAGCCTAAGTGTTTGTCCTTCTCACTTCTTTGTCTTGACAGGAAATTGATTTGAGACATGAGCAATATTTTTCTGTCCATTTGGCAAATAACCCAAGATAATTTAGGAAAGTATCTTGGGAAAGGCATCTTCTAGTCTGATAAATTGTCTCTGCAATGAACTTTCCTGTAGTACTAAAGGTTTGGATTCAATCATGTTCCAGAAATGCTTAGATGTGAAATGTCTGTAATTTGTAAAAGACATGTTACTTTATATGTGTGTCTGATATAGTCTGACATATGAGTCATGTCTGAGAGCATATGTTCACAAACTGTCAGAGAAAAAGCATTTCCATGCCAGGCCAGTGGCTGATCTTCAGATCTACCAATGCATATATGGTCTGTTTCCTCTTGCGCTTTGCTTAAATTTCCTCTAGTGCATTTGGGTCTCTGAAAGGTTATTTGTGTATATAGGAATGTGTGCAAATATGTGTGTGTGAATAGGCATGTGTATGTATCTTATATGTATAGGGGTATGAATGTATTTATGCATGCTAGTTCCAGTGTGCAGCCTTCATGGCTTGAACCATTGCTAGTCAAATCTGTCATCTAGAAAACATGAAATGCATGAGGAAAATTAAAAATCCCAAGGAACTACACTTGTTAACTAAAAAGTAAATGTATCTATCTACTTACTGATTTATGGATTTACACATTTTTGCTAAACACCAAATCTGTGAATTTTGAAACAGTTTTTAATTATTTTTTCATTAGACTTTTTGTTGAAGGTTAACCTGTTGCATTAAGTTAAGAGAGTAAATTGTTGAAAAGAGTAAATGATGGAGAAATGCATGAATAGTTTTACAGATCAGTCAGTCACTAGAGCTCCAGTAAGGGAGAAGGAGAAAGCACAGCTCCACTTCAACACATTGTTGCTTTCCAGGTGCTTTGATCACGGTGTCAGTTCCAATGACGGCTTAAATAGCTTGGCTGTGTCCAGGATTTTGTAAAAGCAGCACATAGTGGATATGTGTGTTAATTATAGTATATTAATTTAAATATTGCCACCTTATTTTTTCATTTCCATGTCCAGGAAGTTATGCTGTGGACAGCAGAGATTACAGTGGAACAGTAATGATTGGTTACTGGTTCATGTTTGTTAGGATTGTAGATTCTTAAATTATTTTTTCTCTTTAATTCATTGTGCATGCTAAACTATTTGAGATGTTGCACAAGGTGGAGTGTAAAG
This sequence comes from Platysteira castanea, assembly GCA_013397175.1. Lineage (NCBI taxonomy): Eukaryota > Metazoa > Chordata > Aves > Passeriformes > Platysteira > Platysteira castanea. Next base: position 259,423 of record VYXC01009026.1, read on the forward strand.
GCCAAGCAAACTTTTATGTTTTATAGATGAGCTGTTCTGTCATTAACCAGAAATTATATTTGATGAGCAACTTGCACATGCCCTGTGCGGCTAAAACAAGCATCCACACAGTGATTATAACCAAATAAGAAGCTTAGCTTAATATAAAATTTGCTTGCACTCACTTAGCAAAATTATTTTGAGAGTATATGGCTATGTTTGTTTCATTACTTATCTCTGGGGAACAAGTGGTGCTTATCAGAAATTGTGTGTTGTTTCAGTATATATGCAAACTACAAAAAATGGGCAACTTTTGGAGGTCTTCAGTAGCAAAGGTGTCACAGCAATACTGTAACTGCTGTGTTGTTGCCCTGTTTTCTTTTTAGCCTTCTGATGTTTGCATATTTGGAGTCACAATTCTCACAGACTTTATGTAAATAATCGCCAATGTTTACTTAACTGTTCTTTTTTGTTTTAATTCTTTTACAATGAGAGAAATTTTGATGAACATCTTTTTGTCCAGTGGGATTGGAGAGGAAGTGACACCATCCTTCCAGTCCCTTGTCGAATTGAGAAATGTATAAATACAAGGACAAATAAAGTTTGTCCCTCTTCTTGCCCATCTCAGTTCAGCGTGCGAGTCCAGTCATTTTGTGTCCTATAGTGACACTGTGTTAATTGTGTGAGCTTGGTCCACTGCTATTTGAGGTATATTGAATGTATGTGCACAGTAAACAATGAATTTTTGAGCTTCTAGAATATGCAATGATTTTAGCAAACTAAGCCACACTCCAATTTAAATTAATTAGAGCTGTAATGTCCCACCACCAAAAATTACCCATGAGTTTCCTTCCACTTGTACAAACAAAATCAATAAATCAGTAAGAAATCTTCATTAGAGAACAAAGGGAGGATAATGTAAATTCTTGGTTGTTGGATTATATAATACCACTGACAAGCCTTAAGGCCAAGTAAAACCCATTTGTAACACTGGGTTATGCTCTCAGCAATGTAACCTGCTAATTTAGCTGTAAACCTGTTTCTTTTCTTGATATACTTAATTTAGAATCATAGAATTAAGGTTGGGTGAGCCTAGATTAGGTGAGGAAAATGTTTTATTTCATCTCTAAAACAGTCCACATCAGCATATTTCTGTCTGCCTCATGACCTTCAGGTGGAGACTTTGGCAGGTAATGCCTCTAAGAAGAAATTTCTGTTTCAGAAGGGTCAAGGTGGTGCCTCCATCCCTTAAAGGTCACTAACCCCGTTGTTGCCAGGTTTCTCATGTGACTGCAGGTAAAGGTGAACCATCTCTGGCCTCTCATTGTCACTGCCTCCTCTTCAGCCCCCAGCCCCCAGCACACCAGATGGCTTGGGCAGCGTGTACAGTGATGAAAGCAAAGTGGATCTGCCACCATCTCCCATCTCTGCAGCAGGAGAGGCTGCTCCTGGGGCTGGCACTCAGTGCCGATACCCAGCAAGTCCAGGATCACCTCCTGACCCCATGCTTTAGGCCACAGAGTTGCTCTCACCGTACAGCAGAAATGTCTTTCTAGGGTTTGTGCAGCTCTCCTATCACCTAGGTGTCAACACAGGTAAATTTTTACCTTTCATTGTCCTTCATGGACATGGCAAGTCGTAGTTTAATTATTAAAGATATCAGGTAGAGGGAAAATGAACCGTGTGAAAGGTATTGGATTAAAAAAAATTAAAAAGCCAACTTGTAAAGAGCTTAATATAAATATTATAATGAAAGAATAAAAAGTAAGAATGCCATAGGAGAATCTCAGTGGCATAATTCCTACATATAATATTCCATGATAGCACAATAAAATAATGCCATACAGAAAAGATATGGGAAACTCCACAGGGAGTAGAAATAGAGACTGTGAAAGTATTTAGATGACTTTTCAGAGGAAATTGCAAGAGAAACTGTTTAGAGAGTAAACTAATTTTGTGAAATTATAATCCAAGACACCATCTGGGAATGGGCACAGTTCCAGCTGAGCAAGACGTCTTAGTGGTTTGGTGTGATAAATGCTAACTCATTGTAAAATCCCATTTTCCTGATGCTGTTAATTTATTTCTTCTGTTGAGGGGGAAAAATAGACATAAATATACATACCTTTATGTCTGAAAAAGAGAGTAGTAAGAGGTGAGAATAAACGAAAATATTTTCAGTACCTTAAATTGCTGAAAATTCACCATTTGTCAGGAAAACTAATTAGTGTCTTAACTACATTGCACTGCATGAACTACATTGATTTAAATGTTGGACACGAAGTGCATATTATCATTTATGTATTTTAAAAGAAGTTGATGAAATTTGCTATGATATGGGATGTCTATAAAATGCCCTTTGCGAAATTGTAATTTTCAATATATTTCTAGTCCAGCATGTATCAGAGGGCCTGAGCCAAGTCTTTAAAAACAAATAGGCTAAGTTTAAATTAACAGTAAGTGAGAAATAAGAGGTTTGCAGATCCTGGCTTTTGGATGCACTTCAACCCCAAATAAGTTACCATTGCCAAGGCAATTCCTTTTTCTCATGGGTTAGCAAAATGGGAAAAGCTCTGACTTTTTGGATAATAAAAGCTTTAGCAAGCTAATGTGACTATGTTAGTATGCACTAATAGTTATGCAGCATGCAATTTATTTTTCATTAGTACACTGTGCACATAATTTCAAATTTTATTGTTTATAATAAAAGAAAATGCTTAGTGATGGCTACAGATCCTTTGCATGTGGAGCCTCTAAAGAGTGTTGTTAATCTCGATATTTATGTCTTTTAAAACTTGGTTTGTTACTTTAGCAAATAATTTTGGGGAAGAACAGCTGCTGGTTTGTCCCCTCGCGCATACCTGAAGCCATCTCAGAACTTAGCTTGAGGCTTGGTCTGTCTCTCGCCAAGAGGTTCTGGGGACTGGGTGTTCTCCCAGTCTGCCCCTGCTGCCGCCCCAGGGCTGTGAGCGTCCGTGCAGCACGTGGGGGGACTTCATAATCATCTTCCCCCTAAAAAAACATCCCGGTCATACACTAATTCCTTTCAGCAGATGCTTTTATTCATCAGTGATATTTTAGGCAAAACACAGAACAAAATGGATCCCCTCTCAGTTCTGCCTGCTTTTCCTGTTCCCGTGCCCACTGGGCTCTGTCTCTCACCCATTCCTTTTGTGTTTGTCCCACTCTGCCAAGCATTCCCCAGGGCTCTGAGCTCTGGTGTCCTTCCTGTCCATCCTGATCCGGATGGTTTCCTGATCCTTGGCTTCTGAGCTCACCAAGATGCAGGCAGTCCCTCCTGCCCCCAGTGCTCTGTGGGGGAGGAGGGGAGGGAGATGGGGAGTGTTAACTGTGGCCTGAAGGAGATCATGGGAATTATGGAGCAAGATGCAAAGTGGGAATCTGACTGGCTTAAGGTTGTTTAGTGTGGCAAGCTAGGATTGTAACTGAAAGGTTTTTAATTACCAGCTCTGAAGCAAGCAAGCTGAGTCTGTGAGTAAATACCTTTGTATCCTGGGCCAAATTCTCAGTTAGTACCAAGTCACAGTGATTTTCCAGGATTGCACTGAATGTTGCTGTGGTTATATTGGTATAGATGAGAATATAGAGAAGAGGAGTAAGGAAAAAAAAACAACCTTGAAGTTTTGGAAGAATCATATGGGCAGTTAGGTTTGCATATCTGAAATATGGCATTCCTCTTTTGTTTGATCTTGATTTTCCTTTTAGTGCAACAGGTCCTACTTATCTTCGAAGCTGGTCTTGGGAGGAAAGATGTGGCTTGATTTCTTTTTTAAGAGCAAAAAATTAGGAAAAAAAGTAATATGACAAAATTATACCTATTCTTCTCTTTTTTCTTTGCTTTACTCTTTGGTAGTTTTGTAATGGTCAGATGAGATTAGTTATAAGTTTTGCTTATCATTTTTTTTTAATATTTCCTCCTTGACTGCTTAAGATCTTTGTGAACAAAGGCTGCAAGGTGCTTGATAATGCACAAATTAAAAAAAAAACAAACAACAACAACAAGAAACCCCCCACCCCTTATTCCTTGCAGTCAAGCAGTCCAGCCCTGTGTCTCACTTGCATCAAACAAGCTCTTAGGACATTAATATGGTTAATAACAGTTTTGGAATTGCCTGCTAATATGTGGAGATGTATAAACACCAGGAGAGCTGAAGGTGACGAATAATAAATGATGTGCCATCAGAAAATATTTAATTACAGTACAAAATTGAGATTGCAAGCCTTGTGTGCAGGGAGGAGTGGATCAGTTGCAGCAGCTGTAATTCATGATAGGTCAAGCCATATATGAAGGAAAAGCTTTCATTTGTAAACATTTTCAAGCCCAGGGGGAAGCAATTACTGATGAGAAACAAGTTTCTTACGTGTCAATCTCATCATGAGAGGTTTTTTTGTTTGTTTTTAAATAAGGGCTGCTGCTGCTTTTTTCCCCCAGAAACCAACAAAAGGAACATGCAATATAATGTAGATTGAAGAGGAAATTCACCCATCAGCTTCATGAACAAATTAGTACTCATTAAACAGACTTAGGTCTCTGAATGTGTTTCTTGCAAAGGGAAGGCTGGGTTTAGTTTCTGAGTGCAGCTCTGAGTCAGTGCAGCAGCTGGGTGCTATTAAGTGTTACCAGACCAGTAAAAGCCTTTAGGAGCTGTGCTGCCACCAAGGCACCCTCTGAGGTATGACTTTGTCCCACTTTCTTTCTTTTACATGTGTAGCAGTTTGCTCTTGGCCTGTCCCAGTCTCACATTTTGATCTCTCTGACCATCCCAGCTGCAATGGGTGACTCTTTGGGTGTAATAAAACCCAGCATCTGTCTGTCCTTACACCTGCTCACAGAGTGGAACCTCAGAGCCTGGTCACTCCTTCCTTGTGCCCCTAAGGGACTTACTCCATATCACAGTCCTGCCTCAGGAAAGGAGACAGAGTCTGGTAGGGCTGGCTATAGAGGCAAGTAAATATTTGCTAACTTTCTTGGGGAAAAAATACTTGTAGAATTCTGTTTTGTTTGGCGTGAAAGTGTTTCTGATAGTCTTTTATATGAGATCAAAGAACAAAAAACACCTTTTCAAGATAGTAGTGCTACCTTCTGTCTTTGCCATAGTTAATTTATTAATTTCAGTAAAAGACTCTCCACCAGTTCTGTGCTTTTATGAAACTCATGTTTAGGTATATGTCTTTGTAAAATAACTACATAAAAAAGATAAATTTAGCTGCTGTGGGGCTGTTCTGTGCAGAATTTTCTTTATAATTTTTAACAACATTGTAGAAGGCATTAGGTCCAACTCATTCTCCTTTACAGGAAAGATCAGTTTCAGTTTGAACAGCTGATAGGTGAAAGTGTGGATCCAGTAAGAAAAATTACCAGGGCATTATTACTAGGAATGTGAAGAAGTAGCCAAACAATTTCATGTGCAACCAGCTGTTTAAAACCACTTTGTTACCTTGTGACTTCAAGAGGCTAATGACATGCTAGTTAAAAAAAATAAAATAAAAGAAGCTCCAAGGTAAATCACAACCCAGTATTTCAGAGAAATTGAATAGGAACTATTGTAAAGATTGAAAATTATGGGCATGTGGACCTTAATTTATGTGAATTTAAAAGCCATATGGAGAAGAGCCAACACAGAGAAGTCATGCTTCAGAAATCAGTGTAATTCCCGGATGGTCTCAGCAAGTATATGCAAGGGAAGTCTCTCATTAAAGGCTCTCAAAGATACTAAATTCCCATGAAGTAAGAGACTGATCCATTGACTGGAAGATAAAACAGAAAAGCTGTATTAGTTAGCTCAGCTGTAGGAGAGAGGGCATCTGTGAAGCCCAGTATAGGTGCAAGCAGCACAACAAACTCATACATGACACAGAAAGAGCTTACATGCTGTGGTCATTAGTGTTGGGTCCAATTCAGCGAAGAGAAATCTTAAATGATGCACAAGAGAGGGGAACACATCAAAACCTCAAAAGTAGCTATAGAAATTATTGAAAAAGGAATTGGAAAACAGAGCAGGGAATATCAGCACCAGTTTGTTGGTCAGTGGTGCTCTCACTATGGACACTTCTTCCCTCTCCATTCATAAAGGTGTGGTAGATCTGAATTAGGTGTCTAGAAGAAGGACTGAGGTTATGGAGCAGTTTACATTCTAGAGAATCCTAGGACTCTCCAGGCTGGATAAATCAAGTGTGAAAAAATGTATTTTTAAGCCGAGTTTTGTCAGCATTTACCATAGATACTTTTCCTGGATCGAAAATACAATAATTTAACATGCTTCTTTAAACAAAGAAACAAGCTGCCATCTCTAAAGAGTTTAGATATGACTTTAAAGTAAATTTTCAAGAGAGTTGTGCAATTGTTAAGTAATCTTGATTCAGACTCCTGGATCTTTAGCTGCTGTTCTCACAGGATATGCTGCAGTTCTTATGTTGAGGGAACTACACAAATATAGTGCATATTTTAAGAGTATGAAAATTGATACAAGCACAGACGGTGCTAAATTGTAGTCACTGCATGCATGCATTGAGCCTCCAGTAGTGTCTGGAAGTATCAGAAGTCCACCTTGCATCCTAGCATTTTGGTAGGATGATCTATTTTGAATTCTTGGTCTTGGATAAAATGCTGTTTACATTAAAGTTTACCCTTTAATCAGAGACAGGCACAATAGAAAAATTAAGGAGCTGGTTTTGCTAGAGTTGTGTTTGATGTTGGATTGTATGGAGCACGGGGCACTGATATGAGGGAGAAGTGTGGAGGGTTCTTCTAAGCAAAGCACTTTCAACTTCCTCACCTTTATTATAGTTATGGACAAAACAAATTAAAGCTTGCTCATTTTGTTGTTTCCTGGCTTTTTTTCTGTTTGAGTAAAAGTAGATTCTTCTCTTTGTTGCTGCTTCATGTTTGGTTTTGTTCCGTCAGGATGTTTGTTTAACAACCTGCTCCACTGGCTGCTATCCAGGTAAATGCTTGCATCTAGAAAATAGCAAAGCCACTTTCCCTTTAAGAATTAATATATGGAAGGTTGTGGGGACACAGATGGAGGAATTTAAATAATTGCATACCATTTAAATACACATGGACAATGGGTGTGGTGTGGAAGATGGAGAGCAAAGGGCAGCTGCATCCAATGGAGGACACTTTGAGGGCTGGCTGTAGACCAGGACATTTGCAGGCTCAGATGCAGACCTGGTGAAGGTATATGTGGGCATAGTTGAAGGAGGTATATAGGCACATCTGGGTTCTTCCAGCCTCTTTGATCCTTCCTGCTGCCAAAGAAAGCTATTTTGTAATGAGGAGAGTATGAGACCTTTAGTGTTCACCAATAAGACCCAGCTTTTTTGCTTCAGTGTCTGCAGTAAAAGCCTTTTAAATCAAAATTCTGCTCCTATTTCAGGATGGTTGGAAATGAAACTTTCCAAAACCTGATGAATAGGCTCTACCAGCTTTCTTTGCTCCATGTTTGATTGATTTGTTTCCTTGCTTGCATAGCCTGTTTAATATCTCAGGGACTAATTTCTTTTCTGTGTGTTGACATGCACTCTGCAGCACATCTTCTGGTATTCAGCTATTACACATATGATAAATGAACACTGTAATGTCAGGTATACTGAAAATCAATGCTGTTAATATGAAAACAAATAGCAGACCTGTAACCTCTCTAAAGGGATAGCATCTCAGTAAATACAGGAATCAAAACCTTCATGATTTGGTGTTACCTTGTGAAATTTGCATTCAGAATGATAATTCAGGCTAATGGCTTCATGCTCCCGTGGGGCAGCTGAAATAGATTCTGCAATGGCAGAAGAAAAGGGTATAGTAAATAAATGCAATGAGCTGTCAAAGAATATTTCTGCATCAAACAAGCCTCTGAACCTTTTTGTGCTTCATAATCTGACCTTTTCTAGCTGCTCTGTTTTTTGCCTGAATCAGATCATGAAATGAAACACATTAGCTACAAAATAATAGTAATAATAAAAAAGCCCCATTTATATAGCCACTAAAAGTGTTAGAATATTGTACAGAAAATTCTATTAATTTACAGTAGATTGGTGAGGGTAAAACACCCTTTGATTGCAGTTGCTAGGCAACCCTTTTCTGAGCAGATGTAGGTACCATTCCTGTTTGTTTAACACCAGCCATACTGGAGTCTGGCCGCAAAATATGTTACAGCAGCAGCAGGGAATAGTAAAGAGAACAATTTTAGCATCGTGGTGCTGAAGCCTCTTTCTCTTGCATCCTTCATGCATGAATAATACAAGTGAGATTGCATGGAGAAGGCTTGACAGATTGGATGAAATAAGCTTGTATTACTATGTTTTTACCTGTTGATCACCAAATGCTTTGTTAAAAAAAAAAAAAGTCATTATTCCCATTCTGCATGTGTGGAAATGGGACACAGAAATGTTAGACTTCCCTATGGAAAGCTGCTGTAACTGCACATTAGGCAGCAACAGGGCCGATAGCAGACCCCAGGTCTTCTCAGTCCCATACTCAGTGGTCTGTGTAGAATTTGCACTGTGTAGAATTTGCACGATGTATTTGCCCTCAGAGTAATACTCTCCAGCCAGCTATGTAGGATGATTTTGTGGTATTTCTTTTACAGGAAGCATCACTCGTATTCAAGGGATTGTAGCAGTGCTTAGAAAGACAATAACCAGAGTGTTTCAAGAAATGTGATCTATGCTTCTGTATAAACATGGGTGTAACATACATTTTTGTCATTTATACTTAACTCCCAGAATGTGCTTACTTATGTTATTTATTTTTACAATTCAAAATTAAGTATATTTTATTCCAGACAAAGAGTGAGAGAGCAGTCTATTTGGATGACAATTGAAAATTCATGTTCAGGGTGTTAAAGTGTGGTGATTTCCTTCCAGAAGACCTCAGACTTACAAGGCCAAATATTTGCAAAAATACTTGTATCAGAAGATCTTTGCCATTGGGAGTGGTGAAAATAACACTCTTTTGCTACTCTGTTTTGTACCATATGGCTTTTGGCATGGGCATGTGAATGAGGCAAAGACATAAAAGATGAAAAGGGTCATCATCCCATCCTATTTTTAAACTACAAATAATTAAACCATAATTTGGAGAATATGAGGTTAAATAACTACAGTTGGTATTGAGTAAAAGGTAGTATCTATGATAGTGTTCAGTTTGTCTTTTTTTAGTTTCACAGGTTGTGAGCAGGATTTTTGTTTTCAACCCCTGGATATGGGGGGGAGGATCTGCCTTTCCTTTTGGGGAAGAGAATTTGGAGACAGGAGGATTCCCTTAGCTTAAAAGCAATAATGATCTCTTCAGAAGAAACTAATCTGGGTCTGCTGGTTAGGGCTTACAGTCTGTACCACTGTGTCTGGGACGACACAATAAAGACGCTCTCATGCCTGCCAGGTTCAGCAGAAAGGAAGGAATAATCTGTTTATTATTTACATTTCTCACATTCTTATACATGTCCCAACTCCACAAGGGATTGGAGAGCATGTCACTTTCTTCTCAATTCCACTGGAGAAGAAAAGTGCTCATCAAAGTTCTCTTATCACAAAAGGAATGAAAGACAGAAAATACCGTTAAGTAAACATTGGCTATTATTTACATGAACTGTGTGAAAGAATCTGACTCCAAGGTTAAAAACAGAAGGCTTAACAAAAACCAGGGCAACAGTACCACATCGTGTATGCAGCTGTGGCTGCTTGTAGGGAAGCTGGGGTGTCCCAGGAGTGGCAGAGACAGGGCATCCGTAGCTATTCTGAACAGTGCCTGTGTCCACAGCCTGAGCGGGAATGGGACAACTGAGCCCTGGGGGAGAGCTAGAGGCAGGAGAAGTCCCCAAAGAGTTTTAGCCACAGGTATTCCGGTTTTGTTTTCTTAATTAATCAGTGCATGGCAAACTTTCTTCCCAACTTTGCTGTCATTTGAGTAATTGTATGTAATATAGCTGAGGGTACCCGAGGTAATAAATGTTTTCAGTACCAGGCAAACAAGCTGCCTGGTGAGAGCTCTGGGGCTGTGGACAGCCCCATAAACAGGTCTGGGCTGCTACATGGTGAAAGAAGGGAGGACTTCTCTGGACTGAAGTCCAATAGGCAGAGAAAACACACGTGCCCAGAATTATTATTTGAGTTTCATAATGTTTATTATAATGCTAGCAGTTTTGTTTCTTTGCTTATTTTTTTTTTAAAATGGTAAACTCTAAAAAAATGGCTTTGCCTGAGAATTCAGATATTTTGAAGTAGACATTTTGTGTTGTGATAGGTATTTTTAGTGCTTATACAGGTCCAGAGGAATGGATTTGACCTCTTAAGTAAGTTTACACAATAATACCATCTATGTGCTCAGAAGTTAAATGCATGTTCTAAGAAGGAATGAGGTCTCAGTGTAGCTGCAGCTTTGACAGAAGAAAATGTCATTTTGTACAGACCCACATAAGGGTGAAAGAGTGCTGATTATTAACCTGCCCATCAAGTCATAATTATGCTTTCCTCAGAGCTAACAGCGCAGATGTTTTATAAACATAAATACACAAATATTTATGAAACAGGACTTGCAGTGTATTTCTGTTCATAACACTCTTGGCCTCACTGTTTAACCCTTACAAGAATTCTTCTACTTTTGTTGTGTAGCATAATATCTGTTGGTTTTTTTTCTTTCCAGTTAATCAGTTCATCAGGTGGGGTTTCAGTGTTGTACTAATGACAAACAATGTTAATGACGATGACTAACATTCCTTTTGCATGTTGTAAATTCTTTCTTTTTCCTCCCCAGAAAAAAGGTAAGAAGAAGCCTCTGAGGTTGGAGAAATTAATGTGTATTTGAAAAAAAATTAATAAAAACACAGATTTATATTTATGAGCAATCTTTTCTTTAAATTGTCTTTGAATGTATTTCAGTCATGAAGCTTAAGGGAATAACTCCATTATTTCCAAGAGGTCCTTTTAGAGCTCAGTTTCTTTCATCCCAACTATTAAAACCTCATGAAATGAACAGGTGTAGTGCCATCAAGAAAACCATCAGCCGTGGAGCACACTTTGATATAGTTTTGGTATGCTGTAAAAGAAATTTTGTTCTTACGTACACCATGTTCGTACTTCAGTTGCTTGGTATGAATGGCAGTAAATTTCTTTTTAGTTTCATGGAGCAGTGCAGTACTTGGTCTCAAGGTGTATAGTCGCCCTTCCTTTATACATGTATTTTACCTTAATAATAATGAGTATTACACATGTAGGTTACGATTAGGCCACTTTGAAACGACTTTCAGTAATTTCTTAGATGAATTCTTCTTTAGTGTTTTAAGTGTATTGAAAGGTACAGATGACTTCAACCATGAGAAAAGGAAAGGGATTCTGCAGAAATTGGCTGTTTTCAGTACTTTATTCCAGCTGAGAATTAGATAATATCTTAAAAAGACAAAAGCTAATATTTCCCGGTCTGTAAAAGTCATTACCGTTAGACAGCTGTTGGAAGACTTGTCTGAAATACGTTAGAGGTCTCAATTCAGTTTCTAGAGCATAGATGTCTTTAAAGTACCACAAATATCCTAGAAATAATGGTATTTTAGCTGTTTTCTTGTGTTTTGAGTAGATGATCTACTTGTTATGGATGTGGAGAGGGAAGCTGAATAATTTTGCTAAACCAGGCATGTCTTTTGTCCAATAAGCAGCTAATCTTGTATTCTGGGATTCGAAAGAGACGTGAAGAAGTGCTGAGGCAGCAATTGTGATCATCCAGTTTAATACAGAGCAGAGGGAGTGTGACTGTGGTTTAGGAATAAAAGAGGGTGTTGAGCAGGTTTTTAGGCATTTGCTGATCTGCTAATGTACTATTTTATGTGACAGGAGTGGGTACGTATATCTCTGTCCCTGAAATTGTTCAGTTTTTGTTTCACTGAATGAAAGTTGTTAAAATCATAACTTTTGTCACTGTCAGCTTCCTTTCACTAGCCTTACTCAATGCAAATCTTCTCAGTCTGTGATATTTTATGTTTAAAAGATCTTTGGGCATTTTCAAATTGCTTTCATACAGTTTTCCGTCTGTTAAGAAAAGTTTTTTTGTAACATCCTGTTTCTTCACTAGTGGCTGTGATTTTCATGTGCTTTGTGTTAAAGTTCTGCTTGTCATTTTTGTTTTCCTGGCTCCTGAATTTGTAACTATAAAACATCTCCTATATAACTTCCTTCTGGTTTTAACTTTTCACTGATTCTGATGCACGATTCTCCTTTTTGTTGGTTGTTCTCATTTGAATCAGTGTGTGAAAACACACTAGGCAGATGCCACAGTCCATCTAGTCATGTGTTTCAACTTTCTATTTATTTCCAGTACCAGGAAATTTGTGTCTTAGCTCTTACTTTTCTATGGGGATTTCTTCTCCTGGAGCTGTGACTCATTTTCTTTTCACTGTGCTGCAATTTCAGGAGATTCTGAAAAACAGACAGAAATACATGAATTTCGTACACGTCCTACTGAATACTGAAAACAGGAGCACATGGATAAAAAATCAGAGTCCTTGATAGAGGCAAAAGGTGAATGTTGGTTGTTTGGCTAGAACATGGACAATTGGTGTAGTGGACATTGTTCAAAAGATAGAAGGGAAACACAGATTAAAGTGAACAAAATTTTAAAAATCTTTGTTAGGAAAAAAATACTCTTAGTTGACCTAAAGCCTGGTCAGATAAATGGAATATAATTTTATTATTTTAAAATTAGATGGTATACTTGACTGCAGCCAAATTTCAGCACCCAAACTGTCTCATGCTGTGAAGTTACCAGATCTTTTGATGTACTTTGTGGTTAAAAATAATTTTCATTTCTCCTCTGGAGACCAGCATAAAACTCTGTTTCCTTCTTGTTTCTATAGCTTTAGTCTGCAAACCAGTCAACATCACTGGGAGACAATGATGCTCTCCATGTTCAAGTGTGGTCTTGAACACACAGTTAATATTCAAAATTGTGGATCTGTCAGCTAATCATGACACCAGCCTTTCTTCCTCATTTTCTAGTGGTGACATTTTAGAAGGCCCGTGGACTCCTGGAATACAAGTGGATTTGGTCATGGTTAAAAATGGCTGATGCTTTTTCTGACTCATGCCTCTCTTAGCATCAGAAACTAAATGTGTTTTTTTTTAAAAAAAAAAGTTTTCTATTTTGCTTACATTTAAAAAATGTACTAAATATAAAACTATCTTGATTTGTCACCTGTTATTTATTGTTTGTCAGAAGGAATGACAAATATACTCATCTAATAAATGCTGAAGTAAGGATCCAGTGCAGCCAGGACCTAAATTGCTTTTGTGTACTACAGTGGATAAAAATCTAGAAAAGGAATTGAGTATTGATTTTCCTAATCTGTTTTGGTTTTGTATCAGCAGGCAATGCATACACATGCAGTACCCATACCAGAAAAGCTTCTTTTTAGGTATGAACTTTCTTACATGCTTACATATATGCGCACGAAATATGCAAAGATCTCACTTCTCTTTCGCAAATACTTTGTATTGAGCCTACATTTATTTTGACATAGAAAACCCTAAAGCATTCCCTTGAAGTCATTGCCACTCTTGTTACCATCACCAGGCTACAAAATTGTATCTTAGATTTTGCTAAGTCCCTTACTTAAGTAGCATTCTTTTGGTTTAAAACGTGAATCTCAAGTTCTGCTTTTATTTATGTTTGATTTGCCTTCCTCGTGCTGAGTCTGGAGTGGTATAGGCAAATGATCTGGGTTTGCTAATGCAGAGATTTATAGGTATCTTTTTTCTCCTCAAAAAAAATACTAGAAATTAATGTAAAATGTCTGTTTACCTGCACCTAAAAGTATTTTCTGTGAAGAAACTAACCAGAAAGTATGTGTTCTGGTCAGCAGTTAGTATGTTTCTATATTCCCATAGCATATAGACTTGCTATAACCCAAGCTGTAGTCATGAGTAACCATGCTTTTTGGGGAGATTCATTTGGAAACCCCTTATTTTGATTTTTTTATTACAGTGGGACCGATCAGCTTCAGTCAGGTTAGATGCTTTGCTGTGCTTAACTGCTGATGATGGCAACTTAGGCTTCAAACAATTTCAAAACCATTTCTGCTTGATCTGGAACTTAATGAAAGCCGATGGAAAGCCTGCAAGATGAAAATGGTGTATTGAGAAGAGTAGGTCAGCAGGGCTTTGCAGAGATAGGCTGGCAGCGGGGCGGTGGAGGGAAAGTTAAAGACAAAAAGACTCCAGGGACTGCTCTGCCTGAAATCTTCTAAAGATCCCAAGCTAAGAACAAGCTTCAAGTTCGATGAACTTTGGATTTGCCTTAAAGTTTTGCAACACAAGCTTATCTTTAGTTTTTAATACCACTTCATTGTACTAAGCACATGAGATAAAACGAGATGCTTGCAGCTGGGTATGATTAGCATATATTTATGCTGCTAATTTAACATTATGCAAATTGTATTCTCTCCTGGTTAGCTCATTGAGCACTGGATGTGAGGTGTCCCTCACCAGAGTGTGAGTCCTCCTTCTGTAATTGTTTCGTACTTTTTCACTTGCAGAAATTAAATTGCTCTGTCTTGTCACACTTCTTACCCTGTTTCATTTATATTGTAATTACATGGAAAGAAAGTTTCTAAATGAGAAACACAAACCAGACTGGTAATTGTTTGGGAGAAAAAAAAAAAATCAGTGAAGGGTTCAGATTTATTGCCTTCCCGCAAAGGCTCAGGGGCTTTGATTTTTGGGCCAGACAGATTTGCAAGAATTTTTTTCTTGTTTACAATGAGCTGAAGAGGCTGGGGGGCTTATTTTGATCTCATATGTGTGTAAATCAAGAAAACTTTGAAGTTTGTCTTGGGTTAAAACCAGTGTGACTCTGAAGAGATTCAAACTCCTGTTGTTTCTGTGAGAGATGTGTGAGGAGCATAAGCTTGTGCTGCTGGACCTGTGGCCTGAGTGGCCGTGGCTGGTGCCAGAACCACCTCCCGCAGACCCCTGCCTCTCCCTTGCCTTTTCCTTTCCAGCATGTGATTATGTACACATCTGCTTATACCAAATGTCTAAAAGGAGCTGAAGCAGCTGCTGAAGCACTGCTGACATTTTCCTTTCCTTCTATTCTAAATGGACAAACAGTGACTTTAGTGGAGTGGCTTGTTATGAATTAACGGGGCCATGAGAGCTCCCATTTTAGCCCTGCTCACAACTCAACCAGCACAGTGGAGAAAATCACAGTTTTCCCTGATGGGCTGTACAGCTCTGCACTCACAAAAAGTCTGGGAGTCTAAGGAATGGCAATGCTTTGCAGAGGTAAAAAAAGCATTTTTTTTTTCTTCTACTATTTTTTTCTTCCTTTTTTTTTTTTTTTTTTTTTTTTTTTATAAACACAAAAAANAACAAAATAACAGTCCCATCTATTTAATAGAATAAAGCCTGGGAGAAAATGGCCCCATGCTGAGCCCAGCTGTGATTTTGGTGGGGCAGTTAGTGCGGGAGGGCAGTCACTGTTTTTCTGCCAAGACCTTGACTGTGGGAGTTGCTCCATCTTCCCAGCTTTTGTTGGTCAGAAATGAAGACCAGCAGGGGATTTCGTGAAGTCTGCACGGCTGTGTTGCGGGGGCTTTCTCAGCTGGAGATGTTTTTGTTGGGAGTGGTTTTACTGCAGTTAGTGTAGTTGAGCTGACTTGTTACTGCTCTTTCCTCAACAGGTGGTACCCAGACATACACTATCCATGGTTTTGTTGGTTGGGAGAGATGTTTTTAGACCTTCAGGGACATCATGGCGATAGTGATTCACTTTGTGTGATCAGCTTGTGGGGAGAGGAGGGCCACAACCGTAAGGAATACTGGCATGTGGCCTTTGGTTTTGAGTAACATCCTCATGGTCAAAGGTATCCGTAATAAACTGTGCAGTGTGAGTGTCTTCACCTGTGACAGGGACTTTAATGTGGAACTGTAAATACTGGGAACATCACTGCTCTCAGGAGGAATTTAGGAGATGTATCTTAGCTGCTGTCATTGCTTTTAAGGTACTGTAGGTTTGCCTGGTTGTAACATTTTCCTTTTTCAACCAGATTTCATTGGATTAGGCCAGTTTCCTTTACCTGAATGTATTATTCCTATGCTTTGTATGTAAATGAAATTAATTGAGTGTAGTGTCAACAGCGGCATTTTTGTCTGTGTGTGTGAGGCAAACACCTGTGAAGTTGGTCAGACTTTGCACATCCTGTGAGCACAAGTGACATGATGGGGAGGCAACAGTTGTGAAAAGAGCCCACTGTTTAGTGAGGCACTCTGGAACCCTGGGAGATGAAAGGCAGTGCATAAATGTAAAATACTATAATTAGTGAGCAGGATCATTGCCAGAAACCTCTTATTGTTCTCATTTGTAGGAATGTGTGCTGCTCTCTTAATTTAAAAAGTAATTCGGAGAGCTTAATGAAGGCTTACTGGCTCAGTGAGGGAGAACCTGAGCTAAGGGGGATGTTAGAAGCACCTTTTGTCCATTCTTATAAAAAAATCTCAAATATGGGGGAAACATTGTCTTGTAATGGAAAGGTGGCCTTACAAGGTTTTTTCCTATATTTACTGAGCCCACTTTGCTAAATCCCCTTTTGTGGTGTGCCCTCATGCAAAGATCCCCCAACTAACTTGAAATGCTCAAATATTTTAAAGATCATTGTTTTTATGTTTGTAAACCATAGAACTGGAGTCTGTGCAGCTAGCTGACAATCTAAAATGGAAGTAGTTCAACCCTTGCAGAGAAGCAAGCGTGAGCTGTGTGTGCTAAAGTCAACCTGAAGTATGAAAATGTCATGAGATGTGCATAAGAAATGCAGACTGAAATAACTTCCCCAAAATCTTGGGTTAATTTAATTCTTAGTTTTGGCTTATTTTGTAATTTTGCAGTGGTTTTTCATCTGTTAATGCTGATGGACCTTTGTTGTTTCTGATTTTTACTTTGTTTTAATCTCTAGGAGCTCAGATATTAGGAAAAATGCATGTCTTTGGGACAAAGACAAAATCAAGTGCCTTATATTGGTGCAGGAGTATTTCTAACTTCCCTATTTTTGTGTATCATCCTCTTCAATGTGGGTTTGGCTGGAAAAACTGGCCCAAGGACTCTGTCTGCTCCTAGCCTCTCCTCTCTGTCCAGCAAGAAATGCTTACAGGTGACAGAGCACTTACCTCATCAATCCTTATTCTTTGGCTTTAAAGGTGACACATAAGGAAGGTGAGGTAGGTATCCCTCTTCTCCTACTGCTCCAGCACCCATAGTTCATCTGAGGAGGAGCACTTCTGATAATTTTTTGGTAGCTTCAGCTTATATAGTTACTTGTAGCCAAATTCTGGTCATAATGTACTATACAGATATTTGGCCATAGACCTGGGAAGGATAATAAGGCTGTGGAGGCAGCACTTTTACGGGTTGCATTATTTTTCTATCTTTAGTGCTCAATGGGCAAGATAAAATGTATCAAATTCTTCTTGCATTTAAAGCATCTAAGTCCAATTTCCAAGTTTTAGCTTCTCTTTTGTGGAAGTGAGACCAAAAGAGGACTCAGGAGGGAAAAAAGAGAATAAAATGGCATGCACCTTTCTTTCAGCATTATCTTAACTACACCAAGGTCAGCAGGCCAGAACAGCTGGTATTGCTGTACCTTTCCTGGCATTATTAAATGTTTTGCATACTGTTCATGTACCATCTGTTTAGCTGTTCAGCGATATAATGACCAAAATGAAAAGTAAGGACATTTGCACTGGCATTGCATGTAATAGATTGCTGGAAATTCAGAGCAGTTCCTAGTTGCCTGCTTTGAGTAAATCCCTTGTTTATTCTGGTACATGACTCACTTGGACAGTTACTGCCAGCCTTTTGGAAGATTGCATGGCCAGGTTTTTTAGGTGCCGAATGCTCAGCACATGAATATACAACATGTTGGATATCTGTCATTGGCTTGCACAAGGGCCAGATTTTTAAAGGTCCTTGGATTTCACACAAGTGTTATGCTAAGGCTGCGTTCCCAAAAAACTGAATATCAACAAAAACTCATATTTTGAAAAAGGAAGGAAGGAATTATTTTGTTGCCTAAAATGAAATGAAGCAAGAATTTGCTTCCTGGCAGTGTCTGCAGAGGATGGGAAAATTCTGGCCATGGAGGGTAGTGACAGATAGCTGTGTTTCTCTTAGTTGCTCATTTAAAGTGTGAAAACTCAGAGAAAGCATGAATCTTTTCAGGAGCAACAACCTCCCGAAGTGAACTCTTATGTGTAGACTGAAGCACTAGTGGAAGGTGTCGCTGCCCATGTCAGGGTGGTTGGAATTAGATGATCTTTAAGGTCCTTTCCAACTAACCATTCTAGGATTCTGTGATTTAAGATAATAAATGGTAATACTTCTAATCAATAAAAATATTAATTAATATTTTAATTATTTAATATTTTAATATTTTATTTAAGAAAATATTAGTTATTTAAAATATTTTAATTAATTGAGGTTTTAGTATTAATTTCTTTCTGATAATGGCAACTTCATGAAATCTAGAAACAAAAATTTTAATGTATTTAAAGTGGTTTTGTGTTTGTTTGAGCAAGTCAAGGGTAACTTTTTAATGACTTGTAGTAAAGGTAAGTGCGTGCTGGAGGTACTATAAAAATCCCAGTTTGCTAATGTGTGGGGGCCTGCCCCCCCGCTCCCCCAGGGTGGGAGGGGAGCCTGGGGGACGCATGGCAGAAAACGGGGTTTCCGGAGCCCCTGCGCTCAGGTCACGTGTTCTCGAGCTGTGTTTGTGATTGGATGTTTTGTGTGGCCCGCCCGGGGAGCGATGGGGGTTTCCCCGGGGAGCGGGGTCAGTCTGTGCGAGTGGCCGACCATGCTGGTTGGGTCCCAAAAATAAAGACCTGATTAACACCTTATAAAACACCGTGTCCCTAATTCTTCCATGAGCCAAGGCTGCTTTCGGAGGCAATAACCGGACCGCAACAGATGGCGCACAACGAGGGGCATTGGAAGAACCTCTGAAACAGCTTTGAGGAGCAGGGAAGAACTCAGGAGAAACTCAGCGAGGTAAAGTTCCTTGACTCTCTCTCCTTGTTCTCCTGGTTTG
>VYXC01009026.1:279132-291854 GCA_013397175.1 Platysteira castanea
TCCACTTTTCATTCCATGGTATCCCTGTATCATCCCCTTTCCCCAAAATTCCATCCCCATGCCGGTGGGAGGATAAAAAGGGGAAGGAAAAAAGGTAACCATCTGTAGTTAAGAACAGTTTATCTCAGTTTCCCCACAAGGTGCACTTAGAATGCTCTGTTTGGATTTCCTTGAAACTCAAAGGGTTGCTTGTGTGCCTGGAAATTGTTTGCCATCTTTTAATAAAAACAAAAGGGTGAATTGTGGGGGCCTGCCCCCCCGCTCCCCCAGGGTGGGAGGGGAGCCTGGGGAATGCATGGCAGAAAACGGGGTTCCCAGACCCCTGCTCTCAGGTCACGTGTTCTCGAGCTGTGTTTGTGATTGGATGTTCTGTGTGGCCCGCCCGGGGAGCGATGGGGGTTTCCCCGGGGAGCGGGGTCAGTCTGTGCGAGTGGCCGACCATGCTGGTTGGGTCCCAAAAATAAAGACCTGATTAACACCTTATAAAACACCGTGTCCCTAATTCTTCCATGAGCCGAGGCTGCTTTCGGAGGCAATAACCGGACCGCAACACTAATGAAACTGCTGAACTTTGATAATTGATGCCAATAATTTATTTTTCTATTTTATACTGAGATTAGCACTTGCAGACAGAGAGTTGAAGTTCGCCATTTATGAGTGCCAGAGGCACTGGTGGGCTGTGTTTACAAGCCTGGGAATGACTCTGGTAGGTGATGCCACATGAATAATCATTTTAATGACATATATTGGTAGGCAAAAAATTTCAACTTGCACAACAGAGCTGTCTGTTAAGAATTAAATGAACATATGGTAAATTATAAGCATTTTAAAGAAGCTCCAAATAGTTTCATTACATTTAGCTGGAAGTGATGGAATTGAAGAGTTGTAAGGAGGAAAAGAAAAGCTTTCCTTCTGTGCACAGACTGAAACTGTGAATACACTGGTATAACATGTTTAGGATAAGTGGGAAGGAAGGGCTCATACCATCTAAAATTGCTGACAAATGTTAAAATCAGTCCTGTATCATGTGCAAAGGCTTTAATCGTGTTGCTGACTACATGTCTTTTTGTGAAAGGGAACACGTCTTGCCTTTGAGGACATTTACCTGGCTAGAAAAGGCTTGTTTCCAATTGTTATGCAGAACCGTGTGCCATCCCGTTGCCACAGACTTTGAGCTCATGATAAGAGCTAATTGACTCGCAATTCCTTATTTGCATTGCAGTTTTTATTCTTGGAAATCAATGAGTAACCTGAAAGTCATGACATTGGAGAGGTCAGTGTGTGCACACACACACCAGCAACCACAGAATTTGATTAGCTGAAACGGTGACAGGGTTTTTGTAAATTTTTTAGCTTTGATATGAAACAGAGTCAGACAAGGTAGGTCTGGCTGAGAAGTGTTTGCTTATAATCTTTTTTTCTGTCTCATTAAAATGCCAGCAGTCTACTCAGGTGCCTTTAAAGCTTATACTGCTGGCATCAGTTGGAGTTTCTGGGGAAGTGATATGATGCTGAGGAAGCAAGTTTACTTACTTCTGACATTGGTCCTATGCTGGTTAATGAATGTAGCATTTTGAGGGCAAGCATAGGAAAAGAAGATGGGCCACTGAGGAAGATGCTCTTATACCAAAAACATGTGTGCTGAAAGCCTGAGGAACAACTTTTCATTTCTCCAGAACAGCAACTGTTGTTCCATACTAAGCAGGACTTCTAATGACAATTAATCTAGGTTTTCACGTTCCGCAAAGCAGTGTGAGGTATTCCATATAAATAATGACCACTCTGAAAAACAGCCATTCTGCATTAAGCTTAAAATCTAGAAGTGTGAATTAAATATAATGCACTGTACATTCATCATCATAAATGGTCTTGATACCCCAGAAAACGTTTCTCTACAGAGATCATTTTCATTAACAAGTGTCATGTGAGAAAGGTCAGTAATCCTTGCTCACACAGTGCCTCGACATTGTCCATTAAAATGCATGTTAACATGTTTTTTGAGTGGGAAAGGCCACTTGTTTATGTCTTTTGTTGCAAATATGCTGAATGGAACATCAAATTGAGTGGAATGAGGTGGTGTCAGGAGGTAATGGTGAGAGAGAAAGAAAAAGAATTGACAGAAGAGAAGGAAATAGTACAGAGAATATGGAAATAAGTAGAAAGCAGAAAACTGTGTAGAAATGGAAAGGATCAAGATGTCTACAATTAATTCAGGCTAGGTGATGCTGGGAAAAGGAGGCTTCAGAAATCTGCTAGTGGCTTTTTATTTATGATTTCTTTAACCGTGTACAGTAGAAGAAAAATACATGAGAAAGACTGAGGAAAAAGTAAATCAAATGGAGGGAAGGAAGGAAGGACGGAAGGACTGACCACTCTGGAAGTGGGTACATGCATGTCTTAAACAACAAAAATCCCGCTTTTCCTGACTCCACTTCCCTACCACCTGCAAGCTAATGAAATATGTGCTAAAATGTCTAGTTATATGAAAATTGGTTCAGAAAGAGCAGCTAGACTAAAATCTAAAATGAAGGCAGGAAAATAACAGGAATCATAAATAACAGGAAATCATGAGAGAGGCATAGTCTTTTGCAACCCTAATGATTTTATTATTTTATGAGATGTGGTAGTAGTATGTAAAAATAAGGGTCTCTGTAGAGTTGCCAAAAAACCCCAGCTAATAATTATCTGAGACATCCTGTGTGGGATGGGTTGCTAAGTTCCAGGCCTTACAGCAGTGCTGTAGGCTCAGGAGTGCCGGAGTTCAGGTTGAATAAGCACAGGCAAAGCACATTGCATGCCTGTGGGCAGTAGAAACTAATGCTTTTTAGAGGTCACAAAGCCTCACAAAGAATCAAAAACTCTATACATGTGCATGGTGAGTGTTTAGCATGTGCCAAGATATCCTTTGTAACAGAACACTGATAACTTCATACTGCAGGGCAGTAATGATGGGCAGCATTGTAGAATTTCATTAGTAACTATTTCTGTTTTACAAGAAAGTTAGATGTAGACGTCTACTTGAATTTCTTAGGACCTGGAAGGTTCTTCAGCCTGTGAAACCACGTCATGAAAAGCTGTTTTCCCTTCCAGGCAGGGCAGATGTGGCTTCAGACATCTCAGAACTTCATCTTGGTTTGGTCTCTTTGCTACTTCTGTCTCCTTCTGTGGCAGCCCAGAGTATCCCTCTGACTGTCCAGGGGGGTTTGGAGCCCTGCCAGACAGATTCGGAACTCGNGATGAATCTCAGAGCAGCAGGTCGCTGCGTCGGCCGGCTCCAGACACTATGAGATAAGAAAAAATAAACAACCTGAACACGAACCCGCAGGCGTCTCCAGTCTTTGTTGGCTCTGGCATGGGACTTTCTAAGATCAAGAAACAGCCGTAAATAACTTTACGAACTCTGTGGGCGAAAAAACCCCTCACAGTCTTCTGCTCTGCCTTTTACAATGCATGTGTTACGCTATTTCCTGTTGAGGAGTTAAACTATGTACAGTAAACATTTACTGGGTATTGCCTGTTTGTCAGATGTTTTAATCTGTGAACCAAATCTGTGCTCCTACAGTTTGCAAGAGTAGGTACTCAGAGAGGTTACTTTACATGGGCTGATTGGGTGGGATTTTTTCCTTAGTTTTGCAGTTGCTGTTGTATCATATCATGCTGCTTGTTTTCCAAAATTAAGCTGTATTTTAAGAAATGAAAGGAAAAGAAGCTTCCAGAAGAGTTTGATTTAAAAATGCTTCAAGAACCCCAAGCTATTTGCCACTTCATATGGAGCAATGCTTATGTTGAGCAATATGCAAGAAAAGGGGAGGGGAAGAATAAAATGCTTTCAAACAAATGACTAATGTGCACACTAGGACAAGCCTTCTTGCATCTCAGGCATTGTCATGTGTTACATTAATGGGACTAGGAATTATACATTTATTTACCACTTAAAACTTTCCCTTTAGGGAATGAAAGATTTCCATATTAGCACAGCAGAAATTTCCTCAAAACTGTTATGATTTTACTTACTAATTAGGAAAATCTTTTTGATCCTATGGACTGAAGAGAGACCAGGAAATTTTCTGTCTAATGACTAGCTCTTGTGCAATATGTGTGTTAACAAAGTATAAATAGTCTTTATATCTCTCTTGTAATTTATAGATTTGATACACAAATATGAGTGTTCTCACCTTCTAATCTATTACCTTATGTGCATGTAGCAAAGAATGTCTCATGTTTTCTTGAATTATACATGTCCATGGAGTAGAGACGCCTTTTTAGTAGAGCTGCTGATTTTCATCAGCTCTTCATAACAAAAATACAAAATACTCTGTCAATTTTGATTCTCTTTTTAATAAGTAATACTGATCTTTCAGTTTATTTTTAAATTTTTTTAAAAATTAATTTTGAACAAGCAGGGTTTTCCCTATTCTGAACAGTAAAAAACCAGAAACTGAAAATTCATTTAATAGGAGGCATTCTCACACTGGTAGGAATGTGTGATAAAATGATATTACAAAAGTGTTTGTAAGATGTCAAATTATATGAATAAATAGAATATCATGGCAGCTAATAGTAACAATTTATTTTATAGTTTCTACTCTGTTGAAACAGTAGCATAAGTTATTTTTATTCATTGCGAAAGGAAAAGCCCACTCCCTAAGACAGAAATTCTTTCGAAGTTGCTATATGTGTTAAAGAAAATGTTGCAGTAGTGAACCTCTGCAGAGCTGAGGCTGTTAGTGCCACATGGATCATCCTGAACTCTCCCAGGGGATACCCAGCTCCAGCATGAAAACAGGGTCCCTGCCCTTGCATGTGTTTAGCTGCAGAGCTTCATCACAAAACCAAAGCTCTTCAGAGTCAGTTCTGGTTGCTTTGAAGGCACATGGAGACTCCTTCAGTCCCTGTTACCCTGTGGCCCCGGGGAGACAGAGAGGGAAGGTGGTGTCTTGGGGCTACTCCCTTGCCCTTCGCTCCTTCCAGGTCTCTGCTGCTCAGCACCTTCCCATGGTACCTCCAGAGGTCCAACTTTACTGGTGAAGAAGGTCAGCAGTGTTATTTGCTGTAAGCTTTGCAGTATGTGGGGTTTTTTTCATGAGTAAATAATGTATAGCATCACTACCAGTGTTATTCTAGCTTTTGTTGATCTCTGTATCTGACCTTCACACGGCTCTGGAGCATTTTGTGGGGAGACAGAGAATGACACAAAAATTTTCTAGATGGTAGGGGGGTGTGCAAACTCTGTAGCATAAAGCCATCTGTAGCTTCTCTCCTGTGGTGGCATGATAGATCTGTTAAGGAGACTTTTGGAAGAATAGGAAGCTAGAATGGATTTAGATTATTTATTTTCTTTGAACTGAGGTACATAGTTTTTGATGGTTTATGCAATAATGAACAAAATTTTAGTATGTTGCAGGTTGTTGTCTGACACTTTCCCAGGACAGATTGCATGTCAGGCCTTTTATACCATAAGCATTTAGGAATAGCAGTGTTTGAAAATAGACCTGTCTATTCTACTACCTTCAGGGAAGTATTTCCTGCTTAAAGCAAACATATCAAAGAATAATTTGTGCAACAGAAGAGAGTAAGTGCTTCAGTGTTAGCCATTCAAATACTATTGTTTTGTGTTGGTCTTATTTGAAAAAGCTTCATTTGGTGAAATTTGGAGGAGAAAGCACAGTAGGCAGTGAGTTGAGTGCTTTGCAGTGTACATCTCTCAGCAGAGGGAAGAGGGCACCTGGGCTGCCTCGCAAAGCTGGAGGAGACAGGTGCTGACCTGACCTTTGGTGTTTCCTTCTCAGTGTTGGTTCGTTTCTGATTTTCCTGGTGGGCTGCTAGGAGGACTTGAGAAAGCATTTTGCATTGTCTCCTTAAAAGAAACCCCGTGCCTTTCCCCCCGCTCAGTGATATTATGCTACCTAATTTTTAGCAGCTTACTAAAGCAAAGATTTAGCCTCATCCTGAGGTGCCAAAGATCCCTTCTGCTCTGTGACTTCTGCAAGACACAGAGTTGATCAAACATTTTGAGTGACTGAAACAACGTTCTTGTGCTGCAACAGCACAGTGAGTCAAACTGTGTGTGGAAACTCTAATTCCCTTCCACTGGGGACTTCATGTGGTTTTGAGAGTGCCTGCTCAGAGACCAATGTGACAGGTCCAAATCTCAAAAACCAGTGATGGTCTTTTTCACAGGATATTTGTAATTTTGTGGTGATTTTTCACTACAAATTTTTCTAATCAGGTTTTAGAAAAAAAAGAATTTGAATCTGCAAGCCTTTTACTCATTTATTCAATCCTGTTCCTTTAAGTTGATTTTTCCTCTATTCCAACTTGGTTAAAGATAAAATTGAAAAGATGTTTTTAGCTGCCGTTCATAAATGTACAACAATCTACAGTGTTTCTTACTGCATAGAATTTGAATTCAAAATGCCTAAAAGATTAGTATTGGAGTCATGTAATCTTATCTCAAATATCCCTTTCTTTAATACAGGAGCTAGTTTCAACTTTTCTAATGCTTAACCCTTTTGCCTGGTAAATAATGCATATGTGCTATTCCACTATTAAGTATTCAGTCTATTGTCTCCTATTTTTCTAATTTACATGGTCTTCCTGATGTGAAATGAAGAAGATTCTGGACATATTCCCCCAGGACAGGAAAACTGTTAGTAGAATTCAATACTCTCTCCTACGGAAATTTGAATATAATTTGAATGCATTAAAATTAATCTTAAAAGGCAGCATTCTTTGTGGCAAGGTATCAGTAGGCATTTGCAACAAGTTAAGAAAGTAGTTTTATGTCCTAGAAGTTTGCTGTAAGCTTTCAACAGTCATAAAAAAAACCTCAGAAAATGACTTTCAGGAGTCATTTTGCAGTGTATTAGAATATCAATATAGCTCAAGTTTTACTTGTTGCAAATACGATTCTTGATACCACTTTGCAAGGAAATGCACTGTGCCCAGTGCTACAGCATATACTGAAAAATGCCTTCCTGGAGACTGCCAGGAGACAGCTTCAGTTTGGGCTGGTTTCCAGTGTGCTACTGTGTCTGAAAATTCACCACATCACCTCTGCCAGCTCCTCTGTTTTCCAGAGGGATGAACTGAGGGGCACTGTGCATCCCACGGTTGTGTATGGTGTTCCATAGGTAGTTTTCTTGAAACTGTAAAATTTTTGAAGTAAGGAAACCCTCCCTTGAGGATCAGGCTGGCACACCATATATGTGCGAGTAAATCTTATGCAGCCTTTTCAGAGGCAACACAAATTGTGAGTAAAAATTACGTATCTGTGTGAAGATTGATAGGGTAAGCATCAAATTTTGTTCTATAAAAATGCCAATAAAAGTGGAAGGTAAGTCAAGCTGCTTTATACACACACACAAAAAAAAAGCGAAATAGACCTGAATAAATCCTTAAATTGCTCTAGATGTAGTAATACAAAATGCTAAAGCCATAGAAATGGAGCAACATATCTGAGGCAAGGCTGTGTATAATAGTAGTTTCCTGAATAAAACAGCAATAATGCCAGATTCTTATAGGCCATTATTCACAATCTAGAAGATAACTTTCTAAATACTTTTAGTTTACAGCATATAAACAAATCATAGAGTAAAATAATTCTATGTCAGACCATATGCTATCAAAGGATTTTACTGTGTAAGGGGCCTTAGAGATCCTGTATCACTCAATCATTTTGTAAATATGGGTTTTCATTGAATATGAAATGTATACACAGTAAAGGCAAGTAATATGAATAGTACCAAAGTGGCACATCCTACAGTAGTAAATAATCCAGATAACTGAATTTATATACTCAGGGATACTTAGTGGGCACATTTTGAGTTGTATCGAGCAGTTACATTTATAGCAGTGTAGTATATCTCTTATTAGAGGTGGACTTTGACTCAGTTTCTACCAGTCACAATTTATTAAGTTGAACAGTGACTACTTTTAAACTCAGCTAATTAATTATTAGCCTAATACTTGGCAGTCTTGTTACTTTGCAACAGGATCTAAATCCAAATTATTTATGATGGTAGTTCGAGGACTGCCAGGGATCAATTTTCATGAGCTCTGAGTTACTCAGGTTTGTGGATCAGCACACACTCAGTAAGAAGAAAAGAAAGTGGATCAGTGACAAGGAAATAACTGCATGAAGGAATGCGGCTCCCACCATGGTGCAAGGGCAGCAGGAATTGTATCAGTCACAAAACCCCCCTCCCAGCATCTTCATTTTTTAGAGGCAAAATCCTATTTTACAATCACAATTACTTTCAGTAGGGGCGTAAATGTGCATGTCTCCATGTGTTGGACCAGGAGTCCCACATGCCATGCAATCTCAGTCTCAGTTAGCTTAGACTCTTTAACTGAGACTTCCACAGAGAAGTCAGAGCCTCTGTGTTAAATATGTGCCTCATTTTACTGACTTCGGTGTCAGGAAACCCAAACATCTAATTTAGTGCCATAACATTAGGTACTAAACCCCTCCTTCCTTTATATAGACAAAGACTCAAACAGATAATCTACACGTACAGTGCCAAGTCTTGATTCTGCCATAACTTAATGAAATGGATGTATTTAGAATTAAGTGATGGCACAGTTTGGCCCATCATTTGTTCAGTATTGTTATGAGTTATGTAAGGTGGGAATTAACAGGAGCCTGTCCTTTCGGGGAATGCTGGTTTTGTGTTAAAGATGCTGGGAGGAGGCAGCTGGCGGGCTGTGGGAGGGCACACAGGCTGCTTCCACCTGGTGTGAAGGGGTGATCTGGTGGGCATTCATTGCCCCTTGGTTTTGGCACAACCAGTATCTTGTTCAAATAGGTTTTCAAAGAAAACCAGAAAATGGGTCTATCTTAACCTCCAATGTTTCTAACCTCTGAAACTCTCCTTCCTTTTCCTTAACCTTCCTTCAGAGATGAGCTATAATTAAGCTAAAAATAACAAAGCTACTTTAGGTTTTGTCTTTGCTGGTGTCTCACTGCACCTGAGACGTTAAATCATTACTTTTACAAAAGAAACCCACATATGGAAAATTTGGGTTTTCTTTTGACATTATGTTTACTTAGACCCTGGATGAACATATTTTGCCAGTATTATACATTGCAGTCTAGGTCCAACCATAGTAATTGGTAAGTTTCCTGGAACTGAATGAATATAAAATGAATTTTTATTAGACTCAATGAAAAAAATTGAGGGAAATTTTATGCATAGATACGAATCCAGAATTTTATTAAAAATGTAAATGCATTACAAAGTAGTAAAAGGCAATAATGTCTACCAAAAAACCTATTACAATATTTTGTTTTGGTTAGTGATAATTAGTGTCTAATTCATGCAACTGGTAATTCTGGCTTTTTCTTTTTTTTATTGAAGCTGATTGTGGGTGGACTAAGTTACACTTAGGGCATGAGTACATGTCCAGGAGAGCTCTGGGGGACATTTCTATATCAAGTCCCTCAGCTGCATTCTTAAATTCAGGTGAAGATGCATCTGTCTTTTGTTTTGTCTTTCCTTTTAGGCTTGTGCAAGCCTTGTTGCAAGTAAATGTGTTAAAATACAGTGAAAGAGGAGGAATGAAACTGATTTTTATCCACAGGCTGTAGTCACATGTCACAGATCAAGGTTATAAGAGATTGTAGGCTGCAATATGGCAGGGAGCAGATGCTGCTGACTGCTGTGGCTCCTGTAGGTGCTGTTCCTTTGGGGAAAACAATCAGGCTTGGTCCTTCAGCCTGTCTCAGAGATGAATTCTGTATGTCATTGCGCTCACACATCACGCTTCTTAGATCAGGGACATCATTTGAACATAAACCCTTAGATTTCTTAAACAGAAAGCTTAGGAGTGGTGCAATCGGTATTTACATAATCTAGGTTTTATATTTCAAATAAAAAAAAGTGAGATGGATGTGACCAAAGAGCAGCTTTAGCCAGTCTTGCCAGCTGGGCACTCCTCAGCTCCACCTCTGTTTGGCTGCAACACAGTTGTCACAGAGGATGGCTGTGTCCAGTGAGCCCATGCCCTGGGCTCCCCCGGGACTGGAGAATGGAAATAGATTTCTCTCTTTGGGCCAGGCCCAGTTTGGTTTTTGCACCCAAGCAAGTGTGTAGCAGATATAGAACATTCCTGTCATATATCCTGTTCCCTCCATCCCCCTCCAAGTATCCTTTCCCAAGACCAAGGAGCAGAATAGAAAATATATTGATTTCTTATTCTTGCTCTGTAAAAGAAGTAAAGCCCAGCAGCTTAACACGCCTCAGCTGTCTGGAGCTACTGCACACATCTTAAGTGTCAGCACATTTTATTTTGCAAACAAAAACGAAGTCTAAAAATAAAAATCCATGTTATTTTGAAGCATTAAAAAAGCTTTTCTCTTTCACCTTTTAAAATAAAGCATAAAATAAAAAGAGACTCCAAACTGAAATGCCCTGCTGCTTTTGGAGAATTCACATCAAAATCTTTTTGAGCGTAACGAATTAGTAGAGCATGGAGCTGTTAAAACTTAAGGTGTGGATACAGATGCCTTAAATCACAGAAACTAAAGACAGAGCAGACTTTACAGTATTTAAACTTCTGCCTGTAAAATTATGCCATTGTTGCTTGTAAATATGCTAAAAGCCTCCTGTAGTGTCTCGTAAATATGCTAAGAATCCCCTGTAGTTAATTCTCTCACTATTGTTATAAATGAGAGCAAAGAAAATATATTTCTTACTTTATAGCCTCATTTCTCAGGTGTAAATCTGCTGTTTTGTTTGGCATTAGCAGCTCTGTTCCTTGACTGACAGGTTTCAAAGTTTGCCATAATTGTGAGTCGTGCCCGCATTCACTGTGCTTTAGAGTCAGCAGGGAATGGTACTATGTGCTAGTTTTTCAAAGACAGGGCATTACAGTGGCAACATCTAATAAATCCTGAAAGCAGCCCACCTTCTCTTGGTATCTTTCAAATTCCTGTGATAGCACAGTTTCCTTTCCGTTACAACATCATAGTCTGAGCTGCTGTAGTTATAATGGTCTCAGAACTCCCGTTATAAACCCGAGTTTCTATGTGTTATGGAAAGAAGTGGTGCAAGCAGGCCTGACAGACTGTCTATCAAGTGCTATCCTGTGCTTGTTTCCTAATATTCATTCCAGGAGCAAAACAGTGCAGGTGGAAAAAGAAAAAAAATACCCGTAGATCCTAGTTAGCAACAGTGAAAGAGGGGCTGGCATTCAAATGCTGCACTGGAGAGAAGATGCCAGGGCTATCCATGGCCAGCCAAAGCACCAGTCAGCAGCAGAAGCCACGTGAAGTGTTTGTGTGGTATGAAGTCCAAGCAGTGCTGTGAGGGCCTGCTCAGAGCACAAGGTGCTTTTCTCCAGTGGCAGCTTTTCTGCAGGGGTCTGCTCTGGTCCAGTCAAGAGTCCTCTCCTGGGGGCAGCAGCCTCGTGGACCTGGGCAGGCCCTGCTCAGGATATCCTGATGTTACATGGGCTCTTCTGGGGGAGCGTCAGACCAAAAATCATGAGCCCTGAGCCAGCTCCTCAGTTTGCAAAGCCTGATTGTGCCCCAGCAGCACAGACCACAGACCTTTCTGGTCTCTCCCAGCAGGGACTGGTTCACAAAAGGGCAGGTCCACAGCGATGAAATTGGTTTTGAACTTTGTATTTCACTGAGATTTGGGAGAGGGGCAGAAGTATTTAGGGTCAGTTTGGGGATCAGGGGAAAAAAAAAAAAAAAACAACTATATTTTCATTGAGCAAATCTGGTTTTCCCATTGATTGCAGAAGCCAGCTGTAAGATACGTCATTCAAATACTAATTCAGAAATCATTTATGATGTACTAAAACTGGAATACCCCTATTGAGTAATGTACTATGCTCAGTAGAATTTATCTGAAATGATGCCACCGTAATGAAGAAGGACATTGTTTGATCAGATCTCCGTTTAATCTTTATTCATCCTGCTTTTCTTCTTTAAAGAACTGCTGCAACTGTTGAAATGCAGTTTCTGATATTTTCCTGACTGCCATCTGTTTTACTGTATGGTGGAAAATTTATTATTCTGGTTGGCCAGAAGTTATTATTTTGTTGCATTGTTTGGTCAATCCTAATCTTAAAATCCTAAATCTTTGGACAGACCATAGTACTACCATCCTGTAGGTTCTGCTAAAATGGGATCATATTTATCTTATGTTCTTTAATGTAAATAGCATACTTTGCATGTCTGTTTAAATACCCTCTTTCTGCTATTTATTATTTTATGTGCTGTTTCTCTGCTTTCAGCACGAGCCAATATAATTGTCTTTATGTGCTTTGAGGTGAAGAATGATTTACTCACCAGACAAAAAAAAAAGGTATTGGGCATAAATAACTTCTGAGTGTGTCCCAACATTCTTGTATTTATTACATGTTCAGGAGAGAGTCCTGCCTAGTTTGAGAGCAGTTATTTGCAGAAAATAGACTGCAAAAAGTGCAGCATGTGTTTAGAGACTTTTCAAAAACACAGTTCTATTTGTGGTGCAAGGACAAAGCACTGTGAAATACATGGTAAAACATAATGCACAGTGATTTTTATATACCAAAGGTGCTGACACATAGTAAAAGACATATGTGCTAACAAAGACCTGAACGTTAAAGGTCTGTTTAAAAGTTGAATTAAATTCTCAATAGACTGGAAATACTCAGAAATATATTTTAAGGGTTTAAGACATGAGACATTATGTCTTTCTGCTTCTTTTTTTTTTTTTTTTTAAATGTCA
>VYXC01009026.1:291881-305958 GCA_013397175.1 Platysteira castanea
TTCTTTTTTTTTTCTTTTTTTGCACTGTATTGGGTTCTGTCAGTTTTCTAGAATGTAATTCTATAGAGGTGTCCATAGAAATGTGCTACGTTTATTTAACTTCTGTAACTGATTACCCTTAACTTACTGCAGTCCATTATTTCACCATGGGTTAAGCTGGTTATTGTCTAACATTCTCCACTCATACTTTTTCCTGCTTCTATATAACACTTCTGTCAAATATTCTGTTTAACATTTAGTGTAGTATTTTGGATGGCTTTGTCTTATTTTCTCTAGAGCCTAAACTTATTATTAGGTGTTGGTGTTCCAAAATTGACATTTTGAATAGTTCATCTCATTTGGTCTGGAGTTTTGTTATAATTTTAATTCAGTCTGGTCTGCATGGGAAATCCCAACTAATTTTCTTGGTATTGTTTCATTAGTTGATAAAAAAAACCAAGCAGAAGGTAAAATTGGCAAAAATTCTGAATTTCTTATTGAAGAATGGCTGGTTTTGAGGTTCTTTTTTCCAGGACTAGTTAGAGAAGGTCCTTGAACTCCACTAATTTTATTCATATGTCACTGTACTAATTTCTGAACAGATTCTTCTTCAGTTCTTTTTATTTATTGTCTTCTTGTCCCACAGGAAGTTCTTTGAATAGCAAAACCATAGACAAACCTTTTTCAGCTGAATTGTGGTGGAGTCTTCTGTTTGAACAGTGCTAGCTTGCAAAAATATTGTTGGGTTTAGAATCCAGACTCTTTGAAACTTGAGATATTTGAATTTAGGTGCTTTTCAGTGTATAAATCCTGATTCTTAGTACACATTAGAACAGTCAGGAGCAAAGGTTGAAGCTAAGAAAATGAATGAACAATATTCCTTCCTCTTTACCATACCATTTCTGTTCATCTTATTGTGACTTTCAAGGTTATCACTGATGCTTCTTTAAAACTTTGCAGTTGCATGATGGTCTAAAAGATGTGAATTATAAGGTAAAAACTGGGAAGACATCAGTCTCACTTCAGCCCCTCCAGTATATAAAGATACTTTTTGGTATCCTCAAAAAATTAACTTAATAATTACTTACAATGATGTGTTATGTTTCAATGAGTCTCCATCTTTCTGCTGGGATATTTTTACTGATTGCTAATTTCAGTGCTGGGTATTTTGTTTGGGTAGCATCTAACTTGCTAATCTGTGCAGTTGTGTACTGTAAAACTGCTTCCTCCTGAACTTTGTTATTTCTACTCATTCTTCTCAATCCATCCACATATTTTTTCCTTCCTTTCTTCTGAATATCTCCATACTGATGTCAACCTCTATTGCAAAACCTTCCAATACACTCTGAAACAATGCATAAACATGCTATTTTACTAATAGCTTTTCCTGGTGTTTTGGCACAGATCAGTTCAGCTTATATTGCTGGTGAAAAGCAATTCAAACCAGCCCAATGAGTGCTGGCAGTCACTCGGCCATTTCTCCCCTGCACTTACTAAATATAAACGTTCAACACCATTCATTTTCTAGCCTCAGAAAGCTTATAGCTTCTGTACCCTGCACTGCTGCTACGTATACCTGGGTGATGAGGACCTAGGAGAAATATTTTGGACAATGATTTTATCTTCTCCACTTTCATCCTCTTCTCTCTCATTCCTTGCTTGTATCATACCAGTGTTCGTACCCTTCTTGAGTCCAAAGAGGAGTCAAGAATCACAGCCCACCCTTAGTTATCCATAGCTATTTTTGAAAGTTCCTTGTCATACCTAGGGGAAAAATGCCTTTGCCTTTGCCTGCTAAGGGTTAGTTCTGCCCACATACAGGGACCAGGAGTGGTGGCTCCTTGTTGCTTTGGCCTTGGGACTCTTGTCTGTGCTTGCTGAGCCTGATCTTGCTGGTGTTGCTGCTTTTGGGAGACATCCTTTCCAGGGTAGTCTTACATTTAGGAACTACCTTTTTTTTTGTCAGGCACTGGGTCCTGGGGTCATCTGTTGTGCTCCTGTACCTGGGGAACTGGGCAGCAGGCTTTGAGGTCTGAGGTGGGGATGGTGAGTATAGAGGTCAAAGTCTCGGCCTGTCCAGTATCTGAGGACACTTAGTGCACCTCAAGCTACTAATTATTTACACTAAACAGCTCCCAAAATGTCTTAGATGGAGTATCAGCATACAAGAACAGCTCAGTGAGATATTTTCGTATAATAATGTTACATGATACATATTTCCAAATCCAGAAAAAGTAGGGAACAGGTTAAAGTTGAATAGTGCTTTTTCCAACCCTTTTTCTCCCCCCAGTTTTCTCTTTGAAGGCTTTTAATAAATCTTTTATAAACAGTATCTCTCTGTTAATTCAGAATAATTAAAACCATTTTTTCAGTCTTAAATGTTGGATATCAATTCTGGCCTGCTGCTGTGATGATAGAAAATGTGATATAAAGATTTTAATTGACAGTCTGTGCTGAATCACTATGCCTGCTAACTGTCAGGGACAACCTGTCCTGGTGATATTCCTGCTGGTTTGCCAGGTCCCTCAGCGATCCCAAGGAAACCATAGTAGCTCTGTCTGCCAGGTTTTTTCTATGTTTATCAATGTGAAAGCTGTCAGGGTACTGATTCTATTTTTGGTTTGGTTTTTTTTCCTCCCCTCTCACAAATCAATTAGCCTTATTTTTAATATAGATTTCTTTACTTTATGTGTGTCTCTGCATCCACAGAAGAAGAAAAAGTAGTAAATAATTTTTCTTTCATTGCATTATTTGATTTTCCATTTTTGATGTTATGACCAGGCCCTGATACTTTCAAAGGTGGCTACATTAAATGCTTCAGGTCTTGCTTGTGCTAACACTTTGGGCTTTTGACTTAACATCTCTCCATCGTTTCCCTGTGCGTTCTCCCTTCTCTGGGAATTCCACCAAAAGAGTATTTAGATGTGAAGTGAATCATTCCTTACCTTCCATTCATTCACTGTTAGAGTAACAGAATCGTTAAGGTTGGAAAAGACTTCCAAGATTATTGAGTCCAACCTTTGATCAAACATCACCATATCAACTAAACCATAGCACAACAGAGTGGATCTCATGAGCAAAGTGGAGATTGGTGGCTGTCTTGGCCACAGCAACCATGAAGCAATTGAGTTTAAAATCTCTGTTGAAAGGAGGAAAAGTGGCAGCAAAACCTGTACTCTGGACTTGAGGAGAGCAGACTCCAGGAGGCTCAGGGAAATAGTGAGTAAGGTCGCCTGGGAAAATGTTTTTGCAGGTGCTGGGGTCCATCAGTGCTGATCTCTTTTTAAACATCACCTCTTAAGGGCACAGGACTAGACAATTCCCAAATGTCAGAAGTCAAGCAGGCAAGGAAGAAGTCTGGCTTGGCTGAACAGGAATCTTCTCTTGGAAATAAGGCAAAAGAGGATGGTGTATGGCCTGAGGCTGTGTCAGGGGAGGTTTATGTTGGATAGTAGGAAAAGGTTCTTCACCTAGAGGGTGGTTGGGCACTGAACAGGCTCCCCAGGGAAGTGGTCACAGCACCAGCCTGACAGAGTTCAAGAAGGGTTTGGACAACGCTCTCAGGCACATGGTGTGACTCTTGGGGTTGTCCATGCAGGACTAAGTTTGACTCAATGATTCTTGTGGGTTCCTTCCAACTCAGCATAGTCAGTGGCTCTGTGAAGTTCCATGTCAGTGCTTAATTACCTTTTCATTGAAAAAATTCTTCCTGATTTCCAACCTGGACCTCCCTGGTGCAGCTTGAGGCTGTATCCTCTTGTCCGGTCACTTGTTGCCTGGGAGAAGAGGCCAATCCCTACCTGGCTACAGATCCCTTTCAGGCAGCTGTAAGAGAGTGATAAGGTCCCCCCTTTTCTTCAGGCTAAACAACCCCAGCTCCCTCAGCTGCTCCTTGTGTGACTTATTTCCTTCAGCAGCTCTGTTACCCTTTTCTGGACCCTCTTCAGCACCTCGATATCATTCTTAAATTGAGGGGCCCCGACCTGGACACAGCACTCGAGGTGAGGCCTCACCAGTTCTGAGTACAGGGGGACAATCCCTGCCCTGGCCCTGCTGGCCACACTATTGCTGGTACAGGCCAGGATGCCATCGGCCCTCTTGGCCCCCTGGGCAGATGCTGGCTCATGTTCAGTCGCTGTCAACCAGCACCCCCAGGGCCTTTTCTGCTGGGCAGCTGTCCAGCCACTCTGCCCCGGCCTGTGGCACTGCAAGGGGTTGTTGTGACCCAAGTGCAGGACCTTTGCCTTACTGAACCTCACATCACTCTCCTCAGCCCATTGGTCCTCCTGCAGAGCCCTCCTACCCCCCAGCAGATCAACGCTCCTGCCCAGCTTAGTGTCACCTGCAGAGTTATTGAGGGTGCACTCAAATGCCTCATCCAGATAATTTGATAAAGATACTAAACAGGACTGGCCTTTGCTACTTACTTGTGCAGTTTGTCTATTGATTAAACAGATGCTTCTTTCTTTTATGAAAAATATTTATAGGTCTATGTGTATTTTCAGGATTTGTATGTGCCAGCCTTCTCTGTACCAATCTGCAGAGTGGATGCCATCCCATGGTCCCTGAGCTGGCCAGGCACAGGCAGAGCCTGGAGCGGCTGTGGTTGTGCATTGCAGGCAGGCTCTGGCCAGTGCTTGTGAGAGGCAAAACAAGTCATCATTTTCTTGAGTTGTGGGATCACACAAAATGTTAGTTCCACGGTCTTCTGATTTGTAAAATGAGACTAACAAGCTTCCCCACATGGTTAGTGCTTGAGAAACTTTGGTGAAAACGTTCATAGGAATTGTTCATCTAATACAAGAGAACAATAAATGCAGACCAGTATAAAAGTAGGTGTTGTGTACTTTTCATTTTGAAAGCAATGATAGTACAGGCAGGCCATTAGAATGAGAAATTGTGTCTTGGTGGAAGCATTCTTTTATTTCTTTAATTTTGTAAATATCTTGTCACTTGTTCAGGGCAAAACCAGCTTTAAATTTCTGTCCCAACTGACAAATGAAAACATCTCTGCCAGTCCCAGGACCTCTGAATTTATATGATGTCTCAGTAACTAATTCTGTTTCACAAAAAGTTATACAGAGACTGGAGTGTTTGGCTCTTAGGGCAAAATTTTGGAATCTGTTACTGCTTGTAGATTTACAGGAGCGTGTTACACTGCCATGTTACCATCAGTCACAGAGATTGGAACTGTAAGAGTTCTGCTGAGTTAATGTCCTAAAAATCAGACCAAGGTTTCACCTGATGGATTCAATAATATCTTTATTAAAATAATTAGATTTTCCTATTACATAAGCAGCAATAAATTCTTCAATATCACTGTCAGATAATTAATAATGTGGGATTATGATCTCTCTGTGGCAAAGTAGATAAAGAAAGGAACCAGAGGCAGAAAATGAAAGTCTGATGATAATATTAGAGATAAAAAAATAAATGAGTGAAAGAACTATCGGATTTAAAGAGATATCATGCAAATAGAAATGTGATAGAAGTGTATAAAGAACTGGTAATGGAGAAAAAGGAAAAGCGACATAAGTAATGCAAATACGTCTCCTATTTCAAGGAAGTATTTCAAAGAAATATCCTGAAATAAAAAGAAAAATGTA
Source organism: Platysteira castanea (assembly GCA_013397175.1). Classification (NCBI taxonomy): domain Eukaryota; kingdom Metazoa; phylum Chordata; class Aves; order Passeriformes; genus Platysteira; species Platysteira castanea. The sequence goes on from VYXC01009026.1 coordinate 297,467, forward strand.
ACAAAACAGTCCTTAAAAGTCGCAAGCACTGTTTTGCAGAACATACAGTTTCCTCATGGGTATGTACTGCTGCTGGGGGACTGGAGTTTATTCTGGTTCAATTAACCTATATATATGTACGCTTATAAATCTGCATTATGGGACATATGCCCATGTGGTCCTCATGCATCAAGCTTCATATAAACACACTGTGAGATCAGTGAGATCCTGTGGGATGACAGAACAAATACTGTCAGTGCACAGAAAAATAGCAAAAGGGGGTGCCTTTGTGGCATATAACAAAGAAAAATTTGAGTTAAGGAATAAATTCTGGCCTTTTGACTTCAGAGTTGTTGGACCTTTGTACTGTGGATCTGATTCTGGCCTACAAAGCAGAAGAGTTCAGTGTGAGGCAGGGTTGATGGGCTTTGGTGGGCTGGAGTCATGCCAGGCCTTCATGCATTGCCTGATCATTTCTTGTGAAATGCGTTATTCTGTGCTTCAACTTAGGAGAAATATTTTGTTTGCGAAACACGTAGCTGCATATTCACTTACGCTTCCCAAGCATGGGAATGCATGGGGTGAGATGGATGGCAGTAATTTTCGCAGCTTAAGTTGCCACTTTATCATGGGGAAGCAAATAGGATCCATACGAGGTACATGTTATTGCCGAGTATGTTCCTTGTGTATCATTTGGCTGCAGTTAAAGCCCATCAAATCTCCTTTATGACTCCTTATATCTCAAGATTCTATTTGCGTCAGATTTCATGTGTGTATTTCACTAGAGGCTGCATTCAAAGCAACATATTCCAGACAAGAGAGCAGCTGCTGGCTGCTGCCATGCTAGGATGGAAATTCAGACAAAAAACATCTGCGTAATTAGGGAAAATCGGAATTCCTCATGCGAAAGAGATGTCAGATTCTAGAAAGGGTTTTTCTTTAATAATTCTTAGTATACTGGAATTTGCTGTCCATTAATCTCATTAGGTGATACAAAATGCTTTGTCTTAGAATGATACATACTAGGAAAAAACTACATGTTTAGATATAAAAGTCAAAGCAAAATGCATACAACTGACTAAAGAACACAATTCTTTATCAGTTGAAGGAGCTGTTGCATCCTGGAACTCGTTATACCCTGTTTCTCATAATGAAACAGATAGGGACGCTAATGCAATGTTTTAAATACACCAAAAATTATTGAAGATTGCCTAAAAGACTGACTTGAAATTTCAGTACTGAAAGCATTTGGTAGTGGCTGCCATTTTCATGCATTAAGAAAGCAGGGATTTTAATTCTTGGGAAAATACATTATCATAGCTGTCTTTTGGAAGTCTGCTGTCCATTTCTTACTCTGTATTATTCAGCTGAGGGTTCTGCTGGAAAGATCTATATTTTAAAGAAATGATAATTGTGATAGAGAGCTTTCTTGGGCTTTTACAGTCCTGCTTTCGTTCTCATATTCCATTCATCTGTGCCATGGTGTGAATGATGAAGCTGTTGGATGTGCAGGTGGGTGTTCTCTGTTTGGTGTGTCCTGCATCGCCCCTGGGCCTTTTTGCTGCAGCTGCCCTCTCAGAACCTCTGCCAGGGCTCTGTAAGTAATTAGGTGGAATTACTGTATGTTAAAATATGCTGATACGTTTGAAAAGATGTTACTGTAGCAATGGGACTTTTAGAAATGAAAGCTCTCTGCGATGTTTCAAGTCTGACATGGCCAAAAGCTAGCCTAGTAGGAAACACAGCCAGCAATGACGCGCTTTTTTTGAGGATTTAGTAACCTGAATTTCTGCTACAAAAGGATTTTACAGCTCTCATATATATTGATGAGGATAATCTAAAGAGAGTTTCTCTCTGTAATCTAATTTGGAAGATAAATTACTGCGCTGTTTTTTATGTATTTTATCCTTACATGCACAGTATGTACAGTCATCCCAATGTACAATTAATCTTTTTTTTTTATCAATACGGAAATTGAACTTTTGTGCTTTTGAATGCCATGCTAACCCCTCCCTTAGGCAACAAAATGGCATGGTACCTTCAGATGAGACAGTGTCCACTGCTTTTCTATTGTAGTGACTGAGAACAACAGCCCTAGAATTGCAGTCATGACTATCTATTAGCACTATCCCAAAAATGCACATCTTGAGACATTGCTTGTGTGGCATGGCAACGTGCTCTGCCTGCTATATATAGGAATACATAACAATATCTGTCATTTGCTGGAGGTACTCTTGCAACTTAAATTATTTTCTCCCTAGCAGAGGTTTTCTCTTCTGCTACCACTGGAGAACATTTCAAGGGGTTAATAGAAAATCCAGTCCCTTATCTGTGAGCTTGTTATATATGTCTGTCATCTGCTCATTATCACAACAGCTTGTAGAATATTGTCATCCGTTTCCAAAGTATCGAAAAAAGGCAGCGATCTACCTCAACTCCTCTCCCTCTGCCTCCACAGACACATGCTCCACACTGCCTTGCAGCTGCACAGTGTGGGAGTTGTGTGGTTTTGGACTCCCCATGCAGTGCTGACGGGTCAGGAATGGGAGATGGAGCACTGGCACTGATTTCTGAGAAATCATGAAACAGTGATTTTTAGCTGAAAAGAGAGTATAAGCGAGACATTGTGATAGTATCCATTTGAAAGATGATTGCTCAGGAAGTGTAGGAGGAAGAGAGTGAAAGGGGGTGGCAGAAGGGTAAGGGGGACTTTTGGATATAGTTAGGATATCAGATTACAGAAAGTGAAAAACAAGTTATGAAAACAAGTTTGTGAAAAACAAGTTATGAACTACTCTAGGAAGCAGTAATATGGTAGAGAGAAGAAATGCAATAAAACATTTCTGCATGAGAAGAAAGCATCTTTGCTGCCCACCTGGTCTTACTTTTGTTTTGAATACTGAAGGATATTATGAATCAACCGACAACAGAGCTTTTCAGATGCCTCTGGCAGTTTGCATGCTGCATCACACCTTAATCAGTGATAATTCATTCCGAAACTCTTGTAGACATGGGACTCATGTAATGAGATCACAAACTCTTCTGGGGAGCGTAGTCCTTATCTAGAAAAAGATAACAGTGAGCTAATTTTGCATCATTCTGATTTGACATTTCAGTGGAAGTTATGTGGTAGTTCTGAATTGTAGGTGAATCAGAGTGTGGGAAATCTTTCTGCACAAGAGAAACTATAGCTTTTAGCATTGAAATTTTGATTCTCATGGAAAACAAGCAAATCTGTAACTGGGAACTTGCTCTAACATCCAAATGAAGAAAATACAGATTTAGAGTTCAGCCAGACTCCTTTCTAATTAGTGTTCTTACAGTGCGGCAATGACCATGGTAGATGCTTTTGGAGATTGTCAACTTCTGAGCCTAGAGATGAACCATTAAATTCACCGAAGCAGTCATCGTTTTCTTTTGTGTGTGCATATTCTTGGCAGCTGAAAAAGTGTTGCTCTCATAAATGAGTATGTTCCTATCAGGTAATGTCTGATGATAAGATGAACAATTGCAGTATGTTATATTTCGCTGTCAATCTCTTTACTTAATTGCTTTTTTCTTTTTTCTTTTTTTTAAGAAAGACTATGATAGTTTAGTCTGAACTCAGTTTCTTTTTCTAACACATACTGTTGAATGTACAGAAAATCTGTGGGTAGTTTAGGAATTTTTTAATTTAGAGTATAAGTACTACTGTGGATCCATTAATTTTGTGGCAGGCATACCTAACACAGTCTTGTAATTTTTAGGAATTAAACTAGCAGATAGCCTTCTGCTTTTTTAGGGTCTCTATTAAGCTAATATTTGAAATACGTTAGAACCAAAGGTTTCTGTAAGGAATTTTTGCCATGTAGAACTGCTTTAAAATATGTATCAGTCCCACATAGGAGCTCATGGCATTCTAAGATGCTTGTTTCTTTGAGGACCAGCCAAAATTTCAACACAAAGTTTTGATATCCGTGCTTGCCAGAGTTGATTTATGACTTAACCAGAACAAAATTTGGCACACACGACTGCTGAACTCCAGCCCAGCTTAAATCACATAACTCCTGCAACACGCAGAGCAATTGGAGTCAGGTGTGTGTCCAGCAGGGAGGGGAGGTGGTGGCTGTTGGATGTGGGTTTCCCTGTGCCATGTCTCTTCCACCCTGCCAGCTCATGGCAAGCAGAATGGCTCTTCTGCTGTGACCTCAGGTCCAGCAAGTGGACTCAGCCAGCACTTAGTTAAGAAGTTGTTATGAAAAGTGGCAGAAAGACTTCATCCATGGGTTAAGAAAGCTGGTTCAGCTTTGCTGATAAAAGGAAAAAGTTTGATTTGCTCTTCAACCAGCAGATCTGACTATGTACAGGCAGCAAGCAGATTTGCTGCAAGACTTTATTATTTTATTCCATTTTATATAAAAATTTTCACAATTGATTCTTGCTCTAGCACTATATTTAAATAGAAATTAGGGCATTGTTTTTAGTGACTATAACCCAGGGAATGCTATGGGTTCACTAATATCATAGTGAATATTTTATTACAGCAGCTGAAATCTTGTATTTGGATGAGGGAGAGGGTACTGTTGTTTCAATTCTTTGAAATCTCTCTGAGGATCATTAGCTTAGTTGCTTATTTAGTTTCTGAGACAGGCAGAGCTTAATGAATGGCAGGAAGAAAACATGATCTGATACCATTTTAAGCTCTTTTCCAAAACAGTAAACAAACATCCAATATGTCTGATGATGATGCAATAAAGCTAGCCTTGCTTTTGGAGTGGTTCAGGGCCGAAGGGTAACTTGTCATCAAGTGGAGATCTTTTCATGTATCAGTTTATTTTTTTGCCCTTCCACAGAGACTGGCCAAATAAAATGTTTTCTTTGTGCCCTGTTCGCCACTCTGGTGTTTTCATCAATTTTGCTCTGTCTCTGGGGCTACAAGTGTCAGTCAGTGCAATAAAGTGTCATTTTTGCCACTTCGGTGTTTGTTGAGAGCTCTCAGATATTTAGTGCCCAGTTTCCTGGACCTGTGCCTTGGGTGAGCCACGTGGGATGTGCTCAAGAGCTGTGGTAGAAATGTGTGTGGCTGATTTGGGCACAGTAGTAATAAAATATGGAGCTAAGAGTCATCTCCTCCCCAATGATAGCCAAGTTCAGCAAACTCTGTTTATGTTTCTTGCTTGATGTAAATTTTTGACATTTACGATTCAGAGGACAGCTTGAAAATGTCCAAGTGAACTGATAAGGATCAGTAGACAAAACACCAGGAATCTTGGCTTTGTTACTGATAGAAAATCAGCTTTCTTCACTTCCTTTTCACAGAAAATGGCAAAAATTGTATATTTTAAAAATTGCTTAAGCATGATGTTACTGCATCTGCTGCTTCTCCAGAACCTTTTGTTAAGCAGGGAAGTTAGATCTTGCATGACAAGTGCAGACACAGACACACAACAGCAGAGAAGCCCTGCAATGGGGCAGTCCTACCAAATGCTGTCTGCTAAGGTGAAGCTGTATTGCCCCAGTCCCCTTTGGGTTTTGAAGCAGGCAGTGTGTTGCAGGCTGGGCAGTTAGGCAGATAATAAACAATAAGTAGTTTAAATAGAAATGGGGTGCAGAGGATTTTGAGACTGTGTTCTTCAGCTTAACTATTTTGCCATGTTAGGAATTAATGAATGTGTTACCATTCTTCAGTGAGCCTCAGGGTAATAACTCTGTGAGCTTAGATACCCTCAGGGTAATTTTTTCCTTTCTTTTAAATGAGACCAATTTTGTAAATGTCAAGCAGTCTGGACTAAGAAAGGACTAATTTTGTCATTTTAAATCTTTTGGTAACTATGATTATATCTTTCCTGAGTGTGATCAGTTAGAAAACTTGAAAAATGGTGCTCTCTTCAATCTGGGCAAGGTTGTACCACAGCAGTGTTTAGCAATCCTTTAAGATTTCTGAAGCCAGAATGTTGTTAGGATCCCATAAAGTTCAAAGATGCATGATGTAGTGAAAATGATGTAATAGCAGAAAATTAAACAGCATGCTTCATTTGCAGATTGGAAGTTACAGATGCACCTGGACTTTTTCCCTTGCTGTGTAGGAGCGTTGCAATGTAGTTCTGTTTTGGGCACCCTGCGTGCACTGCCTGTGATTGCCTTTGCAAGATCCACGTGCAAAACTCATCTGAAAATGCAGAGTCACTTGTGGCGTACCACAGGGGCATTAAGTTCTGAGAAAGCAAGGCCAGGAAACAACTAGAGCAGCTAAAACATTGCCTGTGGTGGAGAGAATATGATGTGCAATTTAAACATCAGTAGTAGTTGATATTAAATAAAGAGAATGCTTACAATCTGTTTCAGACTCCTGTCTGTAGCTTGGATGAGGGAACAGAAGAAATGTTTGCAAAAAAGTTTTGTGGGGGCACGCTGGACAGTCTGGCTCTAGTTTTACAAATGGTTTAAAAGTTCAGTTATTAAAATTAGTTCTCATAGCACAGTTTGGACCTTTTGGTGTGTGAAGAAGATGGGAAAGAAGGGAAAGGCCAGCTGGGTGTGCAGCTCTGTTTCAGACTGGTGGGCAAAGGGAGATTTATGGAATAGGTCTACCTGGTTAGAACACATTCTCCCTCCCCAGTGGGCTCCAAAATGGCCATCAATATAGGGAGAATTTAAAGAATTACACTGAAATTGTGCTAGCTGCTAAGAAGGTCAGGGGAGTTGAAATTTACTGTTACTACCTGTAGCAAAAAAGCTAATATCTGCAGATGAAAGCTGATGGGGTGGGAGTGAAACACCTACAAAGAGCAAACTGAAGTGGACTCCCACAGCAATTCTACCACTCTGAAATATAGCTGATTCTTTCAGAATCCCAAAATATTTGCTCTGCAGCATCCCCAAAGTGGGAACAGAGCAGTGTCCCATACAAGTTATGTCCTAATCTCACCCTGATCTTATGGCTGAAGAGAAAGGATCAGTAGAAAAGACAAGGGGAACTCAACCAAAACCAGCTAACAAACATTGATAACTAACGTTTTAAAATTAGAGCAGTTATTAGGCACCAAAATCATGATATATCTTTGAGATTCTTGCAGTTCAAATAATTTTCTCAAATGAGTGATAAGGTCTTTGTCATGCTTCTGCTCTGCACTCTCATTTTTAGACTACACTCTAGTTGGAGGCTTTTAGATTGACTAAATAACTGCTGAACCATGCTCATGTTCAGAGTTTGACACTGCTGATGTGCTTTGCAGCATAGAAGAGATTTTTCACCAGCTTCAGGGCATGGAACACCTGCTGCCATCCCTTAAGCAGTAAACTGAAGGTTTGTAACATGCTTTATACAGCATTTTCATAATGTCTTGCTCTATGTTTCCTTTTACTCTTCCTATTAAATCAAGAGTTTTAAGCTGTTTTCTTTTAAGACAAGTGACAAGTGAATCAGTAAGTAAAGGTACAGAGACAGACAGTTTGACAGCCCATGAAAACAACAATCCAGGGTATGAATGGCAAAGCTGATTTGTAATTCTGACTAACATGTTGCAAAATAGTGAAAGTTTCTAGGAATAGTTGGATAGTTTTAGAAGTTTCTTCTTTAAAAATATTCTTCCCCTATGTTGTAAGTGACCATCAGCAGCTGCGGCTCAAAATATGGCCAAGTATGGGGACAGGAATTGGAATTTTGTTTTTCACTTTGAGTTCTCATTATCCCTCAGCACTGTGATTCTCATGGCTTTCTGCCATCTGTTTCCTGTGATTTCTAGATGGCTCCTCTTCCTTCAGTGGCTTCCTGTCCCTGTAATTCCTGCCCCTGCTTTGATAATAACATTTTGGTGAAGGCTTGCTTGAATTGTTTGTGGCTTTGCCAAAATAAGTGGTTATTACATCCATGATGCTCTTGTACGGCGTTTCTTTCCCTGTTCTTTCTGAGTGTTTGTGCACCCATTGACACAGCTGGTGCTGAGCACCCACTCTAAATTTCTCTGCAGTCCCTGCGAGGAGTCCTGGTGGTGGCAAAGGAGGTGCAGCCTGGTGTGCCTGAGTCCCTCCCTTTGTGGCGCGTTGGTGCTGGGGCTCCCTTTGAGCTCACTGCTGGGTGTGCTCTCCAGGGTGCAGGGCTGACATCTTCATCACCCCAACTGCTGTCAAATAGGCTGATTAATCAATATGTCTGTATTAATTTCTATATCTCCTTACTATGTGCTAACACAGTAAAAGCGCTTTAGGAGGTCATCAGAGTATTTGATTTGTTCTAGTTGTTCCCACAAAAGTGCCTTACTTCAAAACTACTTTCACTTGTTTAGGGTCCTGTGAAGTTTTGACTGTCCTAAAGAAGTTATTATTAAAATCTCATCTGTCTATAATCAGGTAAGAGCTCAAGGACATGCTGTAAATCTCTTAATGCGATCAGGAGGATTGGATTAGACAGCTTTCCCAGCTGCATGCTGGTAACACTTCCATTGAAAGGACAGATGATATTCTGAAAGGCAGAGGTACAAAAAGATCTTCTTGCAGAGGTTTTCATTCTGAATACCTTAAAATTTTTGTCTTGC
>VYXC01009026.1:306013-346753 GCA_013397175.1 Platysteira castanea
GTCTTTCTGTGAAAATCTGTTCCTTCCTCAAAGCCTTTTGCAGTTTCCATAGTGGCTGTGGCTTGATGCCAGCTGGGTACATAACCTGACTTGCTGTGAGACAGGGCTGGGGACTCTTCCAAATAGCTGGCAACTACAAATATCTGCACAACAGAGACAGGCAACTTTGCTGCCAGCTGCCTCTGTCTGACAAAAATGCCATCTTGGGTTATGTGCACAGAAGAAAATTAATAATAATAATTTTAAAAAGTGGTATTTTTATTGTTTGTTTTAGTGGGGTTTTTGTTAAGTCAGCTGAACTAAAGAATCAAACTTTTCACAGCGTATATAGGACTTAAAAGGATTACATGCCATGGCTTTAGCTTCAGTTTTCAACAGATTCAAGATATTTGTAGTGGTCTTTACAAAAACAAGGTTGTTGTTCTTATTTAGGTTTTGCAAAAAAATGATTTATGTGTAGATGCTCCATAATGTTCACATAAAGAAAATTTACTCATTGGAAGGGAGGGAGGAGTTTAAGATACATATGCATACATATAAATCAACACTAATATAAGGCAAATTTTGCTCATCACTGATGGAGTGTATTAAGACAAAGAAATGTTTTCTAAGCACTGGAATGACTGAAATTCAGTTGCCTTTAAAGTTAAGTAGATTGTTTTAAAAACTGAAAGCCAAACCTGTTTATCATTTAATTATGTTTAAAAAAATATTTGAAACACTTCAGACAGTCTTTCCAGAGTGGGAGATGTTGTCTCATCATCTAATTATCTGCTTCCTACTCCACTGAAATCTAATCAGAGGAGAATCTGCCGTACTCTGGGAGGAATAATTTAACCTATTGCCTAAGCTGTTTGTATAAACAGAAAATATTTCACTGCTACTTTTTCTTCTTTTTTGTTGTTGTTGTTTTGTTTTGTTTTGCTTTGCTTTGTTTTGTCTACAAGGATTATTTACAGGAAAGTCTAGGACAGTTCCTACCTCTACAATAGGAACCAAGGAGATACATAAAGGCAAATATATAGCCATACAGAGTAATATGAAAATTATCAGGAGATTCAGGGTAATAATAAGCAAACTATATGGGCAGGAGTAGTTAGTGCTGGTTATTGTACAAGCCTGATGCAGTTCCGAAACATTCCCCGACTTTATATGTGGGTGAAAAGATTTAAAAGAAATATTGACTGAAATGAAGATGAGAAAATCACCAGTTGCTGTAGGACTGCATTGAATGGAGAGATCACATTTTCTGAGGCTTATGTGTCCGTCAGCAACAGTACCACAACTAGAATGTTTTAGGATGTCTTGAACACTGAACTCCAAGGACCCCAGAGGTTTTTAGCATCTTTACTCTGGGCTTGGATTTTGGATTCAGGTCTGTTTCTTGAACTGGCCAACCCAAAGTTTTCTGAAGGCTGAAATGCAGAACCTAAGAGGCATTAGGAATGTTTAATTTCAGCTGTTCCCTGTTGGTTGCTGTAGGTCTCTCTCAAAGGACTGTAGGAGGTGATCTTCCCTGTAGATAAAAGTACAGGAATTGACATAAGGCTATCCCATCCATTTCAGTGAAGTGAAGTAACCTTCTGTTTAAAAATCTCCTCTTTCACCCTGAAGAATTACATTTCTGCTTACCCAGAAACTCACTATTATTGCTTGAATGAGCAGAAGTATAATCCTCTGGGGTGCTGGTGTCTGAGGGGCCAAGAAAGCAATGAAAACTCCAATCAGTCAGTGTAGTATGAAAGCTCCCAGGTAGAGCTGCCTGGAGACTTTGCAACAGCATGAGCAGCACTTACTTTTATTGCGCCGTAGATTAAGGGATTGCACTGCACTGCTCCTGCTCCAGGATAGAGATGAGAATAAGAACTGGTGCTGGAGAGGAGAGCCCTATTGAGCTGAGTGAGGTGTATGAGTGTTCAAGGGCCAGTCTTTGCCAGACTGGCTCACATGTGCTGTCCCCTCTGTGGGGAAGTGTGGCAGACCTCAGTCAGCAGCAGCAGTGAAATGTCACAAGTCAGAAGAGAGATGGAAATGTACAGTCAGAATAAAAATATTAACAAGTAGTGTTTCTTACCTCTGACTTCCTTTCTCCTGGGACGAAAAAGTAAAATAACCCCCCCAAAATCCTGTTCAGCCTGTTCTGCTGTGGGATTTCTGTTCCACTGCAGAGGAGCCTTGGTGGTGCAGCTGGGTGAGAAGTGGGAGTTACAGGTAATCCTATTTGCAGTCACTCTCCAGAGAATTTAACTTTCCCGGTTAGTCTGAGATCTGCAATTTAAAAGTAACCCTGTAGGACAGTAACATTCCAGTGACAAGGATGGTGCAGTAGTTGGAGGGGTGCTGAGCTGTGGTGAGCCACCCCCATGCAGTGGCACCAAGACACAGAGAGACCCAGGAAGCTGCTGTCCTCCCTGGCACTGGGATGTACAGCCCACTGTGTGGTGCAACCCCCTTCAGGGACATCAGCCTCAAAGCTGTGTCCTGGTGGCTTTTCCGTGCCCTCAGTGCCTGTCCTTGTTTGATATCTGTCGAGGATCCTTCAAACGGTGCTGGAAGAGCAAGTACCACCTCTCCCAGACTTCTGCATGTTGTCAAAGCAGGTGATGTGTAGTAGAGTGGCGTCTTCTCCAGTGAAATGCAGCCTGTTGTTAATGAAAGGACACATCTGGCTCTTCTCAGCCAAACCCCTCTTGTCACTCCTATGAAGAATACCAGAAGCAGGCTCCAAAAATGTGGAATCTACTGTGTGATGTATTTTTATTTGATTACTTACTTCTGAATTCATTCTAAAACTGGAGAAGTCCATTTTCTGATATTTTCAGCTGAGTAAAGCTGAAGGTCCCTGTTAATTGTTTCTCTGGAAGAGTGCATAAAAACTCAGTTCCCCTGGGTGCTAGAAGCCATGAATGATTCCTTTTCAGGAGCAGAGCATCTCTCCTTCCAGCACAGTCGGCTCAGCTCTGTAGTGAATCCATAAGCTACATGGTTTATTTGTTTTGTTGGTTTTTTTTTCAGAAAAACCCCACTTATTTTACACCAGGCATGAAGAAGATGTGGAGGGATAATCTCTCCCTTTTCACCTCTGAAAAGTAGCATCATTCAGGATGAGATTCTCCAGTTGGGAATCCTTCTTACAGAGCTGCTTATGAATTCTGGCTTTTCTAATTCATCCAAGGATTATACACACTGTCAGTTTTCACTGAGCTCTTTTTGCTCTTGGTATAAATATACAATTCCTACTCATAAGGAAAAAAATGAGCACCTTTAGTTGTGCCTGTCCACAGTAAAACCTAATTTGATTATATGGCATAATTTAACCTTTTAAAGGCATAACCTGACCTTTTATCAGGGGGACATGCTTTAATTAAGCTAAACCAGAGAAGACTGTCTTCTGTGCTGTTTAAAAGACACAAGATTTGGAAATGCTTGGCACTGCTTGCAAGACAGAAGACAGCCAGGAGCTGTGCTAGCAGATCTTGCTAAAAGAGGCATTTGTAGGAGCAATAGAGGCTTGGATCCCTCCAGCCCCACTGCAGCCTTAAATATGCCAGCAGTGGTGGCATGGAAGCACCTTTCCATGTTGCTCTTGTAAGGGAGAAGATGATGCTTTCTAACCCTTCTACACTTAACATGCTTAATGTGGTGATGAGGTTCTGTTTCTAATCCTCCTCTAGTTCTCAAAGCACAGGGAGTTGTCCAGCCACATCATAGCAACTCATTTGTAGCTGAATCAGAAATTTATATGCAAAAATCTTATTCTTGGTAGTTATTCAGAAGATCTTGACATTTCCTGTGGGAGCAAAAGAGGTTTCATAGACTTCTACTTTTAATATTACTACTGTAGACAGTTCATGGATGAAATCTTTTATGTATATTTTTCACGAATCTGTATGTGAGAGATAAATCAAGATAGAATTAAGGTTCTGTGGAATGTTTCAGTAACACTAGTTACACATATTTCATTGCTAAACTTTGTGTGTAGAAAGTGATTAGAAGTTTTAGGATTAAGGTAAAAGAATAAAACAGGTATTGTTTTGCATTAATGATTTACATCAAATAAGTGATCTGGTAGGTAAGGCTGAAGTGCTTGAATTTAAATCTTAAATTCTGGCATACATAATTTCTCTTTATATTTCATAGGGTCAAAGTTTCACTTATATAGTCTCAACCTTTGATTTTATTTAAAGTAGTGATTGAAAAATAACTGCTCATCCATCATTTCTTCTAAATTTAGAAGAAGCTGTTTAGGAATTATCTGTAGTCTTTTGAAAATTCTGGCCACTTTAATACATAATTTCCAGTAGAATTTTCTGTGCATGTGAAAAATGGCGCAGAATTTGTACCTTTGATCCCTCTGACTGCTTTGCTGTTGTTGGATAGACAACGTACTAATTGCAAAATGGATGTCAGAGCTGCTCTCTGCTTCTGGTACATGTATGCCTCTTCTCAACTTTTCTCAGTCAAAAATTAATAGTTTGACGAGCTCCCTGCCTGTAAATGTCAAGGTGTCATTTGCATAGATTTCAAAATTTTAGTCTGACTAAACTTAAACTTGCACAGGACCTAACAGGTTTTCAGCCTGAAGCTCCAAATCCAATTTCTTGGCCCATTTTTATTTCACAAGGGAGGTGACCATGTTATGTATGTCAAGATCAGACCCTTAGTTTAGCTTGTAGGTCCTTTGCCAAATGATTCCACAGAATTTTGTATTTGATTATGGCGCAGTCCTGACCCAATACAACAGGAAAATTCCTAGAAAATTCAGTGGAGCCTGATTTTCGTACACTGTTTTTTGAGAGCTATGTAAGAAAGAGCCTGAAAACATTGCACCTGATGCAAAATTAGAGAATTAGCCTTGAATTTGTTTTCCTGTTTAAGTTTTCGCCAATTTAGTTGACATTTTTTAGTTTTTCTAAATTATCAAGAGTATTTTGATAACTCCTTTCAATAAGACATGAGCAGAGAAAAAATCTGAGTTTGCTTCACTCAATATTTTCTCATTTGTGGTTCTGAACTTGAATAATTTAAGGCAAACTTGGTATTTTCCTCTTTGTCATCTTCAGTGCAGCAAGCACAAAAGAACTGAGATTAGTAAACTTATTATGTGATAAGAACTCCAGCAATTATCAATGGGTTTTCACTTCTTAATACTCCTTTCTATTTCCTATGAACATTAACGTGCTCAACAATTTGTGCCCCATTGAAAGTCTAGTATCTGACAGTTTAGACAGAGACTTTCTTTTTCTACAATGTGCAGTTTCTCTTCCTATACTAGAATCTTTAAATACTCAGTTGGCAATTCCTGTTATAGTTGATTATTTGGACCAGGCAAATTGCCAAATAAAAGGTTTGTAAATTATCTGCTTTATATTTGTGCAGTCCTCAAAGGACTGAAATTTGCTTTGGGGAAAAGCAAAGGACCAAGTAATAACATTTTCTTTTTTTTTAAAGCAGTGCCAGAAACTTAATTTCAGAGAGCTTTTTATTATTAAATTTCCCAGCCTTCCTTTCAAGCACTTTATTAGGAACACAGCTCATTTATTTGGGAGGGGGAGGAAAGCATTGAAGAAGGGGGAGATAAAGGTGAAAAGCAAGCTCATTACTTCATATTGTGATCTAAGTGTAGTGTTCGTGTTGGCAACAATTTCAGTTTTCTAATGTGCAGTCATTGTGAAAGACTGATTCTAACATGGAAACCTCAAAGAAGTGAGAAAATTGTTTCTATTGAACTTTTTTTTGAGCTCATTTATATTGAAATTTTAAGGCCTTTGGAATTTTTAAGTGGTTCTCCTAGAGCAGGTGAAAAAGACCTTTGCTCTTTAACAGATGGAGCCAGAGAAATCAAGCTTTTGCTTGTTTTACTTAAACTAGATGCAGCTTTGAGCACTGGGCTTGAGTCTGAGGCTGTTGGAAAAGCGAAGTCCAGGTAATAGATGTAGTGTCAGGAGGAACTGATCATGCTTCTGGGTTGTGGTGTGTAAATGTCTTTTTGTTTATTTAAATTCATGGCTCAGCAGTTGGCACCTAACTTTTAAGAAGGGATCATTTGTCTCCAGCTTACAAAATAAAGCTGGCCTGGAAAGGTGCAACAGAAAAGGTCAGTGCTGCTTTTAGTTACATAATAGATGCAATTTTTTGCCCCAGTGAAAGGCAGGAATATTGTGAGCCCACTTAAAGCAAACTTAAAGCATGGGGACAATCCAAAGCCTAATTTTGTCAGTGACACCTGAGAAAGCTAACTGGAAACTGGAATTTTCATTTCCCAGAAGAAATGAATATTTTTGAATTTTCTGTCATTCTACTTGGAAAAATTAGCATTCTGTAATATTCTGGTTTAGGGGCATAGAAATATTTCAGGTTCAGTGTTGTTCAAATTGACAAGAATGTTCTTGCTTTTTCTGTTTAAATGTTTACCAAACCTAATCTGATTAAATTAATATTTCAACAGCAAACAGCTCTCTCAAGGAATGTCTTTTGCTCTTTTTTATCAGGGAATTGTGGACACATCCCTCTGAGGGAAGGCTTTCATTTTCTGCCCATTCAGTTTAACTTCTTTTCTGGTCTTTCTGCAAACCATCCAAGCTGGAGCTCTGAGTGGTTGCCTGTCTTTCTCCAGCAGCTGTTTCTGTAGTGCATGGGCCTAGTCAAGGAAAACACAGAATACATTTCCACTTTTCTTAGCACCATTGATGAGATGTTTCTGGCTTCCTGAAATCACTCTCAGGCACAGGGAGAGCTCTGAGGAGCCGCGTGTGTCTCCGGTGCTTTTAGAATTTGATATCATGAAAACTCTTCTATTCTACTTTTTCTTTACTTCCTTTAACTCATTCCTTAAAATACTTGCTGCTGCCTTATTTATACAACTTTTTCAGGCCTCCTTGTTGCAGGTTTTGTCTTTCACAGGCAGGGTTTCGTCTTTCTGGCAGCCTGATTTGCATTTTGCATGCTTTTTCTCTCTGAGGATAACCCATGGGCAGTTACTGTGGTGCAAGGCTGAGGAGATGGGTGCTCTACAACAGGTAGTCTTGTTTAATGGGAAGAGATGGATCTGCAATGACATTTGGTTGGAGGAAGCAGTGCAGATGATGTATTTCTTACTCATTGTAGGCTAGGGAAGTGTGACAGCACAGGTTTGAACAAATGCACCATACTCTTTCAAAAATTACAGGAAAAATAACATTCAGCTCAGGGGAGGGAGCTGGAGCAAGGCAGAATGGGCACATTTTACTTTGCTGTGTTGCAAAGAGGTTCTGTGGGGTGCAGCAGGTACAAGCTGTCAGGTGTACCTTCAGCTGTTTGAGAGATGCAGTGTTACAGCGTTAGTGTGAAAAGTAAAAAAGCTATTGGCACTTTTGCAAGAAATGGAGGGGAGGAACATTGCCGCTGCTATTCAGCAATACTAAAAAAAAGTAAACTATTTTTGTGAAAGTTTGCTGCAAAGAAACACAGAGGAAGGTCTAGGAAAACAATCTGGTGCCAATATGTAGCATATAGGAAGTAGTTTTTCTGCTGGGTCTTGTTTCAACATATGTTCCTCTGACCTTCAATTTTCTATGAACTTTTCAAACCCCATCTAAGATGATGGGACTCTGATGGGGAGGCACTTCCAAAAATCTTCTGCTAGACTAATTTTTTCTTATTTTCTTCTAAAACCTATACCTGTGTGTCTTTTAGCTTAATGTCCCTTTTGGACTGTTTAATTTGCCTGGTAAATGACCAGAGAGGAATACTATCCTTACTGTCCTGGTCTTGCTAGAGTGAAAAGCAAGCTGTTTAGTCCTGTTGCATCAGATCATTATCTTGCTGGTTTTGGAGCCTATTTCTGGGGCTGTTCTGGCTGGAAGGACTCTTTGTGGAACATGGTTGGCATTGTCCATAGTATTTCAAAGGAGCAGCTCTCAAAGGGGCATTTACCATGAAAATTAATCTTCCTTCACTCTTCTGAGTATACATCACCTGATGTGTTTACTCTTTTCATGGCTGATGATTTTCAGACATTCCATATTCTACAAATATGCTTCTTCGTACATAGCTTCTCTATCTGACATCCTCACAGTTCATAGCAGAAATTCTTGTTATTAGTCCCAAAGCTTCTGACCTTGAACACTCCAATTATATTTCATCCCATTTCTCTTACCCTTCAAGATAATCCAGCCCCTGCTATGTGAACCCCCAATCCTCTCTCCAGACATTTGGGTCTCAGGGAATTTATTTGTTTGTTTTTATATTTTTGTGACAGTCATTAATACATGTATTAAGTGAGATTGGCCTCAACCCCAGTCTTCAAGGGTTTTTCATTATTAAACTGCTTGAAGTTTAACGGTTCCCTTCCTGCCACATGCTCCTCTAACAAGCTGTAGCTAAGGGGAGGGGAAGCCTGGCCTGGCTCCTGTGACCCCTTTCAGCAGACGCCTTTGGGGCACAGGGCTGCCCTTCCCTTGATTGCCACTGGAGAAGCCTGTGGAGGAGAGGCTGCTGGAGCAGGGCTGACAAGTTCACATGGTGAGTTCTGCCTCTGCAGCCAGGAGAGGCAGAGAGACACAGACAACCTTTGGGGATGGCAGAAAAGATATTTGAAAGGGCACCAAGAAAGTCCTTGTGGGATTTGCTTTGATCTAGGAAATGAGCAGGTATTGCTCAGCTGAAAGCCTGGCTGGAGGAAAGGGCCTGCCCTGCGAGGGCACAGAGGTTGGGGGAGAGATCTATTTGCAGTCACCCTTGCTTTCACTCTTTTACCCAGCAGAGAGGACAGATATTTCTTCTCTTAGTAGTGTTTACTGCTCCAGCCGGCATCCTAACAAAACTGACCTTCTGAGATGCTGGGATACTCAGGCAATAGATCTCACCACTTAATCCTAAAACCTCATGTTGATTTGAGGTCTGCTAGAGTTACAAAAGAATTAAAAAATAAAGAAAAAATAGAAAGCTGAGAAATAACCTCCCTTTCACCAGACAGTACAACATAAGGCACTGTACTAAATCTGACTAAAGGTGTTTTAACAACACAGAACTGACATATCCTCGCAGTGCCAAATGTGTGAGTTTAGTGGGTTGAATTTGTTAATTTATTGATGAGTGCACACATTGTCTTCTGGAAGAATAAATTACTCAGTCTAACAATACACACTAATGATACCCTTTTCTGACTTTGTGTGGTAAGACATGATGTAGAGAGATAATACACTAAACACCATGTTTCATGGGCAATAATTGTTATGAGTAAAGTGTGTTTTCTTTTCTTACAACACTCATGAACATGTCAAAGTTGAGATACCATGCTGATGGCTGTGCTGATACTTCCCACTTCGCATGTTCACAGCCCTGTACAAACATTATTGAACCAATGTAAACAGTCATTTTCATAATGTAGCTTAATATAATAAGGCATCGTGAACCTTGCTTTGCCTCTGTATGCACAAGGGATTGTAATTTACACCCCTTTCCGTGCACAATGAAGGCTATACATGTCATCTACCCTCTCACAATCACCCTTTTCCTGTGCAGTTCCCACTGAAGGGGGGAACAGGGCTCCAAAGAGCCTGGGCCATAATTTGTTTGGCTCTCTTCCAGCTTTCTAGATGGTGCCAGTTTGCTCCAGGCTTCCTCTGTGCTATATCATTGCAAATCCCTTTTTGAGGGGTGTTGTTTTCCCCACATCTGGAATTACCTCTCTCATTACACTGCCGGGAATAAAAGCCCACCTGCCTTTCAAAGGTGCATGTCTACTACATTGTCTTACACATTTGTCAGCAGGAAAGCACTGCCTGCCTTGTGCTATTTTTTTTTTTTTTTAAATTTTAGAATGTTAGTTACCCTTTTGCTTCAAGCTAGAAGTATGTGCATCTATTTTGGCAGCATGATTTCAAAGAGCTCTATTTCAGATATTAAGAAGTGTGTGCTCTCAGGACTTGCAAGAGCTGGAGCAAATAAATTAGCAGACTAGAATGAAGTCAAGTGAAGTACTGAAAGGGTCCAGATAGTTTAAGGTTACAGCAGAAAGCATAATACGAGGGCCGGCTCTCCCAGTTGTTGAAAGTGTACTTGGAGAGAGCTGAGAAGAGAAGATACCAGCCTCTACCAGTGCTAATAGCACTGACTACAAGCTGAAGTGGTCTTTATTGGTGGTATCTCTGTATGATACCCACCTGTGAGTGGGGAATTACCTTTGTACTCAAACTGGCCACGTCCTGTGAAACCAGAGGGTTTATTGACCCCGTAGCGAGACCAGGCTCTTTTGGCTCCAGGAATGGTGAGCTTCCTGGCCTGGAGGGTTAAGGTGAAAGGTGTGTGTGGGTGTTAATGGTATCGTGCTGTCAGTGGACTACGGAGTTCCATGCTGGCTAAAATGTGATTAATTGAGCAGAAATAATTCAAGTCTCTATCCTGCAGATAGTTGAGGTGAGACATGCACCTGACAGCTGATACAGTTAAGCATTTGGAGCTCAAAGGTGGATATTCTCTGTGCTTCTTGAGGAGCAAGCAAGAGTTATTCATGTTACTCAGTGCAGATGTCTGGCTTTTAGTCTCATCATTCATCATTGCTTAGCAAACACCTGTGTTCATACATTGCATCATTAATACTGCAAAATTAATTGTGATTTTTATATTCCTTGAATATGACTCTGACTCACAGCCACACAATAAGATGCACAACAGCCATGTTGTATTACTTCTTAAATATATATTGGAGAGTGGTGGTTGAACCCAGTTATTTCAGGATATATAAGAGATTTCTTTACTTAATAGCCCCTGTGCTAGCAGGGGATTGTGCTCTGTTGGGCTAGACTTAGGCATGCCAAAATGATGTCTGTGGAGAGACTCCCTGTAATGCTACTTAAATTTATTGATTGAACGGACAAAAGTAGGTCTGTAATTTGTTTTATCTTCTCACTTTGAAAGCATCAACTTTAAAGAGTCTCATTCATATTGATAGCTACAATAGCAATGAGCTACTGATAGCAATGAGCTCAAGAACGGAATATAGGGCCAGACTAGGATTCCATAGGTACAAACCCTCTAAAACCCGCTGAATTATTCTGGCCTTTCTTGGGAAAAAATGTAAAGAAAGACTCTATATCTACTTGGACGAGTAACTACTTTCAAAACAGACCTTAAGAAGTGGACAAAAAGCCTACAACAAATGAAAACACAGCTTTATTGTTGCATTTAGGAAAAATGAGGATAAAATTAAATTGCTGCACTGGCTTAAATCATGCAGAGTAGATGGAAAGAGTAGTACCTTATGTATAGTAACAGTTGAACAGTCTTAAAAAACTGGCTGGTCAAGTCACTAGAATAAAAGGACTCTAACTTAAGTTGAAAGAGACCTTCAGGAGGTCCTCTAGTACAGCCCCTTGTTCAAAGCAGGTCAGGTTTCTGTGTCAGGGCTGTGTCCACTCAAATCTTGAATACCTCCAAGGAGGGGGATCTGCAGCTCCTCTGGGCAGGCTGTTTCAATATTTGTTCAATTCAAGACCAACTTGTCTTAAAAATACTCCATCAACAGAACTGTATTGCAGTGGGTGGGGACGGATAGCAAGAATTGTTTATGGAGTGTGAGCCACCATTCCCAGAGATTTCCACCAGTCTGGAAACGATTGACCAGTATGTACTGGTGTGCTTTGCTAAGCCATACCATGAACCATCACCACCAGCCACTGGTATCATGCTGAAAAAAAAAGGGCAAATGCATTCTCGAAAGTTATTGGCTCAGGAATTTCCAGAGATGGTTTTTAAACGCAGCTCAAGTCCTGCTAGAGATGAAATTCAAGTGGAGCGGGTACAAAGCAGGGCTATGAAAATGATTGATTATGGGGAATAGGGAGGAATAAAAGAGTTTGGTTGTTCAGAGAAGTCAAATGAAGACTTTGAAAGGCATCTTACTGCTTTCTGTAAGTTCATTACTACTAATAGGTGTAATGGGAAGGAATAGATGAAGACTGTTAAATAGAAAAAATGTTTTAAACAAGACCGTGCTGAGGCCTTGGAGCAGCGTTCAGAAGGAGCAGTGGTAAATATACATGAAACAGAAACAGAACCAGACTGACTTTGGCATGGAGGTCTGCAGGGGCAGACTTTTGCTCAACATGCCATTTGTGTTTTTCAGGGTAGACATTGTGTTCAAGAGTAATTTGCCTGGCATTTCAGTACATATGGTAGCATTTTGGTTGGTCCCGTCGTGCCCTGTTATTTCCTGAGCACATGGACAGGAGTAAGAGCGCGTCTGCAATTTGCTTGGCAAATCCCAGATGCTCCCCAGTGCCTGCACCTTGCGTGCTTGTGGAAAGGCTTGGCACATCATGGAAAGGTCACAGTTCAGGGAGTAGGCCACAGTGGGCCAGGGACTTTGCTGGTGTTTCAGTAGACTGGGCATGATCTTTGTGTGTGCATTTCTGCTGAGGAAAAGCCGTTGTGAAAGAGACTGCATGATGTGTACTCAGTGTGTACACTGGGTCCCTGTGCATTCCAACTTGGAGTATTTTTCCATGGCTAAACAAAAATAGGCATTTCCTTAGAACAGTGACTGATTTTTTTTCAATTGTATGTTTTATTTGGTGTAATTTTATGCCCTTACAAGCAATTTAAGTCAAATCATGCAACTGAATGTTTAGCTAGTGCTTTTTAATCCACTTAAGAGTTTTGTTTTGGATAGCCTGTTGGTGAAGCAAACTAAATTAAAGTGAATTCCCTCTGAAAGCTGGTTCTAGTATTTGTGACTATGAAGTATTGATTTGAAATTCTCCATAGTTGCAGCAATTTTATATTTTCTATTTCATTTTAAAACTGTTATATATTGAGTGACCATATATGTCACTAAATATGTAATATGAGAGAATATATGAAAAAGATATTTAACTAGAAAATAACAAGTTAGTGTTAAATGTATCTGTAACAGTGAGAGGGCTTAGGCAGAATGCAGAAATATCAATAAGCAAATATTAAGAGGCATGTGATGAATGAATGACATGTGAGTTCAAAGTAAGGAAAAGAATGGAAATATTAAAGGATATTGAAGAGGCTTATTTTGGAACAGGAAAGTATTAAGGAAGTTATCAGGAGAATAGTTTCTATTCCAGTATTTAAAATTCAAAGTGAGAGAGTAGAAAATAGCTGTGCTGATGAGAGATGGAATGATCAATGGTTTGGAAAGGCTTATACAGCTGAAAAAGAAACAGAAGCTTCCTGTCAAAATGGGGATGTCTGCCAGATAATCAGCTGATGTTTGCATCAAGGTCAAAAGTGTCTCTAAGTTTTTAGACAAAAAAAGTCTTTGAACTAGATTGATCCATAGGAGTATTTACCCTGAATTTATGGAACTGCAGACTAAGTTGTATGAACCGCTGTTGTGTTGGTTTAGATCAGGTTTTGCCTAGAAAAGCTCAGCATTATTGTATTTTGTGTCACTGGGAGTTTTTATTAATGTGCAAAGCTAAAAATAACGGCATATCTACTGCATTTCAAATGTCACCTTTTAGCACAAGCACAGACTTTTAACCCTGCTGACCACTGAGCTTCTGAGATTATTTGTTGGGATGAATGACTTTATCCAAAGTGCAGATTGGATAAATGCATGCAAAATTGCCAGCTTCTGGAACAAAACTTCCATCAATGTCTTGTGGTGCATAATTGCGTCACAGCTCTTACTGTGGGTCTTTCTAAGTAGTTTTTGTGCTGGTAACATGAATGAGTGTTTGATATTTGGAGAAAGGAGTGTTTTTGAAAATGAAATCTGGAGCTTTTGCATCGCCATACTGGGAAAAGCTGAAAGCAAGGTGATCAACCATGCTTCAGCTTTCATGTACCGGCTTTCATCCTGACACCAATACCTTTCAACATGAGGGAGAGAACTTGTTTACAGGGAAGATATGCCGATTTCTTAAAGCTAATCAACTGAGTTTGTATATTCAGTAATAACTGTTGCAATCCACCTGAGAATTTACCCAGATTAAGCCAGAGCTGTAACAGAAATCAAGGTATTACATAAAGATCTATTGGCAGGAGAAATTTCCCTGTCCAGGTTCTCTTTTAAGCCCAAAATCTACAGTCCTTGGTCCAGCAAGATTTAATGATTATTTGAGTAAGAATTCCAGGATTTTGCCCCATAACTTCAAGAGATGTTTTTAAAAAAGAACTGAAGTGCATTGCTATGGTAAGTGTTTGGGTATAACGAGAGTACACCAAGATCTACTTTTAATTTAAATACAATCTTTTATTTTTAACCCTATTGATTCCAAAAGGCCTTAGGTTTGATATAAACCTTTTTTGCCCATTACCAATACTTGAATAACAGTTGCTGTTCACATTTCATGGGAGGAGAGAATGATGTGATTGTTGTTCTTTGACAAGAAATAAAGTTCTGATTCATACCAGAACACTAACTTTGTGGATGCAAGTTCATTAAAATCTCCTTTTTAGGAACCACTTAATTCCTGATTTTTAAATTATTATTTCTAGAAAATTATGTTTAAGATGTAGTTCCAGAAATGAACTAAGTATCTTTGACTTCAAAAAAATATGCTAAAAAAATGCTTTTTTTTTGAGCACCAAAAATTTGATCCAGATTTTGGGTTCAACATGCTTCTGATTAGGTCAGTGTGTAACATCTTTGAAGTTACACCTTAAATGCCCTTGAAAGCTGGAGCACTATTTTTAGGAAGTGAATAAAACTTTTTAGGCAATAGATTTTATTACTGTGCATTAAACTTAGATACAGCCAAGTAGATCAGTTATGGCACATATAGACTGGGGGGGCAGGGTGTGTTTGGGAAGCAGAAATACAGTCCTATCAGAGAAATAACATATGCATTACAGAAATATATACTAAAACAGAATTTAACATTAAAGTACTTTTATTTGTTGTCCAAAGAAATAAATCCTTTTATCTGAGCATAGGTGGAAGAAACCAGGTCATGGGATCTCTTCCGGGCTCAAAGGAGAGTGTTAGTTTTAATAAGAAATTTTTGGTAAAGCCCAGATGTTGCAGCTTTCCATTGGGATTACAGTAGGAATTTTGAAGGAGAGCTATAGGAGTGTTCCTCACCCTTTATAGGGAAAGTTTTTCTACAGATATAGATTATTGTGCAAACAGAAACAACTCTTTTCCTTTTTGCCCCAGTGGACATTGACACTGTTAGTGTGAATAACATGTATGTGTAAAAGCCTGGAAGCTGGAGAGCTTCCTTTGTGAGTTTAGAAATCTGTAGCTGTGCAGGTTTGCCATACCTGGGCAAAATGTGAGTAAAGTAATTTCTTATGGGTAACAAATGAATCCCAGCCTGTTCGCTGAAAGCACATCCTTATATCTTGTAGCCTCACTAAGCTATGCCAGATATTTATATGATGAGTTAGCCATTTGATCAATTAATGGCTTCAAAAGCAAACCGAGAAGAACACCTGCAGTTTTTGTGTTGTTTTCCCCTCTTTCCAAACCCAGTAAAAGCAACTTTTCCTGAGGTTGGCAAAGGCTTTTTAACAGCTCTCTAGAAATCACTGGGAGTATTATATTTCCCCTTCCTGGAGAAAAATGTGCATGGTAGGATTCAAGCCAGTGGTTTTAAGTGATCCTCAGGGGAAAGGCATCAGATTGCACTATTGGTGCAATTCTATTGTCATCATATGAAGGCAGGAACTTCTGCATCAATGGAATTTTTGGACTGGGAAACTCTTGAGGCCAAATCCTGGCCTTGTTTCTTGGCCAGCTTGAAGCAGAATTTGTCCAGTGCGCAGGAGTGAAGAACAGGGCATGAAGTGCTATGAAAAAGCAGATCTGGGAAGGTTGTAAAGCCAGATCACATGTACTTGACTGCTTGTGCTGAGTAGGAGCAGGTGCAGAAGTGCCAGTCAGATTTTTGTTGGAGAAGATATGTAAAATTTGAAGAGTCTTGTTAAAGCAGTGCACCCTGCGCCAGAATTATTATTACAAGCAGCATGTAAGTAACAGACCTGTGCAAACACTGGAGCTGCATCTCCTGGGAAATTACATTTGTTCCCAGAGTTCACTTCAGCTGGAGAAGCTTTTCTTAGCAGCTTTTCTTTCCCTCCAACTGGTTTGCAAGATCAGGTCTTTTCCAGACTCTTAAAGACTCAAGCAGCGCTTATCAGTCAGTGTCACCAGGATGGCAGAACTGTGTCTATGTGCCACCCAGAGCCTTCCCTGTCACTTGCTGGCACTTTTCTTGGGCTTTCCCGGGATTCACTCGTGCAGGAGCACTGGCGTCATGCTGTGCCCCTGGAACCATGGCACTGTGAGGTCTTGGGAAGCTGTTTGCCCAGGCTCGGTGTTGGGGACAGAGTTGTCCCAGGGCAGCAAGGCTGAGGTCCTCAGAGCACATTTCTATTTTTCATGCTAAAATGTGTTTCTGAATACTAATTACCATTTACAAATATTTTAATGTCTGCTTAGGAACTTAGCTCAAGGGGAGAAAAAAAATATGGTAATAGTTTCAAAAGACCACAAAGGCCACATTTTTAGCAAAGCATTTGGCTTACTTTACATTAAACATGCCCTCAAGTTCCGTATTTATTTTTAATATATTACTCCTACATCTTCTCTTCCTCCACAGTGATTTTCCCTTGCTGAATAACATCCACTCAGCCTTCCTTATTCCAAACAGAGCTGTCAGTCTTAAAGTTTAAATTGGTGTCATCCTTTCCCTGCCCCAGCTGCCCTTGGCTTTCTTCAAGTTTTTGTCAGTGTGATCAAAGTATAATGCACTTGTACCCATATATTTTAAAATACATACTGGGTTTTTTTCTTTTGGGTAGTATCCAGTCTATCACAATGGTCAAAATTGTTTCTGGCATCCATGGGGATAATTATAGCATGTCATAATGTTGTGGATAGTGTATTGTATTAATATCCTTACATCACATGGGGAATTCAAGGTATGGAAAGTAACTGTTCCTGATAGTCAGGAAGTTTAAAGATTGTTTTTCTAAACTCTCTAGCATGATTGGTTAAAAAACTTGTCTTAAAAGAAGGATATGCCTATGAACCTTTTCGGGATTTATTTTGACCTCACATGAGATCCGTTTCAAATTTTGAGCTGAGATGAAATGCATTTAACAAAGGTTATGGTATGATCAGTGGCAAAGCTGTTAGAGAGAATTTCTTGCCATTTTTAGGGCTGTACTGTTTCTATGGCCTTCATCCCTGTTTTTATTTATTTATTTTTCTCCCAAAATTAATATTTTGGTTGTGACAAGTTTTATTGTTCAAATTTGTATTTTATTTTAACCCTGCAAAGCAAAAGAAATCATTGCCATGGTGGATTATAACAGATGATACTTCTAAATGAACTTGTCAGACTTCTCCGTTATGGAAGCTGCCAGGATCCCAATATGAATCCAGGATGGGTCTATCAATGTAGAATTTGGACATCATGTATATGTCGTAAAAGCATGAATTTGATATGGTATGGATTATGTATTAAAAAATTGTCATATTCATATACATTTTATGATTTGCGGGATAAATAACATGTATTTGGTATAATACATCAAAGATGATGCATACCAAAGAGTACTCAGACAATTTCCTGTAAAATTGGGGTTTGAATGAGCAAGCTGTTAACTCTATTCAAACCCTTGTATCTCCAAGTACTACAATAATAGTGTTTCTGCTATAAAAATATGCATTGTCTGACTGTAATACATACTGAGAACTGTTCAATTATATTTCATCAATGAAACATGGGTTTTCCCTTTACTTAACTTCTTGTTTGAAATTCCTATATCAAAGAACACTAAAATCAAAAATGAATCCAATTTAATGCACTCCCAATAAAGGAAGTTAGAGTAGATGATGTCCAGAGGCTCCTTCCAACCAACATTTCTATCATTCTTTGATTAAAGATACTGCTATTAATTACTTGCAACCTCGCAATTTTGTCACCTTTGATAGAGAGATAGTAACAGCTGCTTATAGTTTAGCAGGTGTTTATAGTTTTCAGAAGAAGAAAGTTTTTTGGAAGAAAAATGAGGCCAAGACACAGCAATGTCAAATAGGCCTATTCCTACTCAACTCTTAGTGAGTGTGTACAGGCCTCAGTGGAGTTTGCTAATGAATTCATTTAAATTGTGAAATTCTGTGTAAGGTAAGCAATATTGGTTCATGGTTCCTGTGAAGTTAGTCTGGAAAACAAATATGCTGGAGACTGTAGTTCATAAAGAGCTTGTATCCCATGTTACAGATGCTTGTCTTAGGTGGGACAGAAACAATTTTGAGAGTCAGAGCAAACAAGTTTTAGTTTTGTCAGTTTTCCCTTCACCTTGGGGACAGTGAAGTTGAAGTCATAAAGCACTTTTGCTGAGACTGAGCTTTCCACTTACATCATCAGTATTCCAGCTCGAGTTCTTAATTTTTTTTTTCCTGAATCCTTGGGTTCACTCCATTCTTTCACCTAACCCTGCTATTCAAAAAAAAGAATGATCATCAAGCCACCTAAATTATATCCACTCTTCTGTGTAGTTCATTGTGCTGTTAAGTAACTCTCTGTTTGTTTGATTTGTTTTGCAGGTAAGTAGCACTTAGCACCCAATAGTCAACAATTTATGGTAAGTATATTTTGTAATTGGCAAAACTAAAATAGAATTCCTGTTTTAGTCTTTAAAGGAAATAAACAAAGTAGAGGGTTAGTCATACAATAACATTTGTTTCAGATGCTAGTCAGAGTGTTTGCAGATGTCATTGGGTTTACATTTTTCTGCTCAAAATGTTATTCGTGTGTTGCAGGAAGATATAAATATAAATACTTCAAGGAAGTTGCCCAAACATATTTACTTTAAACACAAGAAACAAATGAGGGTTTCTTTTTTATTCTCAACTCCTTTCAGCTCTAGTAATCTTGGAAGTTCTTTTAACTAAATGAAAATCCCACAGAAATGCAGTGTGTAAACGTTGGTGTCCCTATAACTTTTTTACTACAGGATAACTAAGACTCTTCTGCTCATCCAGTCTTTGACTTAATGGAAATCCTATTAACACTGAGTTATTATCTATCTAGTATAATGAATAGATCTCAGCACACTTCCTAAAATATGCCAGTGTCATCTTCCTTCCCCTTCAGCTGGGGAAATAATCACAGAATGGTTGCAAGAGACCTCTGGAGATCATCTAGTCCAAGCCAAGAGTGGTGAAGAGACCCTGATAGAAGCATATGGTGAAAAGTTATATCCTGGGTCATTATCAGGGCTCTGACAGGGATTGCCACCTCCTGTGGGTGCACAGTTGTTATAAAATAAATCCGTTTTTTCTAGTATACATCACTGCTTTCATTAAATTAAAGTGTTAATATGGTACAGGGTTGCTGCCCAAGCAAACTCTAAAATTCAAACGTTTATTTTTAGCTTTTTTAACTTCTCAGCCTCCAGAGGCAGTTGTTATACTGTTAATATACTGTGAAAGGTGTTACAGCTTTGTACTGCAGTGTTGGGAATTTAATAAGTGTACATGGCACATTTTTTCTTGTGGTAAGACTGATAGACTCTCAGCACTTGACACTGATGCTGTTTGAGCATTTGATCCTCTTAGAAAGTGACTGTGTTTTCCTCCCTGTAGTTTTAACTTTGTAAAACATTTTTTTTGTTATTGCTCAACTCCATAGAATTCTTACTTGGTGGGGAGTTTTTTGTTTGTTTGTTTAGTTTTGGTTTTTTAATAACGTTTTTTCCTTTCTTCCCTTCACAGGTGCCATTTTTTGTCTTGGGGACATTTTTATTTTGAATTCAGATTGTTCTCTTGAACTGATCACACCACTCACTCATCCTTAGTCATGGAGGATTTTTCTTTCAAGTTTACTGTACACTGACAAAACCTGTAAGTTTATGATCTAGTCTATGTTTATTTTAAATTCTAGTAATTCAGTTGTATTTGTTATACCAGTGCCCTAACTATCTGATCTTCTTTGACTATGCCTCCTCGTTTTCCCATGGCATCTTCTCCAGAGGTTTACTTGTGCTGCCTGCTTTCTGTCATCTTTTGTAAACTGTTCTGCCAGAGGATTATTGCTCTACATCAACTATCACTTTCTACCCTGAGATTTTTTTTTAATGCATATTTGTGCGTGCACATACAGAAGTGTTGTAGAGGTGAAGTCGCATTTAAACACTGGCTGACAGAGAAATAAAATATGTCCACTAAATCTGTCTAGACCCAAGTCTGAACATGGAGTTACATATTCTTTGCAGAGGTCAACTCTGAATTTCTTCTGCCCTTTGACACACCGTTATCACTTTGCATCACCATTTTATCTCCTGTGTGCTAAGTTGGTTACATTGTTGTGTTACCATAAATTTAATTTTTTGAAGGTGGGTTACAGGGCTGGTATAGACAAATAGGAAGGATGAATGGATGCTTTTCATTTGTGTTTCCATTTCTTCCGTCAGCTCAGAAGTGAGGAGATGAGTCTTACAGTTCTTCCTGGCAGACTCAGCTCATGGTTCCACTTCAGGAAACGATTTCAAGAGGTGCTTTCCTTGCTTTAGTGCCTCATGTTAGGGTTGGAATTAAGAAAATCTAGAAGGACCTGCTGAGTAGGATTTGGCTACCCCAGTTCAAATCACTATATAGGGTTTTTTTTCTGAAGAAGTTACCTCTGAACAGCAGAAGTACAAAGAAAACCCCTAATCCTGGTGCTAATGTTGTGGAGGTTTTTAAAATACTTTTTACATAACTTTCAATATGTTTTCCTAAGATTGTACATACGTCCTAGCATATTTTTCACCTTCCAGCAGAAATGGAGTATATCATTATATATACTGCTCATACTGCAAAAACAGTGAGTCTTTTGGGTAAAGTGAGGACTGAAATGTATCACAAGACTGTCTGAAAAAATATGATGCATCTCTTCAAAATAATATCGCTTATTCTTGAAGTGTCAAATACATTTTGTGCAATTTTTCCACAGACTGTTTATTTAGACTGAGATAAAATTAATGTTTTAAAAATTTCTCATATGTAAGAAGTTTCTTTTACCTTCAGCTGTGTTTAATTTTATTGTGGCAAATGGTCTCAAAGGCAATGCCTCACATGCATGAAACTTCCTAGAAAAGTGACTAGTGAGTACACCTATGTCGTTCATGGCAATATTTCTAGAGGTAGTTTTTCTTGTTTGCTTTTACCTGGGAGCTGCTATGCTGAAGCAGTTGAAAATAAGTTGTTTCTTCAAAGAAACTGATGAAGATTTGTGCTCTAAAAATGAGTTTTTTACCTCCTGTTCTGGATGAGCCTTTTTATTTAAAAGAGCCTTAACAAAAAGATCATCTTATATTAATCTGCTGACTGTGGTTTGGGCTTGGCACTGTTGAGCATCTTCCCTAGACAGGCTTTCTGACAGTATTGGAAAGGGAAGTCTGTGCTTATTCCCACTGGCAGCAACCTGCAGCCATGATCTTTTATTGTTTCACCAAAATAAAGGTGAAATAAAATTTCAGGCACTGTTTCTATGCTGTTTTTTCTTTGGTACCTCTTTTGCTCTTGTACTTTCAGTTTTGACACAATACAAAACTCTAGTCAGAAAGTAGGCCTTATATTTTCCTGAGAATATCCTCAGCATTGTAAAACGATTTGTAAGATCCCAAACATCAGTTGAAATAATGGTACTCTTCCCTTTGTCTCAGGAGTTGTACAGTACTTCCCTTTTATAGGCAGTCAAGATTAGCTCTCCTGTTGGCTTTAGATGGTAGGGATTTATTCTCATATAGCACCAAAAACCATGAGCAATAGAACGAATTACACTGGAACCAATGCATCTATCTAAGTAAAGCAGTTAGATTACGTATTTATTAAAATAATAATAAAATATCAGTTCATCTCTGTTTGACACCATCTTAACCTGCGCCTGTCACATTCCCCATTTTATAACTCTTTCCTTACTGTAATTCCATCAGTGAGGGAAAGGATAAGAACAGTGGCTGTCTGAGAGATGTATCTGAGACTTTCAGTTCTCAGTGAGTTACCCTGATACATTTGTGTCTTGTGGTGCTTTTAAATATTTTATTTAAATATTGGAATATGTAAGATGAAAATTTAGGTAAGATGAAAATGTGAAAGGTATGCTCCCACTTTCACTAGACTTTCTAAAAGCCTTGGAAAAGGGATGATAGCAAAAGGGATGTTTTATAGCAAGAAGACAAGGAACTAATTTCTTCCATCCAAAAATGTAAAATCTTTGTTTTGTGTCAGGGGATAACAATCTGAGTGTTTGACTTAGGAAAAAGATGGAAGGAATTGATTGAAGATTTTGTAGTTCACTAGTTGTTGAAATGTAACAAGTAACTGACACTGTTTTGGTTGTCACCTACTATTTCTTTAACATCCTTTAAAACAAACACTTTTTAAACCTTTTTAAACGTTTTTAAACGTTAAAACTTGCATCAAGCAGAAAATATGTTGATTGGTTTCCTGAGAGTGAAAGGGTCTCAATCTGATACTGTTTAAATTTGCCAATTTCCAGGGTGAAGGAGTGTTTCTAGAACAGCAATTTCACTGCTCTGTTTTGTCAGTGTGCCTCAGGAGGAAGATCTGAGGGACCACATCTGGGTTTACGAGAGGATGTCCTTCTTTTCATTATTTTCATCCTTTTTCCTGTCTGCATGCCCTTTCCACAGTGTTGCAAATTAACACTCACTTCTGTGGTAGCTTTGATGATGTTGGGTGCTTGCCTGCAGTCTGGGTTGACACTGCCAAGATGATGTCCCTGAGCAATCAGGTGCTGCTAAATCGTAGTGATGATCAAAATGGTTTGTTGGGATGAATTCACAATAGTGGCTTATGGAGGAATTTCTGTTCCCTGTTACAATTTTTTTCCTAAGCTTTTACTGTTTTCTGTGCAATGCTTTCAGAACAACAGCCATTTTGCTAATTTGACTTTGAAGCTGAAAAGCTACGAACTAGAAACAACTTAAGTGATGGTTATGCCCCACGTAGAGCAAGAGCATTGCCTGGGCTCTGTCACTGCTACTGTGGGGGCCCTCTCCTCTACATCCAGATCATCCTGACTGTGGGCAAGAGCAAGATCTCCTCCTTCAGTTAAGCAGGGTAATCTGGTTGTGAGCAGGGATGCTGGTGTCCCTGGTATGCTGGCCGTGCCCAGGATCCCATGCCCTGTAATTCAGTGAGTGACTAATATGGAAATCAGGCATATTTTTTGACAATAAAAATCACAGGATCTTGTAAAGAGGGCAACAAGCCAGTTTCAGTGGAGGTGCGCCTGCTGAGATGGTAAGCTGTGATTAAGCTCAGTCTGAAAATAATTTAGCTGTTTTTGGAAGGAAACTATTCAGCATATATATGCTTAAAGTCCTTGGGGGGTTCTGTCATTGTCTAATGTAACTACAGAAAAAATTCAAATCCTATTCCTGTGATGAGCTTCCATGTGGTTATTACTTAGATATGGTCATTTGTCAAAACTTAATGGACCACAAAAAATGAGTGTTTCAACAAGTGCATCTATATTCATGTTTTAATTCAGCTCGGGGTGTTCCTCTGAAGTGAATTTCCCAAGCAGTCCCCTTTGGTTGGTTTTGGTTGAACAGCAGAACATGAAGAACATGAAATTGATGCTTTTTTAATGAGACGAAACTAGAGGATGTGCTCAGGAAGTCTTGAATGCACACCAAGTGCAAGTGAGCTTCAGGACAAGGCATCAAAGCAGAGCTGGTCTGAAGGTTAAGCAGAGAAACAGAAAAATCTGAAATATATACAGTAGGGGTGACAGATCCTCAGCACTAAATTTTGGTCTATAGACCAGTTCCTATTTGTCTGTAATACCTGCTAACATATACATAAACCAGTGCTACCGTAAGCCTTTTGGATGCTTACTGCCTCATGGAGTTAAACCATCTCCATTTTGGTAGAGATTTACATCTCCATTACTGTGTCCACTTTGGTAATTTATACTCATATTGTTCCTGCATACAATATTACCCTGCAGTGCTTAGTACTGGTAAAATACCACAGAAATATGTGTCATTCTGCAGGTCAGGAAGGAAGTATTAGTATGTGAGAAGTGTCAAAGCTGAGAATTGTGGAAGGGGTGCTTCTGCCCAGTTTTTAAATGCACTTATGCATGTTTAGCATTTCTTCATCTGCAAAACCAATTCTTGATTGTATTCAAAAAGAAGGGAAAGTATCCTTGCTTTAATGTTAGAGATGCAAGAACCTCTTCTTGCAGTTGCAGGGTGAGTACAACTCACTCTGGAGAGCTGTATACTGATGTGCTGTGCCTTTTCCATGTACCCTGAAGAATAAGTCCAAAGCCAAAATTACTCTTTGGGGTCAATGGCAAATAAACCTTCCCTCCTCTTCTTACAGGTGGTCCTTAATCCTCAGAAAAATCAGAGCAGCTGGTTGTGTTGGGGCATTGTTGCTGTGTCTTAGTCCTGCATATACTTTGGAGAATGAAGGTTACTGTGAGTTTTAGCAATATTCTGTTCCAGGCACTGTGCAAAGCTTCAGCACCTCTCCACGTACCAGCTGAGCATGTTTGAGGAGCAACACAATGATTGAGCTCATGAAGCTGCTGAACGAAGTTCAGTGTTACTGAAGGGTGAGGCAAGAGGTCATGAAGTGGCTGCTGTGACAAGTATAAACCAATGTGGCAGTGTTAGGGGGGCTGTGGAGAACGAGAGAGAAAAACTGACTGGAAAAGGCAAGGGTAGAGAAGAGATGAGTGCCCTCTAAAAGACATTCATGGTCCATAACAGAGTCCAACAAAGTTTTTTTAATTAGTAACGCTGAAGATGGATTAGAAAATTGCTCCCGGACCACTATTATTCACATATGTGGTAAAGTTCATAAAGATTTAATTTCAGCAGTAATATTTTCCTCTTATAAATAACAATCTCAAGCTGCTACACAAAGGAGGTTGTTGTTATTACCCTACTTCTGTGTGGGGGGAGGTGAGATGCTGGAGGGGTGGGGGGAAGATACTTGTTTGAAGTCACTCAGCTGATCCAAACAGATTGATCAGCAATTCCCAGTCTCCCTAAAGTATCAGAGCAGTGCTCAGTGTGTGCAGTTTATGTAAACCAACAAACACCAGTTTGTTGCTCTGTGGCACAGGATGGGGGTGCTCACCCAGCCTCTGGGAGCTGCCTCCTCAGCCTGAATAGTGCCTGGATCCAGGATAGGGAGGAAGAACACTGGGGATGGACTTATCCTTCTCCCAGAAGGGGCCAAGGTTACCCAGTTTCTACCAAAAGCTATGTGCAGTCATGCAAAATTTATATGTAATCTAATCCAATCTATGGGTTGAATGGTTTATATGAGCTACTGTGGTGGCCAAATTTTGTTGAGTGGCAATATTATCAGCAAGTTGTCCCTCATCATTTTGTAGGTATTAGTAAGTTCATTTTGTGTTCTTTGATGGTGCTTATTATCTAAATTATTTTAAATGGTTTGTGTCAGTTCAGTAAATACTGGTTATGATTAAAAAGCACTTTCACAGGTGCTTTACTACATTTGTATTCAAGAGGCATATGCTCCTTTTGCATACATCATACGGAGATGCAGCCACTTTCAGAAGCAGATGTTTCACCCACATACGGGTGGATTTCTATAAGATGAAGTAGAGACTCCTCTGTCAGAGAAAACCACTGTCACTCCCAGTTCTTTGGTCTTGTCGTTTGGTTCCAAAGTGTGCAAATGACTTCCAGGCATAAAACATCTCCAGAAAGCCTTTATAACTTTGCATGAGGAGCGTGATCCAAGGGTTTCTTTCTGTAAAAGCTGCTGGAAACTGCGCAGTGTGCGTCATTTGCCAGAGAAGCCTCGGGCTGTAGTTCACCGTGCTCGCGGCAGAGCTCAGGCTCGGGCGGTGTTCATGGCAAGGTGCTGGGTTACACATTAGTTACAAGATCCACTGTGAAAAACGAGGTTCACTCTCCTGTGAGAATTTAAAAGTTTAATAAAAGGACAGTAAGGGACAGAAACAATAAAGCAAAAGTTACAGCGCTGGGTACCCTTGGCTCCAAGCCAAGAGCACACCTGCTATTTTAGAGACACCCTTTACATACCTTTACTGTTAATGCATATTCATAAACAATTATACATATTTAAACCTTTCCCCCAAACTAGTTTACATTTTCTAGGAAGTGTTTAGCATGGCCCCTCCTGGGGTCCACTTTTTTAGAGCCTGCACATTTCCTGGCTGTGGTTTTGGTCAGTTCTGATTATCACCTCCAGCTTGGGCCTTGGTCCGTGATGTTCACAGACGGTTTTTGCTGATAGCTGCAGGTCAGTAGCAGGGGTCTTCATCTCACGTTCACTGGATGTTATCCAACCAAGCAGACAGCTCAGTAAGCATAACTATAGCAGCTATTTTACTACAGAAGTAAAGGCATTAGTTATTGTTACAAAAAGAAAAACCCTATATCTTTATAGCAAAGCTACTTTAACATTACACAACATTCACGTAATTATTTGCGAAAAGCCAATACTATAATATGCATTTATAACATCCACTTTCACATCTTCGAACTGCTTAGCTTCCAGACTGCCGAGAGAGGCCCGGCCACGTCAGGGGGGGTGTGGGAAGGGTGAAGGTGAAGCAAGGATGTGGGGAATGCCGGCGTACAGGATTTGCGGACAGCCGTGGCAGCCCATGGCTGGGGCTCGCTCCCGAGCTGCATTCCGCCTCCTGTCCAGCAGGCGGCAGTGCCGTGCCAGGAACGCTGCCCCATCCCGGTTTGCATCCCGATTACTCCCATGATTCATTTTCAATACTACTTTTTTTTTCTTTTTTTTTCTTTTTTTCTTTTTTTTCTTTTTTTTGTTCTTCTTTTCTTTTTCTTTTTTTTTTTTCCAGATTATTTTCTCCTCATTCCCTGTAAGCTGTCTAGGCTGCCGTGATAGCGCAGTCTTGGTCTGTGCTGCCGCCTCATGTTATTTTGGCTTAGATTTAGTTAACTGCTCGCACAGATGTCACTGATTCTGTGTGATCTGTAGACCTTTTATGAAATTCCATGATAAAGGAGGACAGGCTGCCTGATTTATTGGCCCTTTCCAGACCCTAAATATTATGAATCTTACTTCTATGGTAGAGTGAAAAGATGATTAGGACTTCCTACACTACAAAAGAAGAAAAGGAGGTTTTTTAAACTGAAATTTCTAAATATATTTCTTCGAATTCCACACCCTCAGGGTGAACTGCTTTGGGTAAAAGGAATTTTAATTACCTTCAATAACTTGCCAGGGACAAAGACTATTTATGTGCCATATCTACTACCTTAGTGGTACCATTAACAAGCTGCTTTTGGGAAGGCTTTCTAATGCCCAGTTTCTATGTAAATATCCAAAAATACCTGTATTTTGGAGATGCTGGGAGTTTTTAGCTACCGCTTAATGTGGTAGCTAAATGTAAATATCCAAAAATACCTGTATTTTGGAGATGCTGGGAGTTTTTAGCTACCACTTAACTATATGAAAACTGGACTACATTTGGTAAGAATTGTCTATAAACCAAAGTGTCCATTCTTTGGATAGACGAACCAGTAGAAAACCCACAATAAAATAATAATAATAATGATGATGATGGTAATAATAATAATAAATAGATAAATAGTTAACATTGCATACAGTGACAGGAACTTTTGAAGATGCATTGCTGTCCATCTGGTTTTTTAGGCTTTTCTATACATTCTATCAGCATAATGCCTAAGTGACTAATTTGATATAAAATGAGCATTAGAGATTTTCTGGATTCTGATACCTGATTTAAAAGTTATGAGCTTATCCTGTAGAAGATATTTATGAACCCAATGTATGTATGCACTGCTGCACGGAGAAATATTTTTTACTCCCTTGGCTGTTAGGATATTTTTCAAGGTTGTTGATTTTTTTTTTTTGTAATGCAGCTCTTTTAAAGCTATTCTGAAAGGAGGTCCAGTCACCACTAATTCCTGTGTAAATTAAGCATAATCACTCAGAGAAGAGACCCTTTATTTAGTGAGTTTAAAGCTCATTATACAATTTTGTAGGGGGAAAATTACCATGCCTGTAAATTAGCTGCATTTCCTAATGAAATAACTTAGCAATTTTTTCAGCCTCCTTTGATAGGAATAAGAATTATAGTGGCATTCGAAAGTAAAATCATGCTATTCCTACTAGCAGTTTCTCCAATTGTAGAAGAAATTATAACTGTGAACACATTTTGATTCAGATGAATCTCAACAAGTAACAAAAGCATCTTTTGTCATGGTGTTTTTTCATCTCTTTTCCACCTCTTTTATTAGAGCCTAAAGCCAGCCCCATCAGCCTTCCTCCTGGTGTACGATGACACAAATTCTCTTGGGGCATGTGGCTTTCTCAAGCAATAAAGCATCATTATGCTGCTCATTTCTGAGGATGCACTATTTCACGTGGGAGTTGTGTTTCAAGGGACGAACCAGCAGAACTCATCATGTTAATTTTTCCCAAAAATGAGGCTTTCATCCTCCCATCAGGCTTGCAAAGGCGAGCGTATTTACCGTGGGTGTCTGTGCTTGTCTAGTTCTATCCTGACACTTGTAGATGGCAGCAAATGGCATTTTAAGTGCTTTGGCTGCAGCTACCAGCAACAGGAGTGGTAAAAGACAAAATAATTGTTCTTGAGCTGGCTGTCCTCTTCAGAGCAGCAGCAGCCCCGGTGCGCATTACCAAGCCAAGCTGGTGCCTGTGGCTCTGCAATGCGTGCACAGCCGTCTGCTGAGCCAGGTGTCGTGACTCCACTTCAGCAGCTAAAAGCAGAGGTATACGGACCTGAAGTGAAATTGAATATCTTTTAAAGAATGCCTGAAATAATTGGGGTTTTTTCTGAAACTTGTTATGTTTTATAATATAGATATTGATCGTATGTACTTGTAGGGTGTGGTTGGTTTTCTTTCATTTGGGAAAGGTGTAAATTTAGGGGCATATGGGTTAGCAGCCTCAGGGTTTCTTTTTTCTCTTCCTGCTTTGCTAGTTTTCAGCTGTAGAAAATAAAGGTTTAAGAATAGTTTGGCTTTGAAAGATAACATTCAGACTGACCATAAAGAAGTATTCAGAAAGGTCACCTCACTTCGTGGGTGCTTTCTTCATTTCTTCACACAATAACTCTGTTTGTTCTACGATAACAGCAAGCAGCATGTTCTTTGAAGTCTTTTTCAGTGTATTAAAATTAGTGAAAGATTAAATGGGGGTTTGTTACATTTCATCACTATGAAACTTCCTATCAGCATGAACAATATTCCTTCAGGAGTTAGGACCTGGTACTGAAAGTCCTCTGCTGGACAGTGGTTTTGGGTCAGGCTACTGAAGAAAAAGGTCAATAACTGGTTTCAGAGTTGCTTGCGGTCCAGCACAGAAAGCAAAGCCATTTCCCAAATACTGGTTCCTTTGATTTTTGTGTTAACTCCTATTTAAAACGTAGGGCTGTCCTTACTTGTCAAACAGGTCAGCATGGTGAAAAATCATATTTCTATTTTGGATGGAATCAGAATGTAACTTCCTGAAGTTAGTGTACATAGGTCTGAATTGTCAATACTTTTGGGTTTGCACACTACTACGGGTTTTCAGTGCTCAACAGTAGATGCTCATCACTTCTTAAAGGTGATGTATTTCTGCTTAGCTTTTTCAGCATCTGAAGACCCCTGAGAGAGTCACAATACGAAAATTCATTCTCTTTGGAAATGTGTCTGTGGAAAGAATATTTACTTCTGATGAAATTAAAGTTTTTTGTTTGATTTCATCCTTGATGTATTTTATATTTATAAATTGAAAAGAGGTAAGATTGGTTGTTGCAGATAACTGATATCTAGCATAAACAAAGCTATAGGATGAAGGAAATGAAAAACAGGCAAATTTGAGGTGAAAGGTGCATTGCTATTCTGATAATTAGAGAAAAAAAATGAATAGTTGCCACAAAGTATTTTAAACACGAGAGCCTCTCATTAGGTTCTTCAAGATTGTAATTAATCACTTGCAGCCACGTACATTCTTTGTGTAGTGGTGTACAGTGCTAGCATTTCATTAAAACCCAGTTCGATAATAATGGGTCACTCAAGATGTCATTTTCTCTGGAGAAGGTTGGAAGCCAGATGCCTGCAGCTTCATCCCTCACGTGCTGTGCCAGCACACTGAGCTGAGTAGGAGGAGAGTGCAAGCTGAGCACACCAGGGTCGTGTTCCAGAAACCCCCTCAGTCTGGGTGAAAATGCTCATGTGAGCCCTGGGAGCAGAGGGCTGGGCACAGGGCAGAGGGCTGGCAAACACATCACGGGGCAGCAGATGGACAGCGTGCCAGCGAGCACAGGCACAGAGTTCTGGTAAAGACAATGCGAGTCACAGTCAAACTCCTACCAAAAGAAAGTCCTATGGTTAAGAAATAATTCATAATAATATAAAATAAATGCACTTGATACATTGTCCTTGTGACAGAGTTTTTTGACTTTTACAATTTTTTTTTCTTTTAGCAACAGTTATGGGTTAAATACTCAGAGCTCCTCTGCTGCCCTAGTGCCTTAGCTAGTTTGCCCTGGCAGTGAAGTTAAGAGAAAGATGGGTAGAAAAGTGGTTGGAGTTGCTCTGATTGTTGCTTAGTTTTATTGATATCTTAAGGAAAAAGATAACGGAGGGACAGATTTTGTCTAGTACATTCCGTGTTACTTTTGAGGGATAGGATGAAACATAAGCAAGAGTAAGAAGGTGCCCTTGGTGCCCAGCAGGATTTGGGAATTGAGAAACAATTTGATAACAGATAGTTCTCTGGAGGTATGACTGTTTTCCTGAGTGAGTCCTTACAGACTGTTGGGAACCATGTTACCAGTTAATCATTCCATCCTCACAGGGTGTAAGGTGCTCTCTCATGAAGTATGCACTAAATATAAAACATTTTCCCCTGCAGCTGAAGGAACACAAAGCCCTGTCCCGCACCATCTTCTGCTTGTGACTTACCTTCCTTTTGAAATACATCTCACTGGCATTACAAGAAAACACATTAGGCTCTTGGAATTGTGCTTGGAGTAAATGAAGAGCAACATAAGTTGTGTAGTTGCAGCCTATTGTTTTATATTTTACTTCGAGACGATTTTTTTGCACTTGGATTGTTGTTGACATCAACAAAGTACAAACATAGGGTGTGAATCATGTGGACCCTGAGTAATATTTCAAGTACAAAACCACAGAGTTGTTTTGATAGGGAGTGAACCTGTCAGTAGCTGCTTGAAGATTCTTTCTAATCTTAAATATGATTTAATGCTCTGTGAAAAGAATTAAGAATCCCATTTTACACTGAAGCACGCTATTAATGTGCGTATAAAAACCTCAGCAATTTTATTGACAGTTATGAATTTACAGCTGCTGGTGATGAATTTTTTTAAAAGACTGCTTCCTTTTCCCCAATTCTTTGCAGACCATTGTCATAGTTTGCTATTAGCTAAGGCAGAACCTTGTTTAGCAGAAATGCATAGGTCTTCAATTTCACTGCATACATCAGGAAAAAAGAAAATCAATGTGAAGCCTGGACTTAGTCTGCTGATGCTAGAGATGACTATCTGTAGCATATAGAAAGAAAACCTGGCTCAGATTAGCTTTTCTTTACATTTTGGATGTTAAAAATGACAGAAAGAGGCTACAGCTGGTGAGAGTTCTTATGACTATTATCCTCTGGTCAAATTTGGTGTTAATCCTAGAGACTTTCAGTGTGTGTACCAAATATTTCAAATACTCAGTATTAATTTAGTATTAATTTATGGTTATTATTACCATTTATATCATATTAATTGATGAGAGGATGAGTATTAAGAAACAGTTTGTGCATTTGAAGTTTCATGTTTGCCTTGAATATCCATTGCGTGTTTGTCTGCAGATGATTGCCACGCACCCAGGACTATATATATGTGTATATATGTATATATATATATATTTAAAAATACACATAGGTGTTTCTTTATGCCTGTGTACACATACCTGACATTCTAGTCTATTTATATATATGAACACGGGTCTGAATGATGCTTTAAATCATATATTCACAATTATTTTTATGATATTTATACAGTATCTAATCATCCAGGTTATAAAGGGATGAAGATAATTTTTATTTTCAAACAAGAATTTGGAAAGAAACAGCCAACGCCCAGCTTGCAGAGTCCAAGCTTCACAGGAGGGGCCCCTGTGGCTCATTGCAAACACAACTATAGCTAGAAGTACCTGAAGCTGTTTAAGGGTGCTCTCTGGCCAAGGAAACCCAGTGAAAGAAATTAAAAAGTGAAGGTTTGTGTGATGTTATTGATTTTTCAACTAGGTGGAGCTTT
Source organism: Platysteira castanea (assembly GCA_013397175.1). Lineage (NCBI taxonomy): Eukaryota > Metazoa > Chordata > Aves > Passeriformes > Platysteira > Platysteira castanea. The sequence goes on from VYXC01009026.1 coordinate 338,284, forward strand.
CTTTTAAATTGACTGTCACTGGGAAGATTCCTTATCAATTATGTTCTTTAGACTTGCTTAAAACCCTCTAAGGAATAGATTTTCATGAATTTTTTGAAAATTTGAAAGCTGTTGTTCCATTGGATTTAAAATAGACCTGTTTCCCCCTTTTTTATTACACTTCCCATGATGTCTTTTACAAGAATGTCTTTGAAATAATGTCTCAGAGGTGCATGTTGGCCAAGAATACATTTCTTAGTAAGAAATCATGCTTGATGGTGAATGAGAATTTTTAGTAAAACATTAAGAAAAAATAGGAAACTTTTGAGAAAAATGGGAAGGTATGATTGTAGCAACTCTGCTTTTGAAACTGGAAAAGGTTCCTTAATTAATTTTTTTTCTAGCCCTACTGAAGCCCCTATTCTGCCCTGTGGAAACAACATTGACTAGTCTTGACATGGTAGTATGGAGATATTCTTTATGACTCTACACCAAGAAGAAGCTGAAACTTCCCAATTATTTCTATCAACTGTTATAGTTTTAACATTATTTACAGCAGTTCTATTTGATGGTGTGTTTGTGGGATCAGGGTCTGCAAATCTCATACACTATTTTTTTCTGAATTATTTTATTTATAATTGTTACTTTTAAATTCTGAAACGTTACCAACATCTGCCAGTAGACTCTGCAAAGTAGCTGAATTCAGTAATTAATTCTAAGGGAATGTTGAGCTATTACTTTCCCAAACTCATTCCGTGGTTCTGGGTTTCCAGAGACATGAATTTAGTATATTTGAGCAGTAAATTTGCCTTAATTTCCAGATATGCATAGATGTGGATAACTCAGCTTGGGAACCCAGCTCTGGCTTGGAGTGTGGGAGATGCTGGTTCTGGACTCTGTCCTGAGAGCTGACCCTGACTCATTCATCTGACCTCTTTGAAGTATCTTGGGATGCCTGGAAAATGTGTGTATAGTGTTGTTTGCTTCCTGTATAAAATTTTCCCCTTAAGATGCTGTAGTTTGACATAGTGCTTTAGATTTTAACATGCATGAGATACATTCCCCATTTTAACTGACCCCATTGCTCATGTTTCTTTTGGAAAAGGAAAAATTCGATTTCGGAAGGCAATCAACTTTTAAACGTCTTTTAGAAATGCTATTTTCTTCTCTTTTTAAATTATTTTTTCTTAAAGGTCATTTTTCTAAGGACCTTCTTAGAGATTCTAAGAAGATTCGCATTCCCTAAAAAATATGGGATCTGTATGAAATGAACCCCATGATAAGCCAGAGTATTACTTCATATTAAGTATACAGGGTATGTATGATGGAGAAAAGAAATGGAAAGACCTGTGGTGTATGCTGTGTCAGGTATTTTTCTGCACTTGATAATCTATGGTCCTTTCCCAAAGATTAAACCTGATATGGATGAGCTACTGCTGAATTCTACATTTAATCTAATTCTAATTCTAAAATTCATTCTAAAGATGAGCTACTCTTAATTTAAATATAGTGGTTTACATTTACATGGCAAATATTTTTCTAATTTTAATTAATTAATCAGCCTTAGACTTGAAGGAGTTAGTTCTTTTTTTTTTTTTGAGCTCATTAGATATAATCTCACTTTCTCTATCTCCATTGCCTCTAATCAGCTTTCTCTGGTCAGATAGCACTCTTAATTCAGTTCTTTAACTTCTGAACCGTGATTGTGTTTATATATTGTAGGCATTTATAGTAATGCTTGGTCTTGCTTGTTTGCATGAGCCTCAGCATTTCCCCATAACAGTGCAAATGGATTTTGATTCCTGTGGTGATCATGAGCTAGTGGGGGAACTGCTGCAGTAATGTGAACAGCAGTTTTATAATACTGCACATGAGTACAACATGTATCATGGAATAGGCTGCTGCTGCTGGGGACTTGATCTGTTGGAAAGATTTGTTTCATGCACATGTTTTCATCCTCTCTTTCTGAGCTGACAGTTTGGGGTGACATTTATAGGATTCCTGTCTCACATTTCTACCTGTTTGGTAGAAGAAACTCCATACCTGCAGGATGAGCTATACCTTTATCAGCTAGGAAATGAATCAAGCCTTGGTCTAATCTGCTCCCTCTGCACTCCTAACAAATCTTCCATATCAACTTTAACAAACAACAAAATGTATGTTTTGGAAAACTAATGTGTTTCTGTCCCCTGCCCAAGCCACAGAGGCTCCCTGGGGTCCTGTAGAGGTTAACCTCTCCATTTTCTTCTGTTCTGCACTGACAACATTTTGCCCCAGAATACTAAAGTTCCTCTTCCTGAGGGGTATCCATTGGCACAAACACCGAGAAGCTGGCATGTGCTCCGTGGTGCATCTGAACATAAAGTGTAAGGGGCCTGGAAATTAGTGAGTGCTGTTCTGGGTATATAAAGAGGTGTGAATCATGTGGACCCTGAGTAATATTTCAAGTATTTAGGCAGACAAATGTTAAATGATTTTTGAATATTTTCCATTAATCATTTTAGGTAGGCAGTAGCAATATAATTTAAATTAGCCATTATGCTTATATTATATAAAAATTAATTATAGTATGTATTGCATGTGAAATCAGATGTTTATTCTGATCTCAATTTATCTGTGTTACATCATGCTAAGAATTCAAAATGGAAAAGAAGTATTGAAAGTGGTTAAAGGATATGTATTTGTGTAAGACACTTGTGATCTGCTGAAGAGAGATTCTCTTTGCTGCTGTAAGACACTTCTTCCTTTCACTAACTAAAGATCAGAGCAAACTATTTGCATCAAAGCTTCTTATTTAAAACAGTTTATTGATGGCAACACACTTGCTGAATTTGCAAGCAAGCACCTTTATGTAGCTACAGCAGCATGAAGTGTGCCTGCCTGTTATTGGAGAGCATCCAAGGACATCCTCAGCCTTTCAGCTTTCCTCTCTGGAGTGGGGTTTTTGCTGCTGTTGCTGCTTTTCTTCATTTCCCATACTGCAGCGATTTCTAAATAAGTGCTGGCTGATTTCTCCATTTGTTATTTTTCACTTCAATGTTAGGATGCTTAGTGACCCACTGAACAGATACTGACTTTCTTTCCTGGACAACATAAAGTAGGATCTCTTCCCTTTCCGTGGTGGCACTACCTGCCAGCAGGCTTGGGTGGCCCTCTGGAAGAACGCTGATAGTCCACATGATATGTGATGGCCAGGGTACCAAATGCTGCATCTTTAGACAATACCTTCCACCTATTTGCAAATGAAACCAGGCTGTTAATCAGAAGCAGGCTGACAAGGCAGCAGTGATTCCTGCCTCCAGAGAAATGCGTGAGGAGTTGTGTGGGGAGGACAGGGCAAGGCTGGGCCCCATCAGGGTTGGGGAGTGGGCACTGTTGGAGCAGGGCAGTGGGCACCAGCAGAGGAGAGCTGGTGGCCAGTGACTCAGCAGTGCAGGGTGAGTGCTCAATTGCCAGCCTCCTCCCAGCTCCGAGTCCATGAGGATTTCAGGAAGTCATTATGCCTTAAGGTTACTTGGTGATGGGCTTTCTGCTGCTTTTCCCCAATCTTCTTCCTTTCATCTTTACAAAGCCATTCAAAAATTGCCTGCAACTGGCACATAGGCTCTCTTTTAGAGATGAAGGCTGCCATTTGTGTCTAGTTTGAATACTGACACAAGCATTACCTGGTTAGAGATTTAAGGAAGAAGCTACCTTGTAAGAAAGAAACTTTGTCATTGATTAAAACATTTGAATTTCATTGAACAAAGTAGTTTTTAGTGACCTATGTTTCCCAGATGATATGCCCCCTTTATGTAAGCAACACTTTTGGTGCAAATTCATCAGTGCATTCTAAGCAATTACAGACATTACGGTGAGGATTTTGACAATATTTTAGGAGGTGATGCTGCCTGGCTGATGCATTTTCAGCACTCTTTCAAATCTCCCTCAATTGTGCTTAATGCCCAGTTTGCGATGCCAGTGAATGTATAACAATATAGCTCTTTTACAAAATCAAAATTTTGTGCAGGGATAAAAACATTATTTAATTAAGCAAGAAATAAAGGAATTAACATTGTGACATAGGTCTTGTGAATGATCTCTAGATTAGGCAGATGTGCAATTGGTCATGTTTAACAACTTTTTGTAATAGTGTGAAGAAGCATTGAGATGTTGGGATCTGTGAATACATGTATCTCATTGAAATATCTAGTAGAAATAAAGGGGGAAAAAATCAACCTTTACAACACCTGATCAGTAAAATAGTAGATTGAGAATGAATGGAGGGATAGTTTTTAATTCTACTGTTTTGGGGAATGATAAAAACACCATATTGAAGGCCCTTCAAGGGCTAATTAGGTCTAGTCCTCCAGTAGTCCAAGGTTCTACTACTTGGAAGGGGGCTGTTGCAACAAAGGACCAGATCAGCCATTGCTTTGTCTGGATGAACCTTTCTAAGGACAGAATCTCTCAACCTGTTTGACAACCTATTCCAGTGCTGCCAGGAAAAATATTTTTCCAGCTGTCCACTTTTAATCTCTGAAACTTCTTTGTGTGGTTGTTTTCCTTGTTATGCTGTCTGACACTACCAAGAGGAGTTTGATGGTGGTGTCCAAAGAATTGCTCTTCAAATAGTTGTAAGCAGGTATTAAATGCCTCTGTGGTTTCTTCTTTACCAAAATTATCAGGCCCAGCTCCTTCAGCCTCTCTACACAGAGTATGTGTGTTAGGCACCGTTGTTGGACCTTTTCCATTTTCTCTGTGTCCCTCTTGAACTGCGGGTCTCCCAGGGCTGCCTCAGAACCATCTTCTCTTAGTCTGCTGCCGTGCTCCTCCAGATGCAGTTCAGCATGCAATTGGTTTCGTTCACAGTGAGGGCTCCCTGTTGCAGCGTGGTGTCCGCTGTAACATCACAGCGTATTCCTGCGCCATTTGTTGCGGTGTGGTAGATGAGAGGTGCCGCAACCTTCCTAAAAGTGTCCCCACAGGGGCTGGAGCCGCTCTGGCAAAGCCGCTGCGCTTAAGCTGGTTAGATTGGAGTGCTCCAATAGCTCCCGTNATTAGGAGAAACCTGTCTCTCAAGCCTGGGGGAGAACTCCCCCCACAGCCCCCAGTGGGCTGGGTGACCCCAATACTGCTGCTTGGTGAGGTTTCAGTCAATGCGTGGGGTTATTCCATTCTGGTTGCAGAATGCTGTTTTTCCCTATTCAAGGTCGTGACATTTCTGTTGGTTTACCCCAAATTTATTGAAGTCTTCTGGACTGAGGCTCTGGTACTTATCCTGTCAGCCACTCTGCCTAGCTCAGAGCTGCCTGAAAGTTTCCTGAGTCTGTTAACTTCCTATCTGAGTGGAAGTTAATCCATAAAAGCCTACTGATAAAGTCCATCCTGTTATTTTTATTTTGACAGCCTCCTAAGATACTTAGCAAAGCTTTTAGGAAAAACCCCTCCGTTTTATGTAACGTTATACTCTTACTCTTCTAAAGAGAATGAAAGACTCAATAGTAAAGCAGAAGTTGGTATTTTATTTTTATGCAGAGATGATGTAGATCTATTTAGGCTGATTTATGAAATTTTGTAATACGTTTTTTTTCTTCTGAGTACACCATTTTCTGTTCTCTTCATTTCACTGACTGACATGAACACTCTACTAGCTATAGTTTTGGATACAATTTATTGTGCTTTTGAACAAGAAATGTTTGGTTTGTGACAAAGCGGTGTAATGTGCGTTAAGAGGATATTTTCAGGTTAGACTCTAAGTCTTCTATGGGCAGAAATCATCATAACTGGTCTTCCAAAATCTTTATTAGACATCTTAATTAAAGTTTCCACATAATCGTGAAATTTTCTATTACTTCAGGTACTATTTGACAATTTTAGTGTGAATAAGGGACACTTGCCTAATTTCTGTTCCATGATAAAAATGTGGTCTAGTAGGACTTGGTACTAGGAAAAAGGAATGCATCTTAATTTTTTTTTTTTTTTTTTTAAACACTGGTTATCTTGAATGCTAGCCGGAAGCCAGACTCTTTGTATTTGCAAATTTTAAGTTAGGGAAGAAAACTCTGTCAAAACATGAAAAGTTACTTTAATCTAATGTATTTGTTGTTTTGGTATGATTTTTTTTGTTGTTTAGCTCTCATTATCAGAACCCATTAACTTAATGACCAAGTGACTCCAGCTCTCAGTTTATGAGCTAGATGATGGATGCTGCATTATTCTGACAGAAAGTGTTATTTTTTATAAGTTAAGAACTGGTGCTTTGTAAGTGAAAAAATAGTTGCTGAACATCAGGAGCATGTTAATGAAACCAGAGGGAAGAGGAATCCACAGAAATTCAGAAGGAGACTTTTGAGGCTTTCTGAAATACTGTATGGAATGGAGCTCGTTGAAAGTCCCATGTTCACTCCCCCTACTGACCACTGGGTCCATCTGGACATTTAAGGCAGCTTTTAGTTTTGTGGGAAAGACATGATTTGGCTCAGGTTATTATCTCAGTCCAGTAAACTTAGCTGAAGAAAAGCTTCTGTGCAGGGGTGGATTTTATTGTGTGAGTCTGCTTTTATTTCATTTAAAGAGCATGGTCTTCCCTTAACCTCATCAGAAGAAAGAAAAATGGTTCACTTCCTCCTTAAATTTCTCTAGATTTCTTCATGTGTTAACGTTCAAATTAACATGAGTACAGACTAAGCAAGGAAAGCACTTCTAAAAGACTCTCCAAGAAATACAGCGTACTGCGTAAGCACTTGTTTGCCGCCAATAGATCAAGACACAGTAATGGAGACCCTGTATAAGGCTCTAGAATAATGTTAAAGAACGTGAAGAAAATGACAACCCAGGTTCCCTCATAAAAGTACAAATTCAGGACTAGTCCTACAGGACCATGTTAAAAATTGAATTATAATTTATACCTACATAATTTGAATACTCTGTGTGGTTGCCATCCGGTACTTTATTAATTTCGTTTGTGTGTTTCTTTAAAAGAAAAACCCAATATGACAATTTTGTTATGGTGGACGACTGCAAGTTGAATGAGATAGCAGGAATTATCCTTCAGAGAATGGTTTCATTGTACATGGCAAACTTGTGAAACCCAAGGAACATACTGTGCCTTGCCTGGCTCTTGAAATCAACAGAATTGTGTTATTTTAGATTGTAAATTGTTGCGGGGGGTTTTTTAAAGAAGATGTAACCTCCCACCTTGCTTTTGGGAAGGAAGTGGAATGGAGCATTATTTCTTCAAGAAAGCAGCATTCAGTTTAAACAATTTCTTGCAGTGATACCTTTGCCTACAGCTCCTTAGGGTCACACGAATCCATTGAGGAAAACAGTAAGTGCCAAGTGGCCTCTGATGATAACAAGTTCTTGACAGCAAAACTTCAAATGAAGAGAAGGGGAGCAAGCAGGAGGAGCAGTAATAAGAGGAAAATATTTGCTCTGTTAACCTTTGCATGGGCAAGAGAGACTCAGCCCTCCTTCACCTGAAAGTTTGTGGTCCCAGCTGCTGCCTTGAGTGCTAGGGTGAAAATAGGTGAGTTCCCTTGGCACGGGCAGGTAGCTGAAGGGCACTCCTGACCGTGAAGAGAGCAGATAGGCTGCTGGCCGCTTGCTGGCAGGCCATGATGGGCTGTTTTCATACTCAGAGCCTTGTGACACTGCTGTCAGTGTCACAGCAGTTTCTTTTTATTTTAGGCTGCTGAAAGGGCTTACTTTGTGGATTTGCTAATTAGACTGATATCCTAAAATTGAAACCATACATAGTTATGTCACGTTAATATTTGGTTTGGTAATTTCTGTTTTGCTTTATACACTTCTAATTCAACACAGGAGTACTGCATTCAGCTGAAAGTTTGTTGATTCCCTATGAGCCAAAAAATGCAAAACAAACTAGCGTCTTTTGAATATTGCTCTCTTGTGTTCCAAATACCAGTATTTGCAATCACTAACTACTTGTGGTAAGCCTCTGAAAATAGATGCATATAATGGAAGTCATGTTTTTTAAGTAAAAAGCAGATCTGTGATCTCTGTTACAGACTCTCCACAAAATATCAGGGGCTAGTTTAGCTAGTGGGGCAAGACCTTGGCCTTAGAAAGAGACCAACTTGATACCTCACTGAAAATATTGAGATACCTTAGAGTGAACCATTTATTTTGGATAAATCATACAGAATCACAAAATATGCCTAGTTGTAAGGAACCCACAAGGATCACTGAGTTTAACTCCTGGCACTGCATGGGACACCCCAAGATCACACCATGTGCCGAAGTGCATCGTCCATACACTTCTCTGTCAGGCTTGGTTCTGTGACCACTTCTCTGGGGAGCCTGTTCCAGTGCTCAGATACGCTCTGGGTGAAGAATCTTTTCCTAATATCCAGTTTAAACCTCCCCTCATACAGCTTCAGGCCATTGTCTCAGATCCTATCACTGGTCACCACAGAGAAGAGATCAATGTCTGCTGCTCCTCTTCCTCTCACAAGGAAGTTGTAGACTGTGATGAGGTCTCCCCTCA
>VYXC01009026.1:347261-365539 GCA_013397175.1 Platysteira castanea
GCTGGACATTTTGTCCAGAAGGATCCTGTGAGAGACAGTGTCCAAAGTTTTGCTGATGTCCAAAAAGATTACATCTACTGGCTTTCCTTGATTGACTGGGTGGGTTGCCCTGTTGTAGAAGGAAATCAGTTGTGACAAGCAGGACTTTCCTCTGATGAAGCCACGCTGGCTGTGACCAATGACTGTGTTGTCTTTCAGGTGTTTTTGAATACCTCCCAGAATAATCTTCTCCATAACTTTACCAGGCACTGAAGTGAGACTGACAGACCTGTGGTTTCCAGGGTCCTCCTTCTTGCCTTTCTTGAAAACTGGGACAACATTTGTCAGCTTCCAGTCAGCTGGACCTCTCCAGATTCCCAAGACCACTCAAAAATCATCAAGAGAGGTTTTATGATGATATCAACTAGCTTTTTGAGAATTCTTGGATGAATCCCATCAGGCTGCATAGATTTGTGGGGATCCAGCTAGAGCAGCAGCAAATTTGTCTGCTGGTGGATTTGGTCAATGGCAATAGCCCTAGGGTCATCCTGACCTCATGGAAACAAGCACTTCTGAAATTAAAAAATAAATCTTCCACCAGAATAACTTTGACTTCATTAATACTTTTACTCTGGCAATCCAAGCATGGCGGGGTTGTAACCCATCTTGCTGGACCTCAGAGGGAAATCCCTGATCCTCTTAGCCTTCTAGTTTGCTAGAAAAACTCCTTCTGGGTAAATATGTGTGTCATAGGGATTACAGAGCAAGTGTCACTAAGCTTCACTGTGGATTCTGCCAGCATCACTGCAGCAGGACATCACAGTGATCTTTGTCACAGCTGCAGGGATTCTTGTCACAGCCACACTAGTGATCCTTGTTGCATCCAGTGCTTTTGTCAAAGCTCTGTGAAATAACTGGCAGCTGCAGCCTCAGCCAACTCCATCAAGGCCAAGCCTGCATGTAGACAGGGAGCAAAAGCTCTGCCTCCTGCTGGTAACCCAGATGCAGTATGAGGTCTAAAGTCATCACCTGCTACATCAGTGTGTTAGTGTGAACATACCACCAGGTACTGAGACCCAAATCCACCCCTTTGGCGGGAGAGAGGGCAGCTCTGCCTCGATGGGCACTGTGAGTCTGACCTGGGAGGAAAGGTTTAGTGACCTAGAGATTCAAAGCTTGTTACTAGGGAACATGATAGCAGCGTAATGGATTTGACACATGGAAACAATTTGCACCCCCTGCTGCTTTGTTCCCTCATGTATACGTACTACTTTTCAATGCAAAGCTATTGCATTTTGCATTTTCAATGCAAAGCTAAATGCCCTAGTTTACCTGTGGCATTGCTGGAGCACCTTTGTGTTTCTTCTTAATATTTCTATAACCTCTGTGCTTCATAATTCCCAACCTCCTTTTGGCTCTGGCTAGGTAAAGGGATATTAAAGGACAGCTATTAGACTTACTATTATTATAGAGGTACATTGTTTTTGATTCTGAATCCAGCTCTTGATTTATTTCAATCTTGAGAAACTGAAGAATGCAAAATTGGGTAAAAAGCATTTATGAATGCATATGCCCGATGCTATGTGCGTTTTACAATTTGCATCTTTCCTGCTACCACAAGACTGATTATAAAGGCTATTAAAAAGGCACTTGATGGTATGTTAAAATCTTAAGGCTTCAGGTCATGACTTAAACTATAAAAAGTATTTATAAGGACAAAAGGCAGTCCATTTCAAAAGTCACTGGTAGTAATTTCCTTAACTGACTGTGGTGTACTGTAAACAAGTTTTATTAGCCTCAGAAGTCAATGTCCTTAATGTGTGCCTGCACTGGATAGTTTATAGGGGTTGTGCAGGTGAGCGTGTTTGCCTGGCAGTGTCCTGCTTTTACCTGAACTTCTCTCAGTATTGCAATGCAGTGCTGGAAACCAGACTATCAAAAAGCACCTCTAGAGTATTAGCAGCTGTTGTGGGGCAGCCACATTAGCCACAAATTTCACTTCCTGGAAATGAACAATAAAAAGCGATCCTCTTGATAACGGTTGCTCAAGTGGCTTCTTTATCTAACTGGAAAAGATCTTTCTGCTTGATTCTGAGCTAGTATTTCTATATTTCTTTACCAAGAAAGATTTAAAGTACTACTATTTCGCCCTTGAAAGTGATTTTTTTTTAAAGTATATAGAATACTAGCAAAAGGTATTTGTATATTACTGTAATTACTATGGGGAAATGAATCAATTTTTTTCCTGTTTATGTTAAAATCTTATTTACTGGGGAATTCTTCTGATTCTTCTTCCAAAGGATATTTTCAGGTTGAACCTCCTCTTTTTCCTTGAGTGAAAAGCAGCCAGTACTGCTGTGTAAGTGTATGTTCAAGGTGCTCTGAATTAATCCCATGTTCCCCGGCAACAATTTTCCATTTCTTTCCTTATCTTTTTAGGTGCTATGAGGGTTTGATCTGAGGCACCATTAGTAGAATAGACATAACGATTGTATCAGTTGATTAGAGGCATCTAACATCGTTTCTGGGCATCAGTTACTGCTCTGTAATGGGAATAGTTCAAGGGAATACTTCATGAGGTTTACAGTTGACTAAGAAGCTAGAAATCTGTCATTTTGCTTACAGCACCTAGGCAATTCTTCCGTGTCCTCCTTGTAGAGTGAAGGGTCCCTGGTGGGAGGTAGCTTGTCTTCTGGGTTAGATTTCCCCACGGCTTTGGTGCACATTACACAGCTTCCAAGGTATTGTCACCCTTTGGGTACTCTGTGGGCAGTTACATTGCCCCAGGCTCAAACTGGGAATCTCCCTGCTCAGATTACATTTGTCTTCCTTTGCTGGATCTGTGAGCTGGTGTCTGCTGCCATGACTTACGGGTAATTGAGTATCTGGGTGTGGTAACTGGATCTGTGTGTCAGTGGGGCAAGTTCAGCACATGGTGGTTTCAAACTTCTTCACAGTTACACTAGGATTTTCCCCCACTTTTGTTTGCTTTTTTTCTTTCTTTCTGTGGAGCTATATTAATTACCAAGTTTTTTTATTATTATTATTTTTAAATTTGATGACGCTACTTTATTTTATTGCATCTATTTGACTCTTGTCAGAACCACTTATGAATAACAACAACATAATTTAGTAGAGAATATCAGCTCAGCTGCTTTATGAAAGCTTTATTTAAAGGGCCGCTCTTTGCATGCAGAGAATATTTAATCATTGCCTTTATTTTCTGCTCTCATTTTCAATTTAGTTTTCAATTTATAGGTTTTAATTATGCAAAAAAGACAAAGATATGCTTTTCTTCTTTCTATTTAGTTTTCCTAAGAGAGTCTAATTTGAATTTGTCACTGAAAACTGCCTTTTACTATATTCAAGTTGGTTTTAGAGTCCTTCCAGAGTCTCAGAATTTATATTATACTTAGCATTTCTGGATCTAGAAAAGTACTGGGTCAAACCTTGATGCTGTTAAATTAATAGACCTTTTGCCATTAACATTCATACTGCTAAGATTTGTACGTGTGTTTTTAAATAGGTTAGTCAGTTCACAATAAAGCAGGATTTTTATTGCAAATGATGTCATGTTAGTACTTGTGCTTACTTAAGGCAGACTTTTTAAGCCACGGTTAATTTATGGATTACTAGCAAATAAAATTACATGTTTTAACAAGTTAGGAATTTCAAATTCTGTTGGACACAATGTAGGTTTAAAATGTATTTTATTACCTGTCATCTCCAGCAAGTAGTTGGCCCAGTGTATAGATAACGTTAGTAGTCAAAGGAGACTTCAGAGTTTTTCTATTTTAAGAGCTCTCTTTTCTCTTTTTTGTTTCATTTAAGGATCAAAATTTAGTTCTAATTATGATTTTAATGACAACTCTGTAAGTTGTTAAATCAGTAATATACATACCTTTGGGGGGGTTTTCAGAAGTTAGAAGATTAAACTAAGTTCCTGTAGAAGGAGATAAGATGTCTAAATTCAACTAACCTTTTGTTCTGCAGTGTGCTAGATCCTAACATCATCAGGTTCACAGTGGCCTTTAGCCCTGTCATGACCTAGTTAAATGTACAGGTAACAAATTAATAGCCTGAGATGGTAACATTTACTATCTAATTCCTAATACTTCAACAGTGGAATTCCACAGTTATGTCAATTATGTTTTGGAAATATCATTCAGCTTTGTTTATTGGAACCTACTAATGTGCTGAGACAAGGCTGGGTTTCCAGCAATAACATAGTTGCAGAATGATTTGATGATTCCAACACCTTTGTCTTACCAAAAAAAAGACAAAAAGATAGCTTGTTCAAAGAGTCATATGGAACCAGTGTCATTTTATACCTTTAACACACTCCCTGGTTCCTGGGTTCTTGTTAACTGCCGATGTGGTCTGATGAGAACAGTTTAGTTTCTATCACGCAGCTGCCACTGAGCCCTTTCTCTCAAGAAAGTTTTCTCCCAGACTTTTTTGTAATGCAGAAACCCAAGAGAGGGATTGGAGCATCCTTTTTAAGACTCTGAAGTAAACACAAGTGTGCAACCTCGAGTGAATAAAGTCCCAAAGAATTGGGATGGTACCTCTACAGTCCCATTAATTCAGTTTTACCTGCTCTAGCAAAGTTTAACATGGTGAATACTCCACTTCATGATTGGGCTGTGTGAAAAGTACCATTCCCATGTGTTTGACTACAGCTTGAACTTTGGAAGAGGGACATTTGTCTTGTCTCATGTGGGCTTTTCTTTTTTTGTGGACCCTAGTGTGATTTTTCCTGGCACTTTGAGTTAATTCATAGCACACGACTCTGCTTGTTCCTGTAGGTGTGAAGCCATGTAGGTGTGAAGCTGTGACTTTATCCTGCCTTCACATCCAAGGGACTAATGAAGCAGAGCACTGCTTACTATTTTTTCTGGCATAATAGGAGAACTTAGAATGAGCAGAAATCATAATTTAACTTGTATTAGGTTTCTACATGCATTTTTCATCACCTGAAAAAAATTGTCTTCACAAACTAACTTTTTAATGAGAAAGCTTCTAGTGTTGCTGGTAGCAATGATTAAGTGTCTAACTACCTATAGCACTTCTTGTTAGTTCATTAAAAGACTAGCCTTCCTAATTACATTTGCATGTCTTTCCATAATTTGTACAGACCTCAATAATTAAGTGGGTGGCAGAATTGCAAAAGACCTTGATCCTTACATACGCAAACCCTCGGGCACTATTTACAGTTATCTAAGAGTATGTTGCCTTTCTTACTTGATTTTTAACTGAATAGAAGACACTCTTGGTGATATTAGCTTCACAAATAGTCTATTGTGGAATGGATGAAGACACTTTGGGATGGATATAGGCTATCTGTCCTCTTGCTCCCTAGTCATTGCAAAGACAGATCTAATTTCTGGTTTAGTTATTTGAAACTGTATGTGTCTTTATTTCACTGATAAGTCATTTTAAAATCTAAAGTGAATGTTATTTTTTCACTCTTTGAAGGCCAGATCTCTTTGTGATGCTTGGGTGGCCAAAAGATGGTGACTAAAACACGTATTAGGTACCTGCAGCATAATTTCTAATGGTGCAGAGGTGAAGCTGGGGAATTGGTGCTCACCCTCTGAAGGTCAGAGCACAGGCTGAGTTGCATGACTGGAAGTACTCAGCACTTACAGTGAGGCTTTAAGTATATTTATCTGTTTTGTCTTTTATTTGTTCTTAAGACAGCTAAAAAATAAGCGATCCCAATTAATTTTCATTCTTTTTCTTTTTTTAAACCTGGTCTTCAGGTTTAGTGTAATTTTACCTCTTTCATACTTATGTCAGTTAAATGCTTTATGTCTCTATTTGATCTGGGAAATGACTTCAAAGGCATCCCTCTAAATATAGCAATTTTCATGCATCGCCCTCCAAATAATTTAGAGAGAAACTATCCATCATTAGAAGAAATTTTGCACTCTTATCAGTCCAGTGCTCACTTTCTGATCACCTGAAAAGCTTTCAGACTCTCACCCATGAGTTATGCAGTCATCACTGCTCATTTTCTACCAGGATCCCTGTGTCTACGCGTGCTCCTGGCTCACCAGCTCCCCTCTTAGTCTTCCCTCAGAGTAACACAGGGTGATTATCTTTCTAACTCATTTGGCTTATCACATTTAAGACTCTACTTGAAGAGCAAGGTCTCAGCTTTACAAGTGCATCATTATCTTCTGAAATATTTTTAAAATGTGCCGTTTTAGCACTATGTTATACATTCTGTCCTCAGAACAAGGGAGCAAAACTGGAACAGGGAGAAAGGAAAATGCCTGCTGTGTTTCAAGTTAGTGTTCTTACTGGGACATGTCTTAGACGCAGGGTCAGGTGAAGGTAGTGCAAATGGTGCAGGAAGGCATTTTGCTGAGTTGGAATGAAATATCACAAGCTGAAAGAGTAGTTTATGACCACCTGCCTGGACAAAGTGATTTCATCTGGGCTGCTATTGGAATTGTCCCTGCGTGGTTTGGCAACTGTTTGCAGCATCCTCTTTATATTATTTCAGTTTGTGCACATGTTGTGAATAAAAAGAAACTGGGAGAAAATAAGTATCTTCTCTTCCAGAAAAGCTTGTTACCTATGGCAAATTCCTCCAAATCATTGCTCTTTTGCAAATGGGCAATCATATGTTGTAAATAACAAGCACTAATGATAAAACACCTGTGAAAACTTAGATAAGAACATGTATTGGAAAAATACAATTTTTATGGTCTGATAATTTTCATAGTGGGCAAAACCTTGTAAGTTCTACTATTTCACTTTTTAAATCATATGTCTTTAAAAGTTGATTTATTCTAATAAAGGGGGATATCTGTTGCTTATTTCACATATCTGTCTATTTTTTGACCTTTAGTGTTGCCCTGAGTTTCATGTTAATTATGTAGGACCATCACTATATTTAAAAACCAGTCTCCATTAAAAAAACCCCAAACCATGAATATATTAGCTGTTAACTGACTTAACAGAGGTCTTCTGCATCTCTTACAGGTTTTATGAATTCTTAGGCTTGCATAGTCCTTTATATTATAGTCCTTTATAGTCCTTCCTATATAAATAGAGGAAATAGTCCTTTCTGCTATTTATTTATATGTGTTGAAGCGACCATCTAATTTATCTGGTTTGGAGCTCCTTTTTTCCAGCATATTCAGAGCTTACCAGTATCACTAATAGAAAAGCAAAAAGAGAGTCATCCCTTAATTCCCAAACATCTTGATAAATGAGCAACAGAACCTTCCAACCAGCTAATATAACATGGTATACAGACCGTGATATTAGGTGTAAGAGATTGGTTTGGCAGGATTTTTGAGTATAAGTCAAGTGACTTGTAAGGAGATGATACATGAGATATATACCTGGCCTCAGTATTTTCCCCAGTACTCACATGAACGTGACAACAGAGTTCCTGCTCTTCAGTTCAAGTGTTGCATAAATTTGCCTATCTTCTTGATATCAAAACATTGGTGTGAAGAGTTAAGGTTGGGTGCCTGGGTGATGAGAGAATGAAAAGGATTGCTCTTTGGATGATGCTGAGATGATATTCAGTGGAGCAGACCCCTTGTTAAGTGGTTGGTTCAAAGCAAAACACAAGCTCAAAACCATTAGCTTTTGAAAACCTTGTGACTCCTCAGTGTGCTTCAGATATAATTCATATCGAGGTTTCAGGGTTTATCATTACCTAGACTACCCTGGCTTCCGTCAGAGTCATGCCTACAATATTGATAGTCTTTTTATAAAATGCCTTCATCCCTTCGAAGTTATACTTCTAGAAATTGCAGTAATATTAAATAAATAATATTAAAGGCAAAAATTTCTGGGATTACCTAAAATTTACCCCTATGACTATCAAGAGGAAGAAACATGTATTTCAGCTTCTTTAGAGCAGTTTGTGTTGGCTAAGATGGATTTAGCTACTTGACTGTGTCATGATAGATAAAGAACTCTGTAAATTAGTACTAGGCACATGGTTAATATTTTTTCTAACTAGAATGAACAGCTAAAAAGTTGGGGTTTGTACATCAAGTCGACTTAATACTGGATTTTGAAAATTCCCCTGTTTTCAATTATCTTTTCTTGTTCTTTTCTCCTTGTGAGGCTTGCTTTATTTTTCCTGGAGTCAGCTGAGTAACACTGGTGCAATATTCCTCCCTGGCACTGGTGTCCCTTGTTCAGTGACACTGTGTCCCATGTGGTCAGTCCCACCAAGGGTGTTATTGTAACAATTGCTCTAAATGTATATTAGAATTTTTTTCCTTCCTAAAATTAGTCTAAGGCATTTCAAATACTTGGTCTTAAGGGCACAGCTGATTCATGTGGGAGCTTTTCAAGGGAAAAATGGTAGTAATGTGCTCAAATTCTGTTTTCCTGGTGTGGGAAAAGGGCACTGAAAGAACTCCATGCCTTTGAAAATGCTTTTTCTTTTGGTCCCAATTTATTTTGGTTTGTATTGCTTAAATACTGCCCATGAAATATTATCCAGTTGTAGTGCTTGACTGAATTATGAGTGAGCTAAAAACCCATTTTGCTTCCTTGTTTCTTTGTGTCATTCAATAGCTCTGATCTGACTTCTAAAAAATATTTACACGTTTTTCTCAGAGTTTCATGACATCATCACATTTGTAGATTTAGGAGCCTGATGCAAATGATGATCTGATTCTGTTAAAATGATTAGTCTGCCAAAACATGAACATACTCTATTCTCTCCATCTCTTACACGGCTGAATAGATTCCAATATTTTATTTATGTTATGGACTTTGTTTTGAATCGCATTCTTTTGTTGCATGCATGAAGGTTTTATGAAACTTTCTTCCAGTATATCAGTATTGGGAACAGCTGGTCCTCCCTTCCTTAAGCACTCAATACTTTTCACAAACTTTTTGACCAGCACAGTACTTCTGGGTTTTGGCATCATTTTAGCATCATGTTGTTTGTAGTTAATTGCCTGCACAAATAGAAATGAGAGGAATCTTGGGATGAGATAAAGTTATTTGGAATAATTCCCATCAAAACATCATTGAACTATTTACATATGTATTATAGGTCAATATAGACTTTCATTTTAATTCATGCCTATATATAACAACTTATTTACAGCCTGGATATTTACTTCCATGCGCTTCACCTGTGAGCTCTAATAAGTATGACCCAGAGATGTTGCTTGGACTTTCATTTTCATTTTAAGTGTAAAGGCTATTGTAGTCCCTACAGATTACTGCCTAACAGTTGTGTTCAAAACACTAAACAGATAAAATTATAAGAAAACTCCTTTACCATGCAGCCAAATATTTCATAAAATATGTATAATTTTTACTCCTACTTTGGCACAGAATGTAAGAAATTATCTTAATTTGCTATCAGCATGCTGTGTCTCAAAAAGGTTGTGCTTTGTGGTCTAATCAAAAATCTTCGCTGAAATTGTGAGGGTGAGGGGCTTTATGGGTTGCTATATGGGCAGAAGAGGATTTTATACTTTAGTAAAAAGAAATCATCCAGTGATTCCATTGAAAATATTTAGTTTGAACACTGATACAGAAATATTCCACTGAAATATAAACAGATGATGTCAGAATGACTGTAGTAAATGCAATTGTGCTTCAACCCACAATAATCTTAAATGAGATATTTTATTAAATGTTAATAACTTTGGGGACTAGACTGATTTCTTCTTAGGTCTTTCAAATAAGAGTTACTCTGTGCAACAAGATGCCTGCAGTATAAAGAAGGTGGAATGTGTACCAAGGGATGCTTCTGAGGGCTTAAAACCATTCGAGATTTATTAATTTTCTGGAGCTGGGTTAACATGGTTCCATGAATAGGCACAAGGCCTGGAGAGTGGGATTAGGAAGGTTTCCAGAGGCTCTGAACTCATGTCAAGCAAAACTGTCATGCCAAGCAGCTAAGTCAACTGAATAGGGAAAGTCTTGGAAGCGCTTTATCAGTGCATAATGTTTGTAAATTTTATTCAATTAATTTACAGCTGCAGGGCTCATGAGGCTGAAATTAAAGTTTTGTAAAGTTTTGACAAGGAAGCAGCCAAAAACAAACAAAAAAGTTTGATTAGCTCTGGATGGTTTTTAACAAGTTGGCAGGGGAACAAAATTGCAAGCAAGTACTGCAGAGGAAGGTGCACCTAGTCTTGGGAGGTATTGTAGTTGGCTGGACTGGTAGCAGAATGCCTGCATGAAGTGCCTGCAGGTATGCTTGACATTTGCTTTGCCTTCTGCCAACAGGTGTCTCAAGGAAACGCCATGTCCTAGAGAAAAGCCTCTGGAATTTAGTGCCATCAAAAGTACTTACAAATAAACGTTAGGCTTTAAATTCCTGTTATTTCTATGACAAGATTAAATAGAATTTATTTCAGACAAAACATGAGTGAGAAAGAAGATATGCCAGAAGATGCCCAAGGTGCTAACATGCGAACATAACACAAAATATCCGTGCCTCTGTTGCAGGCTTGAAAACTTCTGTGTCTTGAGTTGATGTTACCCATACCACTTCTTATTTGTTTTAATTAATTAATTAATTTATTAATTATTTGGAGGATCAGGGAAACCCTCAACATCTCCAAGAAGCCTTTTGATATATCTTGGCAAGATCACAGTCAGGGCTGCCACCCCATTTCTCTGTTTCTTGTGGTTGAGTTGGGAGAAATGGTGTTGCCTATTGATACCTTACTTTTGTTCCTTATGTAGGCTCATGATAGACCAGAATTTTGGAACCAAGTTTAATCTGAGCCCTCCCTCTCATATGCAATGTGTTGCTGAGATAGCAGTTTCTATTCCTTTTAGTTGTATGTATTCATTACCTCATATTTGCATTATTGAAAAGAGCAGTATTTTTGCTGTTTTCTTACATGCATTGTTAATTTTTAGACTTGAGTTCCCATTTCTCAGTATTGTTTCTTAAAATAAGAATAACCAAATGAATTATGCAGGCAGCTTTCACACTTCCAGTGATTGTGAAATTTGTATTTTATTTGCAACCTTCTGCCAGTATATCTACAATGAAAAAGGAAATTCCATAAAAATCAAATTATCACATGGGAATCTCTCTGCTTTTGCTGAAATATTTTGATTTATTTGGGGGAAATCCAAGCAAAATGCTTCAATTTCAGTCAGGTCCCTTTGAAAGCAAACAACTCAGTTTGTTAAGAGCATCTTTTAAGGGAGTGAATGGTGTAGGTTTGATGCATCCCGGTCATGCCAAAGTTGTGGCAGATGTACTTAGAGAATGCTGATCTGTCTGCAAACGGGAGCTGGACAAAATGTAAACTATCTTTTCTGGGAACAGAGCAGCGTTTTGAGAGGACAAAAGCAGCACCACCCGTCAGTGAGTGTCTGCTGTCTGTCACTGAAGCCCTGTGATGTTGAGGGAGACCTAAGGACAGCAGGGGGTTGCTGGAGGTGGTGGTGTTTGCTGTGGTGCCTTCTCTGCCGAGGGCACAGCTCCCTGTGTGCCCTGGGGAAGCTGCTGTCCCACCACGAGGCCCTTCGCCAGGGCCCCACCGCACTAAGTAGAAGTTCACCCCAAAGTAACTTGGATCGGATCCAAACACCTGTGATTTACTTTGAATTAGTTTCTGAAATTACAGATGAGGATCTGTCCTGAAATGCTACTGGTCTGGAAGAACTTGAAGGCTCTGTAAGTGTAAATCGTGCTGCGCACTATGGTATTTGACTTTGAACTCATTGTTCATGGCTGGATGCTAAGTATATTTTGCAATGCCATTTCCATAAAAGTTTCAAAAGAAGCAAGTCTTCCTTTATTAAGTAATGTTTCCTTCATAAATTCTGCTGACATTTTAGGACTGGAGGAAAAAATGAAGGCAATTAGCTTTCAGACTTCGTTCTATCTTAGAATGACACTGTGACCAACCTCCCAGACTTTCTGGTGAGGTTTGCATGCCTTCCACTGACTGGGGCAGCAGGTGAAAGGCATCTGGATTTGTACTGCAGGAGTTTATAGAAAATCTTAAAGGACGTTTTATAAGGTTTTACTGAAACTTTCTTAATTTTTAAAATTTCCCCTACCCAAGTTCATGATTGTGAAACGTAACACAAGAATGAACATTTCACTCCAGGCTACCTCTGCAGTACAGAGGAGGTACCAGAAGTTCATTATCCTAATGGTTTGACATGACCATTTTTTGGTTCTGTGTGCTACATGCCCAGTTTCATGCTGGTTTTCCTTTTTTCCTTCTTCAAATACCTCTGTGGATTGTTCTAATGTAATTTAGAAATTGGCAGAGCACTGTCTTAAAACTGAAACCTGGAAGTTTTGTTACATTTTGACATTTATCCATTGTTTTCCACTGTCACTAAGAGCAAAGCAGTCTTGCTGAGCTATGAAGCTGCACACTTAAAATCGAGTGCTGTATTCATGTGAAGGTAAACACATTCAGTATCAAACTTTGCACAAGATTCAGATTTTTCAATCCTAACTTTGCATGAAAAATATCATATTTTTCTATCTTTGCATGAAAGAAATGAAGCAGAAGCTTTCTCTGACGTCTCTGAAAATGTTTGGGTTTGTGCTCATTAATGTATGTGTCAATATATAGATAGCTTCTGCACTTTAAAAACAGGCTCAAAACCCCCATATTTCTTTTGGGTGTTTAGAATGATCATGCTTTGTATCTCACTGAACAGACAGTAAGTTTCTTAAAAGGTAGCCATGACATATTGACTCCTTAATCACAGCACTAATTACAGATGATTTTTCAATGTATTGAGATCAGCCGGTTTATTTCTGTGTCAGAAAAATAAATTATGTTTCTATATAGGACTCTTGAATGATGGTAGAAGAAAAGAGCAGAACTCTGCTGGGAGTTACATCTATTATTGACAATCTCAGAGCATTAAAAGCATCAGAATAATAACCTGTTATAATAAAGCTATGATATACCTAAGCCCTCTCTTCTTAAAGGGAACTTGATTCATCACTCAGGTGTAAATATATGTCACAGAAGTCAGTTATTTGGCATGATATACAGGGATTCTGTGATATTAATAAAGCTTTAAAACAAAGATATTTAAAGAAGCAAATCAAGCACTGCTTGAAATGCTGGGAGTCATGGGAAGGATGGACTTGATCTCATAAATAGTTGGTCTGGACTTAAATGAAACAATTTTATAGCGGAAACAAAGGAATATTCTACACATTATGCTAAAGATCTTATGAGATGAAAAATATTCTATGCCTGCACAGCATACTTGCTTTCTGCCAGCAGCTGTAATTTGTTTGTGTGGGTTCTATGCAGTCAGTCCATTTTTAAGTCTGTTTCATTATTCCCTATATTACAAAATGCCCGTATGCTGTTAGCTTCTACTTTGAGGGAATAAAGTAAAAGCTGTTTCTGTGAAGTTTAGCCTAGAGACTTGGAAGGCATTTCTGGGCTTTTAAATTGATTGCATTTGTCCATAGCATTCAGGATGGCTTAAAAAACGAAAGTTGGGAGGAGAGGGAGTGGGTTTCTTCTCAACTTATCCTCAGCTATGTGTCCTGGAGAATTTTAATTCAATTGGAAGAAACTGATCACCCGACTGAGGGCTCCGAAGCGCTCTGATATGCTGTTCCTCTCAGTCTTAGGAGCACCAAGTATTTGAGAAATACTCTCCATTTAAATGTTGAAGTCTGAGGGATGCAGATATGTTCAAACAGGTGCTATCTTCATACAGCTGCACTTACCCTTTTGCTGTACCCCCAGTTCCCTGTAACCTCTGCACTGCTATTAGGCACTGCTTTTTGCCTGGCTCCGACCATCCAAGTATCCAAATACCTGGGGATGTAAAAAAAGCCACCATTAGTTCCAGCCCACTGTTTGTGTCCGTGGTGCCTTTCTTGTTAGTACAGCCAGTGCCACTTCCACTTACAGCCACGCTTGGAAGAGTTACTGACTGTCAGGGCTGTGGTCTGACAGGGGTTTATTTATAAGAAGGTAATGGAGGTGTACACTGGACACAGACACTGTTGGCATCTTCATTTAGGCAGAAGAGCTGCACGAACATTATTTGATAGAGGCTGATTCTGAAAACAAACTTGCTTGGTGAGGGGGGGCTCAGTGAGGCTTCCCATATGAGAAATCTCCATCTTAGGGGTAAACAAGAACATAACAAAATAAGCAGTTAGGCTGCTGTTTCAGGAAACTGGTTTATTGATTAATTATGGCAATTAATACTCTAAATGCAGTAAAACTCTGGTGGGCCAAAAGCAATATTTGAGAAAGCTGATCTTCCCAGGATTGACTGACACATGGGATTGAAGCCTGATGCTTGTTTCTGGTTGACTTACAGCTAAGACTTCACCCTGTTTTGAAGCTTGTTTAAAACACATTGTGTTTTTAAATGAGATTTCAGGAAATTACTGTGTTTTTTGAGCCTTCCTTTTTGCTTTCTTTGGTTTTGTAACCTACTAATAATATGTTCTTACAAAAAATAGCTGTCCACAATGGTAGATAATGTGAGTGAGATATAGTGGCCTGTAAACTTTCTTCTAGAGAAGTTTAACTCTGAGTTCAAGGAAGTCTGAATGAGAAGATGATAAGCTATGGTCAGGGGTATGTTTATGAGTACAGAGATCTTTCTGCTATGGGAGCACTTGACAAGAAACAGAGAAGGCATGTGAAGAGCTAAACATGTGGCAAGATTGATTGTATCTCCCTGACTACTTCTCTCCTCTGCCTATGAAGAGATTTCTGAATTTTCAGTCTTTATTCTTCTCCTTGATTTTATGTAGCTTAATCCAGGATTGCTTATGCAATTTTCTCTTTGTAGTGCAATGTTTTAGTTTCTGTCTGTTATGAAACAAGTTTCCTTTACTAAATTATTTTCTTATGTCTGTGCAGTCTTTGCCCTGCCTCAAGTGGGGACTAAAGGAACAGATACACTGCATACAATTTTCATATCTGCTGGAATATTTCTGTGGTATATTGCAGAGAAAGACAGTATTGTGGAGTAGTAGTTTAAACTTCTAGTAGTTTATCTTGCAAAGAAGAAAACAAATATTAAGAAACATTTTATTCTTGTTATTCTGTAAGTGATCTAGGTTTGTTGACTTTCACCTCAGCATTACTAATTGTATCCTAACTGCCATAAAATCTTTGGCTTCTTTTAAAAATACATCTTGTCTCCCCACTATGGAATAACTTGCACTACTTCCTCAGAAATACTAGCCAACATCCCTGAAAGCAGCTTGGAATAAGGTAGTGGCAAGAGGCTGCAGAAATTACCAGCATTCAGTCAGTCAAAAAGGACTTTCAGTTCATTGTGGGAAAGAGAAAAATGCACAATCTTTGGTGAATTTTCCTGTTACTAACTGATTTCTCAAATATGTTAATTAATGTGATGAATTGTTGCTCTTTCAGTTACAGGAGTCTGCTGAGCCCAGAGAGCAGAGCACATAGCTGTTGACGGAGCAGTGTGTGCACAGGGTAGCTCAGCAGACAGGAGCTGGCCCGTGCCGGTGCCCGCACCGTGCCATCTGCAGGGCGCTCATCACAGGCATCGCGCACTGCGTGCAGGATGGGTGCTGTAACTCCTGCTATTGCTGTCAGCAACCGGATCACGCTTAAAAGGCACAGTAATGGGCATGCAAGAAAGAAAGCTAGATTGGCATTCAAGAGGTTAATTAGAGTGGGAAAGAGCAATTAAAGGGATGTGAGGAAGTCTTCATAAAATTGTAATTGAGCGCTCTTCATTAAACGATCTCATTAAATGAGGCAGAGGATTTTTTGTTGTTGTCGAAATTCTGAACTTCCTATTAAGACTGTCTAATCAGCTTTCTGAAAGGGGAGTTATTACAGTACCATAACTTTTGAAACCTTTTGTTGTTCTTAAGATACTGCAAGGCATGTTTTATGTAGATATATTTTCCTTGGCATCAAAATGGAGAAATGGAGGTAATAATATTGCTTGTGTATGAATGTCACGAGTCCATTATTTTTATTTGCCCCACCTATGAAGACAAATGAAGGTTTAGCTTCTAGTTTCAGTAATTGCATCCTTGTATTATGTATATTGTGTGGTAATGTGGCTACACATGCAGAATACAAATCAATACCTTAACAGCAAGTAACAGATGGATGGCTCCTGTGAAAGAACTTTGTTGTCCATTTATTGATCACAGTTATGTTAACAGAGACATAGCATAACTACCAGTGCCAAAATAAACATCCGTTTAAATAGTGGTCCAGTGAGAGTAAGATTCTTGCTGGTTTACTTGGTGAGTGCAATCTTGTTAACTGCTAGACTGATTCTTAAATTCTCTGAATTTAAACAAAGAGCAGGGACTCAGAGAGACATTTGTGTTGTATAAAGTATCTTAACTATTGTAAAGAATTAAAGCATTTAGATTACAAAGAATAAAACCTGTTATGGAAAAATATTAATTAAAAAGAGGCACAGTGAATACTGCTGATTTAAAACCAGCCAAAAAAGAAGTAATAGCTTTGTCTAATGTGATGCTGTTCATATTCCTGCTGTATATCATTGTCTCAATGATTTCTGTTGGTTTTCTTTTCTACCTCTGGATATAAGACCCACAGAACTGCAAGGGCACGTGGAGAGAGGACAGCATAACTCAGCATGCACCAAAATTGCTGTTGTAGAAAAGTAAACAAAATGAAAGCAGTTGGAAAAGCGTCATATTTCTCTAACTCCCTTACCATGGCCCTGGGTACTGTGTGTTGTAATGGTAAACACCCACGCAGTGATTAGGTTACAAATTATTTTTGAAGTTACTGATGTCCTTCCAAAATCTTCTAAAGTGATTTACACGTGTGAGTGTGTGGCACATATTTTGTGGATATGTTTATGCTCTCATTTTGGCTCAGTCTCTGTTTTGCACCATGGCCCCAGCTCTGTGATTGTCCAGTGTCAGTTGTTTTCTGGCCTCCTCTTGACAGAAAACCAACTTTTTCTCTTTTGGAGGAAACCCTGGCTGCTGAACACAGATATATTGACATATTTTCCACATATCCACTGGGGCCTGCTTTCTACAGAGCAGTGTAAATATAACCAACCTGGAACAGCACAGATGCAAGCTAATATATGCCTTTTGCTGCCAATTTTTCTTCTATATTGCAAAAGCATTTTAGAGGCATCCACAATATACCCTTACTGTAAACGGCATTGCTCTGATTAGTCATAGCAATTAAAGTCCATTTTTCTAGCTGGCCCTTTAATGAAGTAATTATTTATCCAAGGATTTGGGAATCTGCATTGTGTAGCTTGTGTTTTCTATTTCTAACATATGTAATTTATTGAAAAGTTTTAAAAAAACAAACAAACAAACAAACAAAAAAAAACCAAAAAAACCAAACCACATGACTGGAAGAAGAGGAAGACACATAACATTTTTAAAGTGGCAGGGAGTGTAGTAGTCTTTAGTCTCAGACAACCTCCTAGACATAAACAAGGAAGGACCCTGTACAAGATGTGGCTTTTTGCCTCCTGTCAGTAGGAGATTTTGAGACTGCACTGCCTGTGTTTGCTCTTGCCTTTTACTCTTGAAGTTCAGCAGATACCATTACGCCTCAGCTGTGTCCTGGCCCCTGCACTGGCTGCATTTGTATCCTCAGATATTTCAGAATACGGAATTATAGGGGAAAAGAAGTGGCCTAGAAATAGAGCAAGAGTTTTCTTCTCTTTTAGCATTTATACCAATTATCTATTTTACCTAAGTAAATTACTGAAGAAATTATCCACATATTTGCCCAGTTCATCCATATGTACTGCAAAGCAGCTGTGGCAAAGTTGAACAAAAGGTATGGCACATCACTTCATAATGCTTCCTCTGAACTTGGCTGCTTTTTCTTCTTTTTATGGTTGAATCCTGTAGTTCCTTTAAGGATTAGAAAGGTCTGAAAAACCTTCGAANCAGGAAGCTCAAAGAAAATGCAACCGTTTGCATAATTTAGCATATGGAGAAGATACCCCAAACTCAGCCTGACATATAGGTCATATCTGTGAGAGGAAAAAGAAACAAAGCCCAGACTATGATTTTCATCATCACTACTTTATATTGTGAATTATGCTCATAGCTGGCTGAATTTGACTTAGAAATGAGACAGACATTGCACATACACTTCGGCCCTTCTTTATCCTCTGCTGAGGAGTAGAGAANTTCGAACCAGGGTCTTGCTTTTGTTCCCTTCTTTGTAGGGAAAGCACAGAACATCGCCCTGCCCTGTTGGTTGCTGTCCCTTAGACCATACATAGAAATAATGAGACCCACTGCTCCTGACAGCCTGCCATTTTTGGGGGGGGGATGGGTGGGGGAGGAGGGAGGGAGCAGC
>VYXC01009026.1:367000-384007 GCA_013397175.1 Platysteira castanea
AGCTTTCTCCAAGGACACGGCTCGAACATAGAATTCTGGGCTTTCATCTCGAGTTCCAAGACTGTCTAGCAGGGCTCCAGACACCCCTGGACAGTCAGAGGAGTACTCTGGGCTGCCACAACTCAGGAGCTGGGGAGCCACCTCCTGTGCTCTCTTCTCACTGTATTTGTAAAATTGTTCTCCAGCTCCACACCTGCAGGGATGCTGATTTCTGTGAAGGGTGTAGAGTCCCGTCTATAGTTTACACTTGCACAGCTCATCAGCACACTCCCTCCTGAGGAGCACAACCCCTCGGACACCAGAGGTGCACAGGTGTGGCTGTGTCCCCTCTCTTCCTGCCTGCCATTAGTGCAAGTGCACAGGCACAGCACCCAGGAGGGTACTTGCTGCGTGTGCTAAGGGGAGCATTACCCATGGCCGGATGCTTTGGACACTGTCACCAAGAGCTCACAGCATGGTGTGGCACCCCTTCAGACTCCTGGTGAAAGCTCCTCCCTCAATTTCAGATAGCTCTGAACCAGACCCTTAGAACAGAGTGCCTGTTTTTTACAGGTACACTTAGTATTGCTACCATCTGCTTCTAATTTTCCCTAACTCGGTAAAAGATACATGTAACCAGAATTGTCTGTCTGTTTACATTGCAAGGACCAAAGTTAAATAAATAACAGCACAGCATTCAAACTTGGCAAAAGGCAAAGCAGGATCTGTAAGTGGGTACAGATTTTGTCTTCCTGATCCATGTGGCAATAGAGTAAAGGGGGCCACCACTCTTTAATGTACTTATGGTATAACTGTTATTTTAGAGCAAGGCAAGCTCTTCCTAACACTGATTCACTGGATTAGTCTCTGAGAAAGAGATTATGATTATCACAGGAAGGGGACCTCTGCCTTGATAGGTGACAGAAGTGTCCCTGAAAGAGCTGTCCAGATCCCGGTGGGCTCCCAGTGGCTGGTGGAGCTCATGACACCTGTTCTAGAGGAAGGTGGGAAACCCTAGGCGAGGGGATGCCTCAGGGATCCTGCAGGAAGCATTTTGGATGAGTGATTTGGATGGTTTTGCCATTACTTGTCTAATTTGGCCAAAACTAGTTGAGGAGAAAGTAGGACATTAGACTTCAGTGGTATTTATCCTTCCTAAGAGTGTTACAGCTATTGAATGTTGGTAAAGGTTTCATGCTTAAATTTGCAGGTGATAAAAGCAAAGCAAAACAGAGCAGCCAGTTCTCTACGTCACGTGTTGTTAATCAGTGGAAATCCGTGCCGCAGGCCATTGTGCACATTAAAACATCACGCAAATTCCTGACAGTGTTCTCTGGAGAATTAGTAAATGAGTGAAAGCGTGCTTGGCTTAAGAAAAGCTGTGGCTGTAAATGTTTGGAGTACAGGAGAGGCCTTGAAGGAAGTGTAGAAGTTCCTTCTTCATATGCCCATTCCTGAGGCTTTCACTTAGCCGCTGTCATGGTTCAACCCCAGCCAGGAGCCAAGCCCCAGGCAGCCACTCGCTCTCCCCCCCACCAGTGGGATTGAGGAGAGAATAGGAAGGGTAAAAATGAGAAAACTTTGTGGGTTGAGATAAAAACAGTTTAATAGGGAAAGCAAAAGCCAAACGCACAAGCAAAGCAAAACAAGGAATTAATTCAGTGCTTCCCATGGGCAGGCAGGAGTTCAGCCATCCCCAGGAGAGCAGGGCCCCATCACACGTTATGGTTACTTGGGGAGGCAAAAGCCATGACCGAGATGTTCCTCTTCTTCCTTCTTCATCCCCCCTTCCCCTTCATATACTGAGCATGATGCCATTTGGTCTGGAATATCCCTTTGGTCAGTTTGGGTCACCTGTCCCAGCTGTGTCCCCTCCCAGCCTCCCATGCACCCCCAGTCCCCTCACCGATGTGGCCTAGGAAAGCAGCAAAGGCCTTGGCTCTGTGTAAGCCCTGCTCAGCAATAACAAAAACACCTCTATATTATCGTCACCATGTTCAGCACAAATCCAAAACACAGCTCCATACGAGCCTCTGTGAAGAAAACCAACTGTACTCCAGCCAAAACCAGCACAGTAACATTCCTTGTGGCTCTATTCTTGTGGTTTTGTTGAATGCTTTGCCCGATGGATTGCTCACAGTCTTTTTCCTGTATATCTTTGCTTACAGTGTCATGTGTCTGTGTATTCAATGATTTCTAGTCCTGAGAAGATGGCTGGTTTTTATTTGTTTAAGTAGGATAATTTCAGAAAGTCATTTCCACAAAAACTTCTGGAGAGACAAAAGAGTTTGGAAGACTGCTATCAGCAAATGCTCTAGACAAGAAAAGTAATATTAGGAGAACATGAAAGCACCAATTTTTTTCAGGTTGGAAGAGAAAAGCTGGGACAGAGTGCACTCAAGGGCTCTCTCACGACACTCCTTTCCTTCTACAAATGCTCTTATGCTATTCTTGCTTTTACTCTGTCTACGATCTTACCCTCAGTATAAAACTGAACAAAGAGAATTTTCAAATGAATCAAACTAGAAAGCCTTTTTGAAGTATTTTCCAAGATATCTTGGCCATGCCCTATCACTTAAAAATAGGCCTTAGTTTCATCCTATATTATAATAGAACTGTATCAGAAGTAGTTGCAGGAAGGAAACAGAAATTGTCACCACTTGGAGCCAGGTAACTATTATTTCACATTCCTCAAGTCTATGGGGAGTTTATTGTAATTACTTTTTATCTAATTTATCTATAGTTTCCATCAATATCACTTATGTTTATTAGTCTATATTAAATATTTTTTAGGAGGAAGATCTTATTGCTTTCTATACGCATCTTATGAACGGAGCCATCCAAAAGGATACAGCCATTTTCCTCTTGAAAAAAACCAACCAAACCAAACAACCCACTCACACTGTAAAACAGACTTAAAATTGCCCTAGCAAAATCTCTTAAAATTAAGAGTTTCTATCTTTTTAGCCCTCCTTACATGTTTAGGCTGGTGACTTAAGTTCACATCCCGACTGATTAATTTTACCTTTTCTTCTGACTCAGTGAAGGTAAAATGAATAGAACTATAGATTTAAGTGCTCTGTGGCCAGAGGTAGAGCCAAGATCTTCAGTGATAACCTTTATAATATTGGACAACAAACCATAAAAGTAGTTGCTATGTCAGGCCCGTGAATATGTGTCTTGAGTTATAACACATCCTTAATAGTTAGCTAGCTTTGATTTACAATGGTAAAGCCTCTGTATTTCAGTGTGGTGTTGCAGTGATTATACATCTAGCCTGATTTTGGTTAGCTTCAGCTTCCACTGATGTGAATTGTTGTGAGTTTGTCTGAGGAAAAAGCAAAGATTGTGTTCCACTCTGGGGCTATGCACTGCCTGGCTCCTTATCACATCTTAAATAAACTAAACAGATTGTTTAATGTAGATGCTTCCAACATGAGTAGTCAGATTAAGATAATTCAAGCTTTCTGTGGGGAGAAGACACACACCTTGCCTGAGCATAAGTCAGTGCTTGCCTGCTGCTGACTGGAAAATATGTAGAGCATGTGTCCCATTTTGTAAGACATTTCCATGGATGAGAAATGCTCTCAAAGTTGCAAGTGTGACTTAATGGTGTCTAAGACCTGTAGAGATTAAAGGAGCTTCCCAAGAAAACAATTTTCCTTTAGATTTTCTGGTGCTGGAGCTATGAGCAGCTGTTTCAGCAAAGTAGGAGATTGTCATACTGCAGGACTCAGTCTTTTGTCACTTTGAAGGTGTGAGACTGAAAGATGTGTGAAAATTTTCTCCCTGGATGTTGGCCATAGTCAATATGTTGACCTGTGTGATCTGCCTAATTTTCCACTTCCTATCTGTTTTCTTAGAAGTTTCCTAATTACTTTTGCAATAGTCATCCAGACCTTACTGACTGCCCTAGTAGTCGGTCCTGAGACAATGCAGCTGAGCAGAAAAGGTAAAAATTATGCCTTTTGCTCTTCCTATGCTTCATCCTCCTAACCCTTTCCTAGGAACAAACTGGAGAAGTTGTCTATTAGGCTTTCTTCAAGTCAGGTGCAATTTCTTCAGCGAATGTAATTTTTCTTTATGCAGTCCTTCTCCTATTCCTTCACTGCCTTGTGTTTCTAAAGCAAAATGGGCAATGCCCTCTCTGCTGTCCTAGCTCACATCCTCGTGAGTTGCACTTGCTGCCATAAGCAGCTCTACCGATGTCAGTGAGAATATGCTGCAAAAAGCAAATGTCTATTCAGCTATTATTGTCTACTAGTTTATAGTCATTATCTAATGCATCTAACTTTGAGGGATGGCTCCTGACATCAGCTTTGGGGATATTGCATTTGATCTGTGTCTGAGAAGCGGTTCAGACAGTTTTGGTTTGGCCTTGGTCTTGATACAACAAAAGAGATTCTTATATTTCCATTTGTTATTTGGAGAAACAGTGCCAATTGGTCAGTAAATACTATGATTCATATTGAAAGGACAGTAAGTCACAGTCAGATTTTTGAATCTATTAAACAAAGTATGCTGCATTTGAACTTTGAGAGTGTAACTGATTTTGGGGTCGCAGCGATTTGATCTCAGTCATCTTTCATGTGTACCATGGAATCGCTGATAAATTTGTTTAGTCTATATGGGCTTGAGAAAGAAGAGAAAATGATCTGCTGAAGCTGATGTGAAGGGTGAAAATGTAGGGAGTAAACGATGTTCCCTCTCACTAACCAGTCAGCTTGGGGGAAGACAAGTAGCTGTTCCTGTTTCTTGCAGGTCCTTTTAGTGACCCAAGTGCCTCTCTTTGGGTGGGTGTACCTGTGCTTTCGGGCTGCATCTCTTCCCTGCTGCAAATCATCTGGAAGGGAAGAAGTGGTTCTCCAGTGCTGTTTCACCCAGGTAGACTGTCAGCAAAAATCAGCACTGACCGGTGCCTGCATCTATGTTTTCACTCAGTTCACTGTACACCATGTAGCATAATGTATGTGGCATGGAAACTGGGACACATCTGGTGCAATCAGGTGTCTGCAGACACTGCTGCAGTGTCAGGAGGTTCTGCAACCTTGGAAGACTTTACTCAGCTTGATCTGCACTTGCTCAGATCAGCTCTAAGTTTGTGAAAAATTTTTGTTTATTGTTTTTCCAAATGATATATTTAATTTATATATACTCAGTGGAGTCTTGACTTGTATGAATGTTTATCCCACAGGCAGGGTTAAGTATCTTGCAAGCAGATCTATCTGTGCTTTTCATGGTGTTCATTTATCTACATAGCCCACTCAAGGCTGAGTTTCAGCACAGGAAATGCTGAAAATGCACAGTGCTTCAACACTGTATGAGCTGTTTATCTTCAGATGTACTTTTCAGGGTCTGGTCTGTGTGGTGCACTGAAGAAAACAGATCAAAGTGACATATCCTGTAATTTCATTACTTTTGTCTTACAAATTTTGTTTGGGCCTGTTCTCAATAAAATAGCACTGGGACCAAACCAGATATTTGGAAAATCTTTGAAGTTTGGAACATATGGGAGGTAGAATAGACTTGTGACAGTAGACTCTGCTTGAGAGCTAAACTGGTAATTTAATGTACTGAATGCATTATGGAAACTGTTTATGTTTAAAAGCTTCGACAAAGCATCAGTTCCTTAAGAAAACCAAACTCTGTCTTAGATTTGCACAAATGCCCAGTTCCAGTGCTGGCCGTGAAACGTATTTATCCCAGAACCACTTTTTGATGTTCCTTAGTGCTTTACATCCTATCTAGTTATTAGCAGCAAACTTCATATAAAGCAGCTGAGAAATGTTGCCAGGCCAGAAACTAAACTCTGTTTTATATCCTTTTGAATATGTTTAAATAATATACAAATAAGATAGCTTCCAGCTAAGGCATGTAGCACCTTGTCTTTCTAAGCTGAAAATTATTAATTTTACTGAGTTCTCACAAAGCACAACAGAGTACACAATGTAATAAGGAATCCTGTAAATAAGTTTTCTGTGCTTTTAATTCTCCTTGAAATCGGGAATGGACATTAATGATCAAGTTTTCAGCTGAGTCTGGGTTTTCTTGGAAGATCAGATCCTTAAATTTTTGGTTGGATTGTTATTCCTAAATTTTTGGTTTCTCTGAAAAACAAGTTAAATATAAATCATAAAATAGCTTATTATTTTTTTTGTAAGTATTGAAATGGGTATTTTTTTTAAAAGTGCAGATTTATACTTTAAAACTCCTAAAGGCACAGTAATTTTTGTGTACGTCTCGTGAATATTTTTTTAGAGTAAGTGCACACCAAACTGTAAAAATCATAAATGAAACTTCAATTTGTGTAGGAATAGATGAATGAGTTACAAAAAAGAACACATGGAAGTTTTCCATTTCTAATAATCTTCAGAAATAACTCTTCATGTATCAATATTTGGTCTGAGGCAAAATGTGTGATGCTATTGATTTATCCAGCCAGTTTTGCTTAAACTGAATCGCCTACATTCATTCTTAAAGCTCAGAGAAAATGCGACTGAAGATGAGAAATGAGTTAAAAGAAGAACTTGAAAGTAATCATTCACTAGCAAGTACTAAGTCCTCTGTTTGGTTCAAGGTAAAAAATTATATTCAGCACTGCCCAAGTCATTGCAGTGAAAGTTCTGTATGTCCAGGAAAACCCTGAAATGTTTGATTGATGAGCAGTGTTGGCCAGAATATAATTTGCCATGCATGTTGCTTTTAAATTTAGAAAAAGTAAACATTTTAGTTTTGAACATTTTAAACCTTAAAATAGACATAACATGGGAAACGTGATCCTTATTCTGATCCTATTCCAGATTATGTTAAAATTAACGGTAATACCATGCTTTAACTGGTGGTATGTTTTGAAAAGAACAGTTTATAACAAGTATGTTTTCCCATTTTGGTGTTTCTGAACATAGTTATATGACATATGGCAATCAGGAAATTAGATGTTACATACTTTCAAATAAGGAAACTAAATTTTATGTAGTCTTCCTAATTGCGGGAAATTCCCTCTCCATGTACCATAGGAAAATCTAGTTCAGTTGATGATTATGGCTGTGGAAAGAAATATTAATGGAAATATTCATGAAAAATGTGGAAAGGTGGTGCTTCACTTAGGATTTAGAGTGATCTACAGTCCTTTCCTTTGACGCATACAGGCCTTAACTTGCAAGTCTTACTTGACTTGAGTCCCTGGTTCTGTCTTCAGGAGCTGAATGAAGGAAACGTGCTCAGGCTCCTCAGTTTTCATCTCAGGCTGGTCAGCTGGCCAAACTTCTCAGTGCCATCTCCCAGGCTGCATCAGAGTCCCTTCTCCCTCTTCTCATCCTCTCTTACCTCCTGTCCCTGCTGTGTAGACAAGGGAGTACTTCTCACCCATGTGGGGTTGCTGTGAAGGTCGATGTTTTGCAGACTGGTGCCCTCAAATATCAGAGGAATCAGGGAAGTAACAAAATGTAGAGAGTAATCTTTTATTACATAGATGTTGATGTCCATTCCTCATGACTTTTTTGTTTTGTTTTGTTTTCTACACATCCTGCCTGTATTCTTGATACGTCCCCTATGCGTGCTCCCAAAAATTGTGGGCTGGAAAGAAATGATACTGCTGCTCGTTGTCAGGGGCCTGCCTCTTCCTGCACAACAGTGTGGGCACCCGGGATGATGCTATGATCAGTATCACAGCACCAGCTTCCTTTCTCAACTCCTTAGTTACTTCAGAAACTTATAAAATGCAGGAGTCCACCTTAAAGTCATAAACACATATGCACTGACACTGTTTTCATGCCACTGAATGTGCTTTTGAGTGTACTCTCATGGGTGAATATGGTCAATACCCACACGCACATCTTAATTTTTAGAGGCCTCCATACACATAATGTCCAACAGCATGGACCGCTGTCAATATCCCATAAAGTTCTGTGCTTGTCACCTGCACAGCAAAAAATGTGCTTATGATTTTTTCCCAGATGCTCAGATTTTAGTTTACTTTGGAAATTCTATGTTTATATCTAAGCTTTTAGTTATAGTTTGATTTTGATCTCCTAGGCCACTCCACTGCAGTGAGATTTTGATGTCTGGAATGTGACATTTCCACGCATCTTGATTTCAGAAAGAAATGTGCTAAATGTATGCGCTCTGGAGGTATGGAGACTATTTAGATTCCTTAAGTCCTCTGAGGTCTGAGTTTTGGCAGCAGTTTTGTCCTCTGACAGTAAAAAGGAAGAAAGGAAAATAGAGGTGAGCAGATAAACCTGAAGGAGTTCTTTGTGAATGCTAATTTTAGCTCAGTCAGGATGATCTCCATCAGCTCCGTCTATACTCAGTGGAGGAGAGGGCATTTGTCCTCCACAGAGGGACTTAGAGTAGTCAGATTAGGCTTCACTGGTGAATGTCTTTCTCTCCATTGACTGGAGACTGTTTGGACACATAAGCTACACCTGATTAAATTAGCCTTGATGAATATTCTTTCTGATGGACTAATCTGAGAACTGAGTTCCAGTCATTAGGAAAGCTGATATGCGAATGGTATCTCTGTATCTTGGGCAACTTACCCTAAAGATGGGCAAATTAAGCAGCATTATGAAGTTCTTTGTTGATCATTTTGCATTAGGGTTGTGTAATTCTAAGTGGACTTGGATCCATATTACCATAGACAAGACAGTTTAATGAACACAGGGGAAAAGAGAAATAAGCATTAAGAGTAGGGAGATGGAAGGAAAACAGTCTTATTTGAACCACTGGATTTGTGACATGAGATCTTGAGTTTGTATTTTTTCATCATTAAAACAGAGATGCATGTAATTTTCATTTACTGAGTGAATATGGAAATGTGGAAAAAGCAATCTGATAACTGAAGGAGATGTACATGGTAGGAAAACTAGCTAGTGATTTTCCTCACAACTGGAAAATCTTCAGATGGTTCAATATCTGAAAGTACTGGCCTTGTGTGGCCTTGTGGATTACAAGAGAGTTTTTAGGAAATAACCTGAACTAGAGTGCTGGGTACTAAGGGAACATTAAATACAAAAAGTTGGCTCAGGCAATGTTGTGATTGCAAGTAGAAAAACAAATTGGAAAACGCAGTAAAAACTCATTCACAGTATACTTATTACACTTTATTTACACAACTACTGCTGGTGATGTTTGATTTTTCTAATCATTTGAGTGGGTGGCTCCATGCAGAAGAAATATCTATATCTATCTGTATTTTCTTCCTGTGAAGATTTATCAGTTACACGTAGCATTTTAGGAAAATGAAAATGTGACTGACTCGCTGTCTTTCATTTTGCTATGAAGAAACTGAAGTTCTGTTCTTTTACTTGATATGGTGGTGTTACATTCTTTCATGTGGAGAACAACTTCTGTTATGCAAGATGGCATAGCTTTCTGAGGGTGTTATGGGAACCACATTGCTGCGGTATTCCCTAGAGGCACTCTGTTGTTGAAAATGCCTAGTCTTGTTGGGGAGCCTATCCCTTTTGGGTAAACAAGAGCACCACATTCTCAGACTGTCACTTCTGTGAAGCTGGTGCATCTTGCATCACAATGGGAAAGAGCAGTTTGATACTTGTGCAGTAATAAAATTTGTGTCAGCTCCTGTAATATAATACATAAACTGGTGAATTTGGTTTATGAGGTCAGGTTATAGTAGCAGGTGGGCTACAGGGGTGGCTTCTATGCAAAGTTGCCAGAATTTCCTATGTCTCTCCTGTTTTGCCTGTGACAGTAACTGGTCAGTGATCTCTCCCTGTCCTTATCTCAGCTCATGAGCCTTTCATTGTATTTTCTCACCCCTGCCCAGCTAAGGAGGCAAATGGTGGAGTGGTGGGCACCAGGTGTACAGCCAGTGTCACCCACCACAACTGTCACCTTGAGATCTTGTGAAAGCAAGACAGGTTGAAGGAGCACTGCCAGTCTTCCCAGGGAGTGCTTATGCAGGGCTGTCTCCTCCAACAGGTAAAACTGTGTCTGCCTCATGAGAATCATATTTCTTTCCTATCCTCAAGGAGGCAGGGTAACAGGGAACATTAAAACTGACTTGAGATAAAATATTTAGATTGGTTAAAGAAATAAATATTAACTGTTGTCAGTTTGGGACTTGCAATTAATCAGTTTTAATTAGGAGTGTTCACATTTAAAAGTGCTTTGGAGTTTGTATGAGACAAAAATACCAGAAATACGTTTAATCAAAAGAGGGAAATCCTTTTCTTGCTCTTTGAGTGTGTGTGTATGTATTTATAGGAGGATGTTTGCAATTCAGTGTTCTTAAGACTTAGTGAGGCACATGCAGAGCACTCTAATGCTGTTTCAGCTGCACCCTGAACTATGTGCTTGTGTTTCTGCTGAGACTGTAGTATGAGCATTCAACACTTTGCAGAATAAAGAGGTGGTTTTTTAGATGTTTATATAATAGGATAGCAAATTTGTACTGCTGGGGAGGGTATAGGGGGTTCATAGTCTTTAGGTGAGATCCCTTGAAGATCATCTGAATACGATCCACTGGCTCTAATAAGGAATGAGATCAGTGAGATTTAACCTGTCATGCTTCTCTTCTACTGCTAAACATCTATATTCTACCAGTTCCACAATATTCATGTGACTGAATACCCATTTTTAAGCAATGAC
The DNA here is from genome assembly GCA_013397175.1 of Platysteira castanea. Classification (NCBI taxonomy): domain Eukaryota; kingdom Metazoa; phylum Chordata; class Aves; order Passeriformes; genus Platysteira; species Platysteira castanea. The sequence continues at coordinate 377,594 of VYXC01009026.1, forward strand.
TTCATATATTTTGATTAAAAACCAGAAAGACAGGAAATGAGATGAGAGACACAGATTTCAGCTCTCACTTTGAGAAGAATGTTTCTTGTTTAAGAAAGGGCTGCTTTCTGCTTTAGAATTCTATGCCAAGACAGCTGATTCAGAAGGGATAACTATATTAGCAGATTTATGTAAGCAAATGCAGTTCTCTCCCCCCTTCCCTCAAAAAAGTCACTGATGCTGATGAAGAATTTTTTTTTAAAAAAAAGCTTAAAGAAAGCAGAAATGCTTAAAAACTTCTTTTAATGTCAGTCCTGCTCACACTATTAATTTCTCATAATGGTTCAAAAATCATGGTAAGTAAACAAGTAAATATTAAGTAAGTATTTAAAATTGCTTCCTGTGTAAATTTCATGTTAATAAAATGAAAAAATATTTTGATTAGGGGTTAACAATATTTAGTCTTTGCAACAATGATTTATTGGATAGTCCTAGGCAAAGTACAAGACACTTCAGGATGGAAACAGTGACATTCAGAAAACATCTTAAGCATTTATTTTTACATTCTGATTAATTCTGCAGTAGCATCTAAAGGCTTGGATTTGGAGTAATGCCACCCTGTAGAACTGCCCAAACACATTACATGAAAAGGTCTCTGCCTCAAATATATAATGGTAAAAGCTAAAGCAACTGGGAAAAAACACAGCGAGTTGCAGCAAGGTGAAGAAACTTGCTAAAGGTAATACAAGAACACTGGGAAGTGAATCCAGGTTTTATAATATAGGTTCAATACTCAGTCCATTACCATGGTCCAGCCACTCTGATTCCTATTTCTTATGGGAGTCCAGTGTTTATGACGAGAAACTTGATGTCAGCTCAAAACAAAATTAAGAACTTGAGATCTAATTGTAGAAAAGCTTTAAAATAATCTGATTGCTTCACTGTGGACAATTCAAAACTTAAGGCAGGCACAGCAGTTCAGCTGAGGTGCTAATATTTCAGTTTAGCCCATGGTAATTTTCTGAAACATCTATCACCTCAATATATATTAGGTGCTGTCAGAGACAGATGCATATAAACAGCATAATTGCAGTAAAATTTTCTGAAATTACACAACTATAGAAGTGTGTGAAGCCAAGACATACTGTTTGTATTATTTAAGTGAGTATGTGTAAGTTCTTACTAACCAGACCACTGACTTTTTTTCAACCATGTGCGGTGCACTATGTAAGGAATACATGCATTTATTCCTTTTACGATCTGTGTGAATAATATCTGAAAAGTTTATAGTTTTCATTTATCTCACTTTGATTTGATGTAAATGTAATTGGATGAATGATTTGAAAGCACTTATATTGCCCATGCCCTACTTCCAACAGTTCCCATTTAAAATCAGGTCTGTGTTTCTTCCCATCAGCACACATTACATTGAGATATGCAGATTCTTCTGGATCAGAATATTACTAGGAATGTGTGTACTTCATTTTTTCCTTCTATTGAGAGCATTTCTTTCTGGATTTTGTATTATAATTTACATAATGTAAAAACAAAATTATACTGGTTTTACAGCATAATAGACCAATTAAAAGTTGAAGTTAAAATGTTGATAGTGCTAAAAATGCATCTATGAAAAAGTGTTGAGATCTCCAGCCTGTCTTAATTACTTGAGAAAGAACGAAAAAGTAAAGATTGAAAAAGCAATATTTCACAATATTCTGTGTGTTTAGAACAGTTTAGTTTTCACATGCCAGCACTTGAAGTGATGAATTCGGAATTTGTCTGCAGTACATTAAACCCTTAATAACACCTTAAAAATTCAAATGTATGTTGCATTTCCTAGAATATTTGCAGATATATTCTATTTTCACTTAGGATATGTGAATAAAAATGTAACTGCATATTTAGCACCAGATTTATTCTTTATTTACTCTTCTGAATTTTAGGAAAAAAATGTTGAAGCCTTTAACAATGTTTTTAAGTAAGGAGCGCATAAAGGAGCTAGAATGTTAATTATGCTATTTTCCTTAGAGTTTCATACTTCTAGAATTTGGCTTCTTCAATAATGGCTAAAATAACCCCTTAATTCTGTATTTCTCAGACATTTAGACAGTTCTGCTTATTATATGAGGCTACTGAGTACCCAGTGCTGTGGCCCCTGCCATCACTGTTAGAAATCAGGTTGTGTGAGGGCTACTGACAGCCATGAGGCTTGCAAGCTGATGTCAGTTCCATGCCACATGTGCAAGAAAAGGTTAAAAAATGAATCATGACCTGAATCTGTGCCCACTTTCTCAAACCAAGTTGTTGCAGCCAGTGGGAAACCTCTCTGGGATGTAAAGTGACTTGTGCATGGCAAAAGTTTTCCAGGATGTAGCAGGAAGGAATTGGGTCATAGATGGTGATGGACTTGCAGAGAGTGGGTCTGGCTCCTGACCTCTGCACTGAAAAAGCAGGACCATAGCAAGGCTCCTTTTCTCTTCTGCTGTACTTCATCATCCCCCACAAAGCCTATTCCTGGGTGCTCACAAGTCTTCATCAGTTTTGGATGCCAATCAAAGCAGAGCAAAAGTAGAGTTCCAACACACATCTATAGGTCCAGCACTATACCTAAATTATCTTTGTTTAATACCTTACTTTAAAATGATGTTGTATTTCTCCTGCCTATTGCAAATATTTGAAATATTTTTCTTAACATAACTTTGCAGTCTATGGTTTACTATGAAAAACATTGAAATTTCCTGCAATCTTAATTATCTTTCAAAATAACAACCTAAAACCAGTCTGAGCTTATTTTCCCAAACCTAAATAATAGAACTCCTAAAACCCTCCAAACTATGTATGCAATATTTCAGTCAGCTTATAAAATCACTCCTGTCTCTGTACTATTATAGTTGCTAGCATGCTGCTCTTGAAGATGCAGCATAAAATTACATGTTAAGTACTGATTTAGATTTTCTTGTTGTTATTCATGAATATGTGAGCCTGTAGTTGAAAGACATTATGGTTAATCTCTGAATTTTATCCTTTGCAGGAATAAAAAGTAGAAGGGACTCAGCATTATTTGGCTTGCTTATGCCAGATGACAAGTACTTGAGTGTTCCTGCACAGGAACAGGCTGCCAGATACGCTTTTAGGTCTTCCTTTTCTGAAAAATTGAGTGGACAGTGAATAAATATTTGAAGCAGTTCCTCTTTTTGTGTTTCAAAACATTCAACAGAATAAAAGCATAGTACTGGAAAATCTTTAGCCTCTTTAAATTCTAGATCAGATGCAACATTAGTAAAATTTTTTATTTAAACAAAGAAAGCCAGCTGCTATGTTATCTGTCCAGCACGTTGCATAGGGCCTTCTCTTACAGTGTTTTTTTACAATAAAATGTAGGTGTGGAATTCCCTTGCTGGTCCCTCCCGTGTTCCTCAGGTCTCCTTCCTCCCCCCACAGAAATGGAATTGCATGTACTACTAAATTTAGATAGTCTCCCAAATCCTGATCTTTAGTACTAGAAAAGGTAGGCTTATAATACATCAAGAGCTAGGCTGTCTGCACTGTATTTACCCAAACTCACTTGAGATGTTATTTGTATTTATTTAAAATACTTGTCTAATCTCTCTGCATTTTGGAATCTTATGCTTTTTCTCTGGCAGCTTAGAATTTGGAAGAAATCTTTTAGTTTCAGTATGCTGTGTTATTTTTAATAATAGTTATTCTTTCAGCTAGGATCTCAAACTCTCTCATACTATCCTAATCTTTTGGCATAGGTTATTGCTCTTTAAAATGAATCATTTGGAATTGCTCCAAATAAATCTTCTCTTCTCTTAGCTTCAACTGGGAAAAGGAAGCATGTTGTATAAATGGGGAATTAGCAATTACAGAACTGAGCTCCTTCTTGAGCTCCTCCAGAGTGTGAGGCACTCTGGAACATCATCTGGTCAAAAGGTGTTCTCTTCTAGGGACAGTAAATCTTTGTTACATGCACAATGTAGTCAGTGCTGCTTGGCAGTGTTTCACAGCATATCTCCCTCCAGTTTTTGCTTTCTGAAACCTCATCTTAATTATGGTACATGTTCTGAGACTGCTGAATTACAGTCACAAATTCACACTGAACTCACAGAAGATCTGCTGTCATATCTGCTGGAATTTAACCCCATTTTGTCACCCAAAGAGGAGTAGAGAGATTTAGAGGCTGCTGGTCATACTACACAGGTAGCAAGTAACCAGTCCCCTGCACTACATGTGACTTTTTTAGGAAAGACAGGGGAAGAATTTGGAGTAAAATTTTGATGGGACTTATTTTCACATTCTGAAGTTGAGCTTTCTTATTATTGGCATTGCTAATTGTATTTGTAGGCATACTACAGACTTACTGCTTCAAAACTCTTTACTTGAGTTTAGAATTATTAATTTAATATACTTAGCATCCAAATATGTTGTTCGGATATGTAGTCAAACATTTCGTTCACATTTCAGCTGTTTCAAGCAGACCTTTCTGACTATTATATGTGATGAGAAGTGTAAAACTACAGTTTAAAAAAATATAAACTTCCAAATTTTGTACATGCTGGGATACTCATCTCAGCTAGAAGAGAATAAGTAATGAGAAATTAGAGGGGAAAATATTTACCCAGAATGCACATCATAAATTCTACCACCTCAAATCATTGGGCATGCATGATGGATTTCTCATAAGATGTGGCAGATCTGCCTGTATAAGGCTAAGCTGTGCCACAATACCCAAAACCTATTAGAGAACAAAAAAAGCTAAGAGAAGATGATCACATTTCCATGACTGTCATGGTCCTTATTTTTCAAGGACTAAAGTCAAAAGCATTGTTGCATAATTGTTAGAGAGCTTTTTTCCAGAACTGAGCTTTTCTGGGTTATAAGACACTTCATTAAAGCCTGCCAAAGACTAAGATTAGCTGAGCTTCCATGAAATAGCTAAAGCTGTCAAATGTGTTGCTATTTAGAGTAAACTTCTGCACACCATAATGGGCCTTGTCTTAGAGGTGGGATCTATCCTGTGAAATTATAGATTTTTTTAAGATAGGTACCTATTTCAAAGTAGGTTGTTTGGGCTGTTTTTGCAGTCAGAGGTTAAAAAGTAAGATGGGATGAAATTAATCAAATCTAAACCAGACAGTATCTTTAAAATAAGATGACTCACAATCTAGAAAAGGCTATTTATGTCTAGGGGTTCTAAAGCAAAACTGAACAGCTGTCTGAATGTCTAGAATTTGGTTGACTAATCTTAGCCTGGGTTATTAATTACTCATGATAATTCCATGTGTGTGTGTGACTTTGATGAAAAAATCCCCAATTAGAGGTTTTCTTGTGTTTTTTATCTGTAACTCTAGCTTTGATTTCCTCATGTCTCATAGTCAGACAGTGAATACTATAAAACCACCTACTCCTCTGTGAAACTTCTGATGTTTCATTTTTTTGTCAGTCCCATGATATGTAACTTGCAAACAAGCAATGAGAAGTAGGAAGTAAGACAATGTTACCAAACCAAGTGTTCAGAAGTCCTGAATTTACTACCAGTGATTCAATCACTGATCCAGTTGGTTCATACATGTTCTTGTGTTCACATCTTGGGCACATGCATTCAAGGTTTGCTGTTCAGATAATTATTTTTTTAGCTTTGTAGTACCTGTAGTGTGTAATCTGGGTTCTCCACACTATGTGGTTCACATAAGAGTAGGAACACTGGAGCTCATTCCTCAGTTTATTTCCATTTGTTGCTTGTGTTACATTTTCTGTTTTGTCCCCACTTTAGATGCATCACAACCCTCTAAATTTTTAATTTTCATTTGCTTTACCTACTTTTTTAATGCTTTTGAGTATTTTTATTATTTTATTTTTTTATTTTATAACTTTGGTCCTGGATTTCCCCGTCTTGCTCCTAAATCTCACACTGTAGTGTCTGACTTTGGCCCAGAAAGTGTGTGGTTATAATCTCCTCTGGCATCAAGCACTATGGTAGAGCATTTTTGGTCTCTAATGGGCCTACCCAGTTGTCTTCCCTGTCTGGAAGAAGAAAACACCACAGTTAAATATCCTGCATGGCACTTAAATAAAGAGCTAAAAAGAAATGCAGTGGGATATCCCCAGCTGCTTGATACATGTACATACGAAGGTCTGCACATTTTCCTTCTCCAGCAGTACTAGAATCAGCTAGAAATAAAAAAACCCCCTAATTTAAAACACCCTTGGTTCCAGGGCTGCTCTCTGGCACAGGTTCCTTGAGACACAGGAAGTTGTGCTCTTGTCAGCTGGGCTCCAAAACCAGACAAAATGGGTCTTCAGGAGACCCCATTTTAGAGAATTGCTGACAGTTTCTGGTTTACTGTGTTGGTAGAACACAACGTTTTAGAGGACCGCTCACCTTTGTGTAACTACGACAGAATGTCAAACAGGCTCCTATTTGCCTCAAAA
>VYXC01009026.1:384015-428296 GCA_013397175.1 Platysteira castanea
TATTAAAAAAAAATATATATATATATATATCTATATATCTCCACCACATTGGCATTCTTACAAGGTAAAGAAACATCCTCAAATCTCAGATTGCGATTACTCACTTCCCTGAAGGTCAGACAGGTAAACTCAAGGTTTCTTCAATCCTCCATGTCTGAGTAGCTGGCAGGGGAGCTGCCTGTGTCACTGTTGGTCTTCTAGGAGCAATTCTGCACTTGGCAGGGGCTGTGCTTCAGTTTTTGTTCACGTCGTGGCTTTGCACACTATTGTGCCTCCCTGTCTGTAGTCATGGGGTCCCAGCTGAAGCTCTTCTCAGAAATGACTGTACATGCACACATCCAGAGGAGAAGGGCATACTCACTTGGATACTCAGTTGTGTCCGACTTTGAAATGTGCCACTAGTGTGTACATTCCCAACCTTTTCTCCTGTTACAGTTCCCCTGTTTGATCTCATCTCTGAACTCTTTGGCTGAGAGAAAGGACCCCTCTCTGCCCCTTTTCTCACTGCATGAAGGGAAGGTGGCTGGCAGTGTGCCCTCTGCATTTCCTGCTAGGGTAGAAACTCCCCTGGTGCCAGCGCACACCCCGCCTGTGAGTTCTGTATGGCACCATGTCTCAAAGGAACAGTTAAAGGTCAGCAGCATGTCTTTTACCTTGGAACTTACCTTTACTGTTACAGTCCCATCCTGACACCTTCTGGGCAGGAGCCTTTGTGTGGGTATGAACTCAGCAGCCTGAGTTGTCAGTTCCCCTGTAAAACCCCTTAACTATAGGAGGAGTGAGGGGGAATATGTTTAGAGAAGAAATTTGCCGTATTTGAATGATATTAGTAACCCAAAGAGCTGCCCAGGATTCATTCTACTTAATTTCAGAAAACAAAATCGCCATCCTGTGTATCACTAAATATTTCACAGAAATGTACTAAGAGTAACTTAAGAATCACTGTCAACCTAGCTGAAATTTGAAACTCTGAACTTGTGAGATGTGGAGGTTCATAACCCTGTGGTCTTGCTCTCACAAATGTGCCCAGACACATCCACACACACACACACACACATCCACATGTACTGCAATTTCCCGGAACAGTACCTATTTACAGAAAATGCTTGCCTGTAGGACTGCTGTGGTAGGATTCACACCCCATACTTTATACCTGAGAGTGGGCAGTTTACAACCTTTGCTAAACGTAACAGCATTTTAAGGAAGGAATATGCAGGAACATTTGGCTTTCCATCCCACAATATACTTTGACCCATTTTTGAACATTTTTCATATATAGCACAATTGCTAAAATCCCAGTTGTTTCCTATTTACTTTGTTCTAGAAGTTTGTTATGTACATATGTTTTTTGATTCAGATGGCATTATAAAGGCTGGTTTAAATCATGTTGGATTTTTTATTTTCTTGTTAATGGAAATTATCTCCTTTAAGGAGTTTCATGGCCAACAGCAATGTCACCTTTGTTTAGTGTATTTGGGGGCTCATTCCTTGTTCAGATGCCTAGAAGGCCTCAACACAGAAAAATGTTGCCTAATCTTTAACAGAACTCAGAAGTCTTGCTGAGAAGTTGAAACAGGATTAGAAATCTCAGTACCTGATCCTTTGAGGACAGCTGCTTCAAAGGAGCTATACAAAGCTGGACAAAAAAAAAAGAGTGAATGAACAAGCTTGAACCCTTTGAAATATTTACTGTTCAATGAATTTGGAAAGGAGAGGGGAACATGACGAGGCATTCCCACTCCTGAAGGGTGATAGTATCCTCTTGTTTTATTAAGAGGTAAAGTATGATATTGCTACTTTGACATTATTTTGTTTGACAGAAGCTGGAGACACTGATTTAAGTATTATATCATATATATATATGTATATATATACACACAAACACACATATGTGAAAGTGGTAGAAAAAAACTTTAAAAGTTCCATTTATTTCTCAATATTGTCTTTTTTTTTAGAAATACTTCAATTTCTTGTAAAACACATTCAATAACTGGATCAATAGCCATCATATACTAAACAATAATCATTAAGAATCATTCTTTTGCATAGTTTACACTATCACTCAATGTCTTGGTAGCAGTTCCTCTCAATTTCAAAGCAGTTGTGGAGCTTGAGTTCTTGTTTTGGCTCTCTGCATCAGATGGAGGTGTGGATGTCCTGATAAAAATTCAGACTTGGCAGGGAACTGTTCCCTTGTCACACAATATGTACCTATCCTGTGCCTGAATTTATTTACCCAGCCACTATTTGCAAACACCTCTGCAGTTCTCCAGTTTGCTCCAGTTTCTTCTCTCTGTTTTTGTTTGTTTGTTTGGGGGCTTTTGTTTGTTTGTTTGGGTTGTTTGAGGCTTTTTGAAACACAGGCTTCAGGTTTTTGTTGATAAACTTGAATGTTTCCATTATATATTTCCTTATGCTCATCTTCTGAAAGCATCCTAAAGAATCACCTGATCCGTAGAGTAAACTATAGTTTCATAAAAATGGGTGGGCTTTCATCTCTCCAGGTGACCATTTTGTCATCGAGACAATATGATCCAAAGGACACAGCACAGCACACCTTGGATGCCAAGGGACTCAGCCAGGGTTATCCATGCAGTGTTGTGTTTATAGGAGCTCCTAAATGCCAGGGAAACTTTTCAAACATAAACTGAACGTAGCTGTTGATATTTTATTTGGCAACTTCATTGAGTTGCTGTATGGAGCCAGTAAAATTCAGTGTGGAGGAACTGCCAGCCCAGCCTGAGAATGAGGATCCCAGTAATCAGGCATATGCCCTTCCTATATGCATGGTATTGGGTTTTTAATTGCATTTAGTGCAAAGGTAATAAGAGCTTCCTAATAGATTTAGGAAAAATAATTGTTGAAAACAAACCCCAGCCTTGAGTCAAAAGTTCATTGGTTTTGAGAGGATTGTAAAAATATTTCAGGGGAGTGCTTAAATTCTTCAGTGGATTGCTATTTATCTATGGTCATGCACATGCTAAATAATGATATTAAAAAAATTACTCTCCTGTTGTGTTTTATAATAGAGCAAAGCCTTCCAGCTATATAAACAACACTTTATTTTTCCAGCATTATGAAATAAAATGGAGAGGTGGCCTTGTGAGTTGACTATTTGAGGTTCATGACTGAATAGCAATGTCCAAAGTTGAGCCTAACTGTGATGATAAGTTATGCCTTTTGTAATGCTCACTCATGCAAATTAAGGCATCTTTTGAACAACCTGTGCACAGTAAATTTAATATTTTGTAAATCTTATGTATTTCCCATCATATTGGAAGGAACTGCCAGTGTTTTAAAAAAGCAATTTATTTTGTCATCTTTGAAGTAGCTGATGCATTAGTAACCCTGCCACCTTTGAAATTAAACAGGATTTTGTCTGCAGTTTGAACACTCTGAAGTGTTCCTCTATTTTTAAATCTCATATGCGTATTTGGAATGCCTTCATCTCTCCTGCAAATGGGTTTTGTTTAATGATTGCTGTTGTCTCTAAATGGGTCTTGGCATTTTTATTCAGCTTGTGATGAAGCAATTATTCTTCCTAATTGAATGTACAGGGAATGACTTGAGACAGGGAGCAAACAACATCACATAGTCATGGGCACTTTAGGATTGAGAAGGTCATCCAAAATGTGGCACAGCAGCCTTTGTATTTCATCTTATAACTCTCCCAATATAGGAGTAATTTTGATGTCTGTGACCTAAAGGCTTTATTAACTTCCTCAAAGTAGAAGTGAAATATTCACTTTACATGTGTGCAGCTTGCCAAAGAAGTGTCTTAAGTGATGTTTTTTTGGTACGCTGCTTGTTACCATTAACTGCTCAAGTACTGCACTGGTGAGTACAAATAATAGAAAGATAGATGTGCTGTCAGATCCTTCTGGTTACCTGAGGTATTTCACCACAGAATCAAAGCAAGGGAAGGAAAGACAGCTTTGAGCCAGACCTGCAGGTCTCAGGTGCTTGCAGCAAGAGTGGATGTTTGTGCATGCTGGGAAGGTAGAAATGTCCCAGTCTTTTCTCTCCCAGTCCTTTGCTGACTATAGCTTAGAGCACTGCAAAAAGTACCTTACTGTCACTCCTTCAGTGCTGGTCATCACCCAACACAAGTAAGTTTCAGGCTAAATCAACCATTTAATTCCTTCCAAGAGTCTTAAAAACATACTGATTTCTACTGAACTGTATTGATGAAAAAACTAAAGAAAGAAGGGAGCTTACTAATTTCATAGCAATTGAGCAGTGAGATAGGAAAGCTTTGGATGAGGATGAAGTTAACAAGAGAAAACTGAGCTATGTTTTAGAGAGCTCTCACTCACTGAGAGCCTTTTTCAATGCACATCTGTTGCCAAGAGAGGAAACCAAGCTAGGTTTACTGAGGCTGGCAAAATGAGTAATATTTGAAAATACCATATGGATAAGATTAGTCACTTGGTACTGGACAAAGTGGACTATGAGGTTAATCTAGTATGGAAAATCCCATTGATAATATTGGCATGTGCTCCACAAAATTGGCTGCCCAGGGAACAAGGGAAACATTGTTTTTTTACTGTGTGACACAAGAGACCCAAAGCAGTCAAAAATCCAGTGACTGAAAGATAGTACACACCAGATAGGAGGTATTTGCTAGAATTGCATGTGCTGGACATTGCTGCCCTAATTTCCCTGTATAATTGCTGGATTCGTATTGTAGTGTATGCATCACAGAATTTCCTAAAACTGCGAAGCAGTTTGATCAGCTCTGTTGAAGAGTTTTTGTGTCAAACCTTGTAAAGATTGTGAAAGAACCATGAACAAGAAAGCCACAGAATCCCTTTAAAATATGTCAAACAAACTAAGAAAGAACAAAAATTACATGACAAAAATTGCATTTATTTTTGTGAACAGGCAAAAATGGGATTTTCCTGTAAGCTTAGCCATGCTTTGCCATCACTTAGCACTATTATTGCTGCACTAACATAGCACAACTCTTTTTGTCAATGTATTTCTGTTAATTTGACAGCCTTTGGTAACATTCAGATCTCTCTTGGGATGTTAATATGTCCTGGGCTGAAATGAATAGAGTCTGCGATCATGGTTTATAGCTCATTTTAAAATTACTTTCTTCTTCAGAAGATTAAAGAAACCCATATGCATGGTTTGAGCTCTCCCCTACCCATGTGATGGGGAATGGAATAAACACAAGTGAAAACTGGTCAGCATCCTTGCAGTGTGCTGTTGCACTGTGTCTGGCCCTGGGAGGGCTGTATGAATTTGACTGCAGTGCCCTGCCAGAGGAATAATCTTCCACTCAGAGTCAGGTGAAGTGTCTCTAGAGCTGTGGCACAGTGTGTCTCCCACCTACCTGTGGATGCTGGTGAAACCCCAAATTCTTGGAGGTTGAGTGTGTGTCTCTAACAGCTGCTTTGAAAACATCGGGGCTAAAGAGGTGGGCAAGTCATTGTGCTCTTATAGGTAAGACATTATGGTCAGTGGTTTTTTTGTCTTCCATGTGATAATCATGGTCTTGTTAGATTTCCACATTCCCATGGAAATGAAGTTAGGATGTGCACAGAAATGCTGCCGTTCATTTCGTATTCTTTCCAGTGCACTTTTCATCTACACATCATGGAGCAGAAAATGAGAGGCTTGCACTCCCCTAATTCTCACAGGGGATCATTAGGATTCCCCACTGTTGTCTAATCATGTGCTGTCCCATTGATGTGTAGTCAATTGATGGGCAATTGTGTTTTGTGCAGTAGATCTCGCTTGAGTAAAGCTGAGTGTTGGCTTTAGTTACGAGAAACTGGTATGGATTTTAAGCTCTTAAATGAAACAGATCATTCTGAGCTTCACAAAGTATAAGCACTAAGTATGGGGGGAATAAGTAATGGGGAAAGAAACATATAAAATTTATGTTTGCGCAAAGACTTTTGTATGGAAGAAGTCTATCAGATGCATGGCAAATCAGCTTATTTTTTAATTTTTGAAATGCTGGAAGGAGTTTATGAATAAGACTGCCAGTGCATTAGAGGGGCTGCCTTAGCCACTGGAGTGTGCCTGTCATAACACTCTGGATTGAAGTTCCTGCTGTGAGCTGGGGAGCTGCGAGGCCTGAGCAACACCAGGGAGAGTAAATGAGTGGTGTGGAAGAAAAAAGTTGTCTTCAGACTCTACTGTGTATGCCTCATGCTCTGGGCTGCAGTCATTAGCCCATTGTGAATGAACAGAGTAGGGCTGCAGCTGAAACCATGCTGGGTACCCAGGCATCTGGATAATATTGGTGAGTTTTTTCTGCAGTTTGAGGGAGTGCAGGACCTGCAGTCTAATTTTCAGATATATATCAGGAAAAGAATCCCTCAGCACCAGGGCAGTTATGGGGAGCCCCACTGTTGTGGCGTGGTAGATGAGAGGTGTCGCGACCTTCCTAAAAGCATCTCCACAGGGGCTGGAGCCGCTTAAGCTGGTTAGATTGGAGTGCTCCAATAGCTCCCGTCCTGTCCCGTTGGTTCAGCCTCCATGGCTGGGTGGCTCCCCGGAGGGAGCAGCTCAAGGGGACCAGGCTCTCATAGGAGTGAAAGCAGGCAGCACCCATCTCAGCCAGAGAAGCAGCCAGGCACACACACACACTCGCTGCGGGCGATGAAAGAGCCAGGAAGGACCTTTGGCATGGTGTGTTCCAAGAGAGGCTTTACTTCACCTCATCATGAAGGGGACCAGGAGCCCAAGGCGAAATGGGGGAGGGGTTTGGTGTTTATAAAGGGGGTCTGCAGAGAGGGCTGAGACGGGACCAGGGCAAGGGAACCAACAGGGAGAGACTGGGTTACAAGGGCGAATGGGAGAGCAGGGAAGGGAGAACATACAGATCAATCAAAGGAACACTGTGTCTTAGGAGAAGCCTGTCTCTTAAGCCTGGGGGAGAACTCCCCACCACAGCCCCCAGTGGGCTGGGTGACCCCAATACCCCACGATGTCTCATGGGCATAAGCCATTATTTATGAAACAAAACCTTACTTATAAAACAAAATCTCTTCCTCACAAAGCTATAGATAGGCTGGGTGGAGGGAAGGCCGACTTCTTTCATGGAAGTAGAAAATTCACTGATCCTTTCAGCTTTGTTTCGTACGGCCTAGTTGGTTGGCCCTGAAAGTGGTTCTGTCTTTGAGGGTTTTTGCAGGAGGGAGTCATGCCTGTCCCAGGCAGGCAGTGGGGTCATCTGCTGGGAGAGGCACTTTGGGCTGTCTGGCCTGGCTTGGCTTTTGGTTTGTTGCCACCTCTATGAGATATGCTGGGCTATTTTGAAGCTAGTGGTATTATTAGGCTGAATGACATTAAACCAGGAACCTTCATGAGCATGTGGGAATGCCTCTCTGCTGCTGCAGGGCAATATTGATTTGCCTCAGCATGAATCTGAGAGTGGCAGCATGGGAAAGGTTACTTAATGTTATTTTGTGGCAGCACATATGTTTTGCAAAGGGCTATTTTGAAGGTCAGCCGTTTGCACATACTGCTTTTCCCAATTCCCTGTCTGCCTTCAGCTCACAGCCAGGCTGGTAATTACTTACAGTCATTTTTGAGGTTGTGTTTGAGATGAAGACAAGAGGTAGGGCAGATTATCAGTGGTAGCTGACAAGGTTGTTATGATGAGACATTAGCTAGGGATAGGAGAAAAGGGAGAAAACAATGCATTTGCTTGCCTTGTCTGAGAATGGTGTGGCAGTTCCTGTTTGTGCACATACAACGCTGGTAATTCGGTGTGTTGAGAACCACTAATAGAAGGTTATAAAGCCTGCAGAGTTGTTCCAGCTTCTGTTTTATACAGGTGCACCACAGTATGAAATGATGAAACTTGCTTGTAGCAAGTTTTGCTTCCTCTTATTTTAATACACCTTGTATACGAATGTGTTCTACTATAAAACTCCATTTTCAGTGACCCATAGGCTTTTTTAATAGGCACCAGCCCTCTCAGACAAGGCAGGCACAATTTTTTTTGACACATTTTTCATCAAAATCAAGGAAAAAGGGTGTATTATGATGAATTTTGTCTATAAAGGTACATCAGAAAATAATCAGAATTAATACTTAATCCTTTGCTTTATATTTTTTTGGTTTTTTTCTGTCTTATATCACTTCTATATCCCTTTTTCCTAGTCCTTGTCTAAACATTCATAAAAAATTCATAGTAAAAGATAGATGTGATCACAATCTGATCTTTACTGTGTAGTCAAAATCTCCTGACCTTCAAACACAGAATTCCTTCAGTTTACTGACTCAACTGATTAAAAAACTGATTTATTACCCTAATTAAAAAACAGCAATTCTTTTATTTCCCTGCTAAATGTTATAGTCAAGATTCCATCCTTCTGTAAGTAAAATTAGAAATATGTAAACTTGAGCCTAGATGTGTCCCTTGTTGGATCTATATATTCACTAGAAGCACAAGGGTCAGTTGGGTAGGAATCACCAACCTGTTCCATGCATGCCATTGAATATTCCTTGTAGAAGATTGCTGTGAGTCTTTTGTGAGCTGCTGTGTCCATCAGTACAGCTGGCTCTTCTAGGGGTTGCTCTCAGGCTGGAGAGATGTCCCAAAACACCTCATGCACAACCGTGGATAAATGACCGAATGTAGATTTGCACATATAATGCAAATCTGAAAATAAAAGCAGGGCAGAAACACAAACGTGTATAAAGATTTGATTTTATCAGTAACTGGGTAAGCAGAGTCTGGAAAAAGAAAGAGGCCTTTGTTCAGCATATTGCCAACTTTTCTATTGTGTCTTATATTATTTGTACCAGTAAAATTTCTCAGAGTGTTGGTAGGAATTTCTGCATGAGCAAGACTGCAAAATATGGTTCTACTAATGTCAATACCTTTTGAGGTGTATGGCTGCTTCATTCTCTGGAGATTTATACTGATAGGTAGCTCTCCAGAAGCCAGCTGAATTATGTACCCATATGAATTTATGTTGGTTGTAAAATTACATGACAGAAATGCAGTATTTCCTGTGAATTATTACTGCAAGCCTTCCTAAGTCTCTTGTCTTACATTACATTTCCTAAACTCATGGCAAAAGTGCTGTACTTTTTAGGCATGTATTTCAAAGGTCAGCATGGAGTTATATCTCAATTCATATATAAGAAAGAAAAATAATAATTGCAAGAAAGTGTTGCTACTCATTGGCTTTTCAATAAATCTTCTTCTTGTTTTTACTTCATTTACAGCATATGCTTTCAGGGAATGAAGCCAAAGTGGACTCAGCACCAGCTAGTCTCAGTTGCATATAGCAACTCCTTAATTATCACTTAGCTTCTCCTTTATTATGCTCTGTGCTTCTTAGTTTATAAATACTGCTTTCAGTGAGACAGTTAAAGTCAATATAAATGTGCTTGGAGATTAATACCTTGCCTGTTAATTTGTTTCCAGCTTCTCATCTTTATTGTTAAAATGTACATCAGGTAGGAATCTGAATACACTTAGTTTTGGCTTTTAGCTGACGGTTCTTGCTGCCTACCAAGAGTGCGAAGCCATCTGGAAACAGGGAGGAAAAGACTGTAAATATGAATCCTAGGAATCTCTAGAATCCTTATTAGTCTTTTATGTTCTTGCATTTCTGGGCTGGTATGACCTGAAGAGGGGGAATGAGATTGTAATTTCCCTTCTGCTGGGGGGGAATATAATTTATTTTTCTTATTATTATTGGACTCTCTTAGCAGGAATTAAGACTCATTGCTTTAAAGACACATGCGTTTAATAACAAGGATTTGATGTCTGCTGATCTCAGTGCCCATATGTAGTCTCCTACAGATCAGAAGCAGTGCACAGCTGCAGATATTTGTGTACATGAAGTGCCTTACAGGACCACTGCCTAACTGCATGCATTTTACATGCTTTTCTTCTGATATGGATCTAAAGCTGCCAGCAACAGCGTGGGAGCAGCAAAAATTAAAAGGAAAGGGAAGGAATGTTTCCAATAAAAGTTTGCCTCCCTTGCATAGTCTAAGTGACAGCAAGCATTCCAGCTTTGAGGGCTTTCAGTTGGCATTGTATGAAAATATATTTCAAAGTGGGGACAAAAAGATGAATATAAAGAGGGGGAGGAAAGGACTGCGGCACCACTGGGCTTCATTCAAATGTGCAGCCAAGGCTGTGGAGAGGGAAGCGATGACAACTGTGGAGTTATATGTGCGTAAGAGCAAAGTTTCCCACACGTGTTCTCATCAGTATCACAGTTTGGGGTGCTTGGTAATGGAGGTTTGGGTTTCAGCCAGTAGGGAGGCAAGGCCAACCACAAAGTTCAGATCTAGATCCAGATGCCTGTGTGTTTGGGAGTAGTTATCCCTCTGGTTTGAGATTTTACTCATCTTAGCCATGCACAAAAATAAGTAAGAAACATGAACAAAGATGGTCTTCAAGTTGCAGCTGTAATACTTTAAGTATTTAAGCCCTTTAGCAGTTTTGATTAACCAAGGGATTACATGAGATTTTCTGTGATATTTATTTTACTTTATTTCAGCAATTTATATATGACAAGTACTTTGTCATTTGTACTGCAGATCAATCTTAAATGAGCCTGAAATCAGGTTTGGAGTAAATACCACTTGTGCCTCCATATTAGGTCTTGTGCTTTAGGGAGCACCTGGTTATCTGCTGGAGAGAGAGTGAGCTCCTACCCTACTCTAAAACCAGCTCTTCAACCATACTAAGGGACAAGAGATGGAAGCCACTGTGCTGGCAGTGATGTGGCAGCCACCAGCCAGTGTCACAAAACCGTAGGCAGAAGGGGCCACAGTGAGTTGCACTTGGTGTAGGACATCACTGCCTTTTGCTAAACAGCTGCATTTTCTGCTTGGAAGATCTGATCTCTACCCAATTTCTGGGGACTCTACTGCTACAAGCATAAAAATGGACATCCTGTGCTCATCTTCCTGACCTAATTGAAAGGGTTAAATATACAGAAGATGCTGGAGATTGCTTAATTTATTTGAACTTGGGAAGAAGGCCCTGGTTGCTGGAGTTGGTGTGGCAGCAGCCTAACCTTCTTTTTCTCTTGCACTTCTGTTGTGGCAGGACGTCCTTTATTCTTGAAAGTGCTAGAGAATCCCTGCTTCTTGTAAGAAGTCTTTACTAGAGTTTCACCACCTGAAATCCTGAAAGGCACTTCCTCTGCACACAGGAGTTCTGCCCGAGCTGGGGTCCAAAGCATGTCCAGAAGCTCCTTTGGAATAAGAGAGACTGGAATTGTTTCAATGATCTTTCATTTTATTCAATTTCAACCATAGATAAAACCAACATGAATCTAATTAAACAATCTTGCATAGAGTGATCAGATTCTGAAATCTGCACTTAACACTATAGCTACAGTAACATATTATGACATATTATGTAGAATAGACAGATTTTGAAGACCTGTCTTCATTTGCTTTATTGGTGGTGGTTTTGTAAAAAAAGAAGCTAGTGGCCCTTTGTAAAAGCTCAGTAACTCAGGATCTCCTAAATAATAAATGTCTGTCTTGAAGATAAGGCTGTCCTGTGCCAGTGAGGACACAATAAAGTACACTCTCACACCTGCTAGGTTCAGCAGAAAGGAGGGAAAAGTGAGAGTTTATTTACATTTATCATACTTTATAGGGTTCTCAACTCCACCAGGGATTGGAGGACATGTCACTTCCTCCTAAATCCCACTGGAGAAAAAGGATGCTTATCAAATTTTCTCTTATCACAAGAGGAATGAAAAAGAAAATACCGTTAAGTAAACATTGGCTATTATTTACATGAAACTGTGTGAAAATTCTCTGACTCCAAGGTTATAACAGAAGGCTTAGCAAAAAAACAGGACAACACTGTCCCATGCTCCCTTATGTCCTCGTGGTTAGGTCACATGAAGTAGAAAATTGAGCAAGCACACTGCATAAGTCTGATAATAGATAGGTCCTTGGAAGCAGTTGTCCATGCTTTAGCAGTTCTTTTAAAAGGGCATGATAATTCTAACGTAAACCAAAGGTGGTTTTTTTCCCTTGGTAATACAAAAATAACACATCTAAGCAATCCTCAGGCCCCTTCTAATTATACGAGCTAGTGATTCTGGATTAATGTAGTTCATTCCAATTCACACTGTTCCTGTTAAGATGCAGTTGGCATCAAAATGATCCTATCTTATGACTACTACTGTATATGATATAATTAAGGAGTAATCCCTTTCAAAATTGGTCATTAGCATTAGCTAGCAATTTGCTAAATTTGCTTCAAAAGGTTAATGCTACAACTTTGGTAAACAATAACTAATTTCATGGGGATTTATTGCTGTTAAAAAATATAATCAGTTTCTAATAACAATACTAATTTTTTTAAAAAAAACAGTAGATTGGTTGAGTGCACTCAGATTGCTTTACAATGGATGTTTTCCTGGCAGACGAGTAATCCTCTGCTAATAATTTCAGTTCTGAGTTCTCAGATTTAGCACTTCAATTATGCATTCTTCATTTGTTTTATTAATTGTTTGGTTATATTTGACAATGCTGAACTATACATGCATGCATAATATATGACATATTATTCATGAAATTTTGCAATGTGACAGGCTCTGGTTACTCATGAGTAGTACAGCAACTGTCACATAATAAATTGAGTAAAGTGACTTTATGTAATCTTGTTCTAAGTTCTTAAACATAATTATCTGAATTGTTGAAAGGAAATAAGTGTTGAAATTACCGTGATGCGTGATGTAGTAATTCAAGGAAATAAATTCTTATGCAATAGGTAGAATTAGTCTAAAGACGTTTGTGACAGGAACAAATGAAACAAATGGAGATATTCTGTACTTAATACCAAGGCTGAAGGTGGCTGAGATTGTCATGCTAACCCTTGCTGTAAATTTCTGCTGTTTTATTAACTGCAGAAGAACTGGATATAGTTGCATAGGCATAGAATTTAGCTGTGAAGAAGTATTGCTGCTGTGTGGAGCTGAAGTTCTTGCAGGATTGGCCCTAGATGGTGGGAAACACACGACTGATTAATTCTGTGAGTTGCAGTACTCTGGAAAGCCTGGTTTCAAGTCTCTTCTGGTCATAAAACACAATAACCTCAGCTGCCTCTCAGTGCCTTCAGATGCAAATATTCTGCCATGGTAACCTAAGGAAACCTGCTATCTTTGGTTTGAATCAAACAAAATGAAAACAGTTTGCTGACTTGCAGAGTCTCGTTTCCGATGACTGTGAGGTCTGTGTGGCAGGTGTGTGCTGCCCTGGTGCCTCGTGGGAGCTGTGCGTGGGTGTGTTCTTCCCTCATCCTTCACTCCTCCTGTACTGCCCACTCCCCAGATCTCCTTGTGCACAGAGATATTCCTGAATTTGGGGAAAAGCTGAGAGTCTGACCACAGATTTTGCAGGTGAAGGAGAAGGTGAAGCGACAGCCACTGGAATTACAGGTCCCACAGTTCTCCAGTGCTTGAGGATTGCAGGTTTTGTACTGAAGTTGGTTTTCTTTAAAAGTAACATTACATGAGGACTTGGGAAAGTATACAGTGCTTGCATTACATGTTTTGAGGCTTTAGTTTCAGAGTATTTATTTTGTATTGAAAGTATCTGGGAAAAAAATCCGAAATTTTCAAAACAAAAAAAAAACCCGGAGCGTTTCATTCTGTAAAGCATTTTGATTTATAAAAACCCCACAATTTTTCCTTAGGCTGCACGATGTTACACTGGTCTTGTTTTTAGACAGTAAAATATTTTTCCACAATTTCTCACATGATATAGGGCTTCTGTATGCAAGGAAGGAGAAGTAATGGTTGCAGATATATTTTACCACTTACTGAATTCTATAAAATGCATACTTACCTTCTTTGAACTTGCAGAGTAAATTTTTTTTTTAAATTTCCAAATGTTTTGTTAAATCCTCCTTCTTGTTGCTTTTTTCCCACCTCTAAAGCCTGTGTTAGCAATACTACTTTAGGACTTCTACCAGTTGAAATGAAAAACTATTTTGGAGATAATTTAACCTCTAAATAGCAGATATTAGTAGAAAATTATGACTTCAAGTGAAATCACAGAGATGATTGGTACAGTAATCCATTAGACTTTTGCTATCAGTTTCTTGTTGATTGTTAATCACCTGCAGTGCAGTCAGTAACTTCACAGGAGACAATCGGACCTGAGTAAAAAGAACATCAACCAACCTGTCAGGAGTAACACCTCCAAATTCACAATTTTTATTATATTTTTATATTTTATTCGTATGCTCTGGACAGTACCTCCAGCTTCATTAAGACAGGGCTAATACAACATAACTATTCTTTCCTGGGTTTCTCGAGAGAACTAGAAAATAGCATTTGTTCATTTCCTTGCAAATCTCAGCATTTTATCAAGAGAAGAATGCATGACTGCAAAGAGTTCATTTGTGGAGTAGATTCTACTGATTACATTTAAAGATTTAAATAGGTATTCATTTTGTAATCATAATTTTGGTTCCCCTTTTGAATCGTTATGTTTTAAGACAAACTGACAGCCTTGTAAATTAAATAGAAATTGTTACAGCTGAAGTTCATGTACATTCATTAATATTGGAAGTTTTTAAAAAAACTTCAGCCGTATTATAATCTCTTGAAGTGCTACTAATACATACTCAGACTTTTCTTATGTTGTCTTCTCTTAGTAAGAATTAGATTCTGCTTTCATTTACTGCAGCTGCAATCAACTGACCCTGTAGTTCATTTCCTAGTATTTAAAACAGAAATTAAGATTGTGGCATCTAGTTTTGCCTCTGTGGTGCAATACAAAAAGGAACTTTCCCCAAAATTTCTTATATGCAAAAGGAATTTTGGGACACTAGGAGAGTGAATTCAGTGACTTTTTATAATCTTTACTTCACACTCCATTACAGAATTACATAGAATAATAGTGCTATTTTTTTAAGCAGAACTAAGTTAAGCTTGAGAGCAGTGAACCACAATTCAGTAGAAAAAGTTCTACATGAAAACTCATTGCAAACATAAACAGGAATATCTCCGTTGACTCCGCTGGCTGTGTGCATTTCAGGAGACGGAGCAGTCTAAGGACTCAGTACCTCACTCAGCCCAGATGTGTGTATTTTACTGTCTTTTAGTCTCATTCTATTAGCTGTGTCATTCAGCTGGCATCTGTGCTTTGGTTTTCATCCTACAGACCCTGTTGTATCAGTTCCAGTGGCACATAAATACTAATTCTTCCGTATGCTGGCTTTGCTGACACAGGTGTGTTAGAGGTCATGGAGGTGTTATTTTAAAGAGCACATTGTTAGATTGGTCATGAAGTCACACAGCAGTGTGTGTTTTATAGAGAAATATGTATGAATGAAATGCACTGTTAGTATTGAATTAAGTAAGCTTCACTGTGGCAATTTTTATGGCTGAAGAGTATGAGAGGAGATCTGTCAGTAACATCTGAATAATAAGCCTGAGATGTACCAAATGCCTAGTGGAAATGTGGTTCTTAGAGCTGTTCTCTCATACTGAATGCTAAATACAGGCCTCTGAGATGAAAGAATAAAATCAGCATTCAAAGCATATTTGTGTTAGGACTGTCAAAGGATTTGCTTTCCATTCACTACCAGCATTTTTGCTCTCACATTTCTCATTTGTTTACCTACAGACCACAGGGCTTCCTTGTGTGCCCTCTTCTGTCACACAAATGTGCTGGCTAGCAAAAAAACCAGCAAGAACATTACTATATTGATTTTCTCTCATGCCTGCAAGTCATGAAGGTTTCATGATTAATATAAATCAATATTTGTGGTAGAGCAGGAAGTGATTTGCATAACTGCTGATGGAAGAGACGACACTGAAACTTTCATTCAAAACTGTTTGTTATTTGTAAATACTTGCCCTAAGAGGATTTCCACTGTACCAGGCTTCAGTACTGTGACGCTTGAAGATTTTGGTGTGATATTGACAGAATTTTCTCAGCTGTGACCCCCTAAAATTTTAGCACAACTTAATTTTAAAAAGAGCTAGAATCTAAGCTAGATCCCCTGCTTTCTTACTACTTGTTAGAGGAGAGATGTGATAGAATGATATAATAGATTATTTCAGTTGAAATGTAATGACCACCTAGTCCACCTGCCTGACCAAGGACCAACCAAGTCAAAGCTTGTTAAGGGCATTGTCCAAATGCCCCTTAAATACTGACAGGCTTGGAGTGTCAACCACCTCTCTAGGAAGCCTGTTTCAGTATTTGACCACTCTCTCAGTTGGCTAAAAAATGCTTCCTACAGTCCAGTCTAAACCTCCAGATGAAGGGCATTAAATTGCTGTGTGAAAACTGAAAGGGTTGTATATAGTGTATAGGTCCAAGGTGAAAGAGTGTACACAGTGATAATGCTGGGCTTTATGCAGGCTAGAAAATTGCAATCCCAGCTATACAGCTTATCTGCTCTGCTCTGTAATAACAGGAGGTCCCCTTCACCCATATTTCGTTTTTGCTTTCCTCATGATTCTTTTCAGTCTGTTTTTTACCAGCCCTCTACAAAGAAATTGAAAAACAGCAACTGTAAACTTTGAAATTGTAATTAATAAGTTAATCTGTTAAAGGTATGTGTTCATATGTTACATGCATACAAGTATAGTATAAGAGTGTTATGCAAGCAATGTGGAATCACATTAACTCTTTATAGATATTATAGATGTGATTCATAGTTCAGGTTTCAGCTAGAAATTGTATTTGTCCTGTACTCTTTTTTTCCGAAAAAAAGGAAGCTATTGCTGTGAACCTGGTATATAATCATTTTAAGGCATAAAAGGATGTGAATGGATTTTGAAAACTTAGTTACTGGTTTTCAAAGTGGAAGAACTCTGGAGCATGATCCTCTTTCACACTTTTTTCAACTGCTTGTACAAATTCCACATAGAAAACTGGCCTGCCACGCATGTTGCATAATTTACATTAAAAAACAGCTTTGCAATACTACACTCAATGTTATGACTGGATTTCTATCAACAAATCCACCTTTTGAAAGCTTCACATGGTAAGCATATAAGTAACTCAGTGAAAACAGGTCTCTGTTATGGGCTAGTAACTGAGTACTCAAATGGTGGTTCTGTATCTATTTCAAGTTTTACATTACTTGAAGAAAAGTGTATTACAGCTAAAGTAGCTACACTTTTGAGGATACATATGTTTTTTGTATGTCATAGCAAATGGTCTAATCTGACTATTAGCCTCTCTTTGGACCTGGATATGTGAAATATCAGTGACCACAATGATAATCTTTGGCAGTTTGTCTATGAAAAATGTCCACTCCTAAACAGACACCAGAAATGTAGAGAATCCCCACTGCACATTTAGATATATAGTTTTCAAAGTAAAGAAACCAAAAGGGGAAATGCTTCCATCCAGCCTGTCTACAGCATGAACTGAGACAGGAAAAAAATAAATGATTATATATTTGTCAGCTTTCTGAGATGTTTGTATAAGAGGACTCTTTTGGTTCTTTATTTCTTGGTTTTGGAAATGAATGTGTGCCACAAGTAGGATGCATTATTAGCGAAGTCAGACTGCTTGTATTTTTGGATAGAATTAAGGATGAGAAATGCAGATGAATCCTTGGAAGTTAATACTGCATTCAGTGATGAGAATCATAGAATGTGCAAATTATATGTTACGCTAGATAGTGATTTCCTTTTAATGCTAAAGATTTTTTTCTAGTAGTTCTTTATTTATGTCATTTGTGTGAGTGTTGTAACAACTGGTGTGGCAACAATTTTGCTTGTGCATGATTGCTGTAACACTCAGTGTCCCAGAAATGAGGAATTTGCCTGATACTGATATGAGTGACTGGTTATCTGATGCAGAAACAAGGTTTGTGTAAGTCCCAGCAGTTTACATCAGTAGTTTGACCAGTAAATCATGTGCAGTTTCATTGCTCTTGTTCTGTACTTGTCTTTTGATATGCTGGTATTCATCTCTGCCAACTGCTTGTCAGTCCAGTACTTTCTGAATGACTACCTTGTCTTCTGCTTTTGAATAACAGCAGGGGCAGGTGGCTGTGTAGTTTCCAATCAAGGAAGAATGCTAATGAATTACAAAGAACTTCTGACTTGCATTTAATAGCACCATGACATGTTGTAACAGCCTGCCAAACACAACATTTCTAATAAATTGCACTTCAAAGAGCAAAAATATCCACCTCTCCTGTCTGAGGCCTCTGCAAAAGATTTGCAGTTGAAGATGACATGATTTGCTTCACCTTGTTAAGTACCCCGTTATGATAAATGTGGGTTTTTTACTGGAAAAAATAAGATAATTTAATATTTTCTCCCTCCTGCCCAACCACGACAGCATTGTGCACTTTGTTTCATTTTTGGAAATACTCTATTGTTCTTTTGCAAGAAGGAAATCCATTTCAGGGATGGTGTTTGAATAATAATTGGCAGCATGCCTGAAATATTGACATTGTCTCATCAGGACTTTGTACACTTGCATGTCCATGCAATGCCTAATCTTTCTTAGCAAGAAATTGATTTTATATAAGTTTCTTAAATACTGACAGTATTTACATACTTATTTTTGTGGTCATACAGATGCCCTGGAGCCATGACATACCATTATCTGAAACACTATAAAGACAGATGATTTATATCCTAACAAATGGTGGCACAATTTATAGATGTAACGTAAGGAAACACGTACTAGTTCTGCACTAGACAGTGATGTGTAAATCAAATGGGGAAGGTGATTTTCTGAGCTAAAATAGTGAGTGTTTGTTTCATAGTTTATCCTCAGGCCTTTGGGCAAGGAATTATTAATCATTTTTAGTTTTCAGAGGATGGTAAATAAAATAAGTTTGGTTCTGCAATTTGACTTGATTAGCAGATATCAGTACAGAATTTTTTTCTTTTTGAAGAGGTCATGAGAGAGTTATTTCTGTTTTACAAGTGAAATGGCCAGGAAGGAAGTCTCAGCACTCTGAGGAAATGTTCAGCCATCTTAGAGCTTTCTACATTTTCTGTTACATGCTTGTATGAGAGATCTGTACAGCTCTATGGGATACTGTTTGAATTCATGGAAACAAGAAAGGCTAAATCCCCAGCTGGTATAAATCAGCCTTGTTTCACTGCACCAGGAGAGCTGTGCACTTGCTTTATACCGGCAAACAAGCTGGGTGAAAGTAGACATTAGAAAAAGGAAGCTTAGGTGCATACAGGTATTATTTGCTATACATATTAGTACTAATTGCCAATAGTGTAATTCCAGTGGCTCCAGGGGATACCTCAATATATGTTTAAAGGAAATTCTTAATTAAAAAAAAAAAGTAGAAGAAATTTTAAAATAGAGAATTAAAATAAAAAAGTAATGCCATAGTTCTGCACAGCTGTCACTGGAAGTACAAACCTGGTCTTCAATTTTGTTTTATATATGACTTATTAGTATTATTTAAGCATAAATGCATAAATTCTCCTGCATTTGCACCAAAAATCCCAAAACCAGAAAAAAAAACAAACAAGAAAAAAAACCAAACCAAAGCAAGAAAAAAACCTAGAGAAAGAACTAAAACCAAAAGGAAATAGAAAAGGACGTGCTGTTGTCACGTTCACTTGTTTTTCAATGAGCTCTTCAGGATTAGTCTCCATTCAGTCTTCATTCTTCCTAGCTCACGTGGGGAATCTTGAGGGTTTATTCAGGGAATGTTGTTGTGTGCAGGCAAAAGAAGGTCATGCCTGCCTCTTTTCCAAGGTCTCATTACTCTGACCACTCCCGAGAAACATCCCTTGTCAACAAAGGATGTTATCCAGCACAAAAAGATATCACTGACTGTGGAAGCCAGTTACACCTAGCAAACAGTGTTTCCTGCTGCCCTCATCATTGCCCTACCTTTTGGACTGGTGCACATGTTGGCTAAGTAGGGATTTGATGTGGAGAAAAGGGAGGTGGCTGACACAGATACAATAAGAAAGAACAGGACGCAAAAATAAAAAAATGTGTTCATGCACACATTGCAAGTTAATAGTAATAAATCTATGCAATGAACTCCATGTGTTCAAAGATGATGAAAAAATACTTTAAATATTTTTCAGCTTCCCTATAGAGTTATGCTTTTCTTATGTCAAACCTTGATCTATAGTTCTGTGGAGGAAAGAAGCATTTGCAATGTTAAAACAACCTCTTTCACTTTAGATTTAAAACAGGATGACAGAAATATAAACATTGTATTAACCCATATTGATTTCTCTTTTCTTTTGGAGGGAGAGGAACAAAAGTAATAAGAAATCTTCAATTTAGTTTCAAAGCCAGTCCCTTCATGCTTATTCTGAAAGTTTAGTCTTTTATGTGAAAAAGTGCCTGCTGACATTATTGAGTACATAAGTCAATGACAAATTTTCCACTGAATTAAATGGAGCCCCAATTTCATCTCAAGATACCAAACCAGATTTTTATATATGTGCTCATTTGCTTTTGGTTTAAATATAAATCAAAAGCTTAAGAACGGCATGGTAAACTACGTATTTTCTAGATTATGCTGAGGAGCAGATTAGTGATTACAATTTGGCATTAGAATTAGACAGGAAGAAACCTGTTTAGCCCCTTCCTGGAATATTTTGGATCTTCCTCTAAAATTTATTTCCTCTATGAGAGTTCAGTTACTCTGCTGTGGATTTTGACCTAGGTCTATTCTGCATCATTTCCCAGTAAATTTACAGATAATGATTGTTTTTGTAAAAATGCCACGTAAGATACAGATGGGACTGAATTCAGTGTGATGACTGTTGTTTGCAGCATTCTTAGCAGAGGGCTGCGTTGGTGGAAAGTCAAAGCACTGCAATTTGTTCACACCCAGTCTGGCAAAAAATGAGCATAATTTGTCATTTGGGAACCAGTCTGCAAGCAAAAGAATGCTTTTATGTGACAGACAGGTCTGCACAGGTGTTTGGATCCAACCAACAGCCACAATACAGGCTAGGCAGGTACTTCTTTTGGGGAAAGAGAAACATAAACATTCTACCTCATCACATCTGTATTCTGTCAGGGAGACCTCCTGCCTTGAGAGAGTCCTATCTGCCCCTTCCTGGCCTCTGAGGTGGCTGAGTCAGCAGCCTTCACCCACCCTGCACATGTGTAACATAAAGCTGTCTCAGCCCTAAGCTGAGGCGTGCACTGCACCTGTAAACTTGCCCTGGTGGGCTCCAGCAGCATAGCTGTCACAGCATACACCCCAATACAGGCTGTACCAGCTCACCTCACACAGCCAGCTGGCCAGTATCACAGTTCAGCTGCTTTGGCTGGTATTTGGATTGAATATTAGTGGTTGAAATAAATGTGACTTGCTTAGAAGCACCTGTGTGAGTTGCAATCCAATGGCTTTGTAGATGTACCGTGGAAGAACCTCAAGTAGCCTGTGTTAGGCGACTGTTAGAAGGAATCTGCCTCCTTACTTGCTTAGAGCATTCTTAGGAGACATTTCAATCAGAATCTTGGTCCAGAAACACCATGGTAGTCACAGGTACAGATGAATACTAAAGATTCACTAAAGCATGTTGTTAGTGTTGCCACAATGATGCATTCTGTTATTGAAATTTAGATTCTGGTCCAGTTTTCCATCTTAGCCACAAACATTACAACTCACTGTTAAATGGTAATAATACAGTCATTATAGTTGCTAAGCTGGCTATGTGTGTTAGAGGATGATAAGTGGTATGATAAAATAATGAGAAAATTCTACAAATTCAGGATTATGGAGATTGCATTATTGCTGTAAATGCAGAGATAGCTATTGTGAAAGATAAGGATGAATCTCTGAGGGTATATTCTAGCTAATCAAAACATTTCCCACATGAAAAAGTAACAAAAGCAATAAAGTGATAAAAGCAACATTAAGCTACATAAAGATGTTATATGCAGACAAAGAACGTCTTTTCAAGGAAGGTTTCCAGTTATGAAAGACAATTGACTGTTTGGTCCCCTCAGAGTTCATTAACAAACACTTGGGAGCACTGATTAGGGCCTGTATCTTTGTTTTCCCCCTGGCATAACAGAAATAATTAATGGCAAAAATGTGAAAAGATGGACTAAGAACTTGGTATTAGTTTATGGGACATATTCTTAGCTTTAAGCTAATTAAACTGAAACTCTGAAAAAACCCTTCTGATCCTCAACAGTTGAACATTTTCTCTTTTATGTTATTTGGAGACTATTTAATAAGTTAGACACCAGAGGGGAATAGAAGAATGGTGGTTTAATTTGTTTACTCCCTTTGCTGAAAAACTGGCTTTTAAGACCTTCAGAATTTAGATTTTTATAGAGCTCTAAGAAGCCAAAAGAATTATATACTTATATTTTTTTTCTGTCATTCTGTTTATTCTTCAGAGTTTGGACAAAATCAGGAAAAAACTCTGATTTAGATTTTTAAAATAAATCAAACCAAAGAACTCCTTAAGGTTCTGGAGTTTTAAAACACTCTGCTTTTGCCTGTTCCTTCCATTATCAGTAGTTTTTTTCCCATGGTTCATAAATTTCCAGTAAACCTCAGAGAAATATTCCAAGACCACAGATAATGCTTGTTAAACTAAACCCAGCCCATAATGATTATTAATTATTTTAAGTGCTTCCTCCTTGGGTTTCTTTTCCACTATTGGCAGACTGGGTTTGAGAAAAGCCAGCTAGCTGAATAACAAGGAACATTTGCAACTTAAAACCGGGGAAATCATTAGAGTTATTCCACATATAAACTGCAATGTCAGTCTTGTCAGTCTGTTTTGCTTCATGGATTTGTCTGTGGCTTCCCACATGACATCCAATTTAAGGACCTGATGCAAAGTCGCCTAATTCAGCAAGTTCACCATGGACTTTGGGAGACTTTGGACTATGCCATCAAATTCTACACCTGTTCTTGTATCTGTAGATACTACAATGGGTTGAGGCCATCTTTCCAGAACCTATTGCTCATGGAAAGCACATAAAGTTTTGCTAAAGTCTTCTTTCCATACCCACATGTATGCTTGTGGTTTAAATCTGTGTCTTTTTCAGGACGTCTCCCTCAAGTCCCAGAGCTGAGGGCACTGTCCTTACTCACACACTGCACCTAAATGTCACATCTCAGCACCTCACTTGACGAAGAGCTTGTATAGCCAAAACTGGTCTTTTTCTTCCCCCTCCGCACTGTAATCACCTGTTCTGATGCAAGGCGTTAGCTTTACTTACAAACATTGCCTTGCCTAAATACTCAACCCATCAGGAATACGGCCACTACTCTGCCTCTGAGCTTGCCCTCTTCCTTAGTCACCGTGTCTTAGTTTTGACTGGAATGACTTTGGCCGTCCTTGGACTGTATCTGCAGAGTGAGATGTTGAGAAACCGCCCTTCCCTAGGAGCAGCTTCTGCTCTGAGCTCTGCTCCATCGCTTTCTCTTTTGTTCCTTTTGCCGTCCTTCTTTTTAACTTCCTTCCCAGATCTTTTTCAATAGGAAAGCTGCCTGGGGACCTGCACTACATAGAGATGTGAAGGATCAGTGTTTCCCTCCCCTCCTAGCTGCGGCTGGGCCCTGGGATACGATATGCAAATCTAGCAAGGGATATGCTCTCCCTCCTTCCTTCCTTCTTGTTTGGGGACAGGATTTTCCCTTCTCCTTATCTGGCTGCTTTTAACTTGCATTTCACTTGTATCCTTTAATTAGCACATTCCTTCTAGCTTGGCTGGCTTTTTCCTGTTTACAGCATCTCCTCAATTGCTACCCAGCTTCACAAATCATACACCTCATGAGAAGTACTCATTGTAAATATGCGTGTTTCTAGGCTCATCAATTCTAGTTCACTGGGAGCTTGGAGTATGAATTCTGTATTACATATTAATAATGCAAAGAGTAGCGTAGTACTGAAAGTGACTTCCTAAATGGCCTTCCTTTTTTCTGTGTTTCCTGGTACTGCCATCCCTGAAAGAGAGTAAGGTCCAAATATATCAGATGAAAAGACATAAAAATTAACTGTACATAGAAAAAAAATTAATCACTTTGTGAAGGAGACTAAGTGGCAGAGTGTGACAACACAGCTTCTTAAAAGCATAATTTGGCTCATACGCTTCTCATGAGGAAGTGGAGAAGGGTTATGATGTAACTCATTAAAAGTCTGCAGGTAAGAGCATAACAGAGAGATGGAAGTAAGGAACAAGAATTAGGGTAACACTTTCTTTCCTCTTGAGAGCAGTGTGTCCACCTAGCCAGGCCAGATGTGCAGTGTGACAGTTCTTTGCTATAAAGGAGCCTCTGAAACATTAGTTGATGTGATAAAAACATTCTCATTTAACAAGTTACAACGTCAGGCAATTTGAAATACCTTGTGTAATGAAAATACTTTTCGATGGAAGGTTATGTACAAATGGTAGATGGTTTTATACTTCTTGATACATCAAGATTTTGGAGAGGTCCTGACAAAGTCTCTGTACTCTTTATGGATAAGATAGCAAATCAGGAAACTAAATTATGTCTCAGAAAGGCAGAATTCTTCTGAAAGTTAATTTGATCTGTGATTATGTAAATACTTTGCTTACATAAAATTTCCAGAAATACATTCAAAATGTGACGTGCCTTTCCGCTCTGTAATACTATTGTACAGATCATAGTAAAATGAATAAAATCTCAGTGTACGTCCTAAGGAAGACACAGAATTTAGCTCATGGTACTTCTACAACTCAGTGTGAGTTGTATATATATCAATATCAGTGGGAGAATACAAAACTGTCACTGCAGTGTTGAGCTGTGGCTTCCATACTGTGCTGTCGTGGCTTAGGAATGGTATTCTCCAGTTAAGTGCTCCCACTAAAACCACCCCACTGCTCGCACCCTCTCCAGTGGAAGGCACAAAAGGCAAAGATCATGGGTTGAGATGAGAACAATTTACTGGAAACAGCAATGAGATTAAAAAATGAACAGTAACAGCAACCATATTAAGAACAAAAGGTATAAGACAAAGAAACCATTTACATGTAAAATAAAACAATATTGGACTGTTTTTCCCACCATCCTTTCTCCCACTGGGAGGAATATGCTTCTTCTTGGAAGCCACAGTGAGACCTTTCCCCCAGCCCTGGCAATGATGTGAGGTGATACTGAATTATGTTAAGGTCCTGGCCAGAACTAGGACAAGTGCTATGAGAGATCCTGGGTTTAGGAACTGTGTTGTAGCCATGAATGTCAAAAGAAAGAATTGAAGCCTTTAGACTGAGGTAGGCTTTTGTTATACCATGTGATGTAATTGGAAAAAGGATCAAAAGTTTACCTGTTATCTCCTCTGACATCAATCACTCTTATGAAAGATACTTTTATCATACAAACCTCTTCTGTTATATTTATCTTTCTAAGTGTAAAGGACATATATTCGTATGTCAAATGTGCACTTTTTAATATTGATTACTTGAGACATTGTATGTGACAAAGGTAAAGAAAATAAAGAAAGGAGCTTTGATGAATGTAAAGCAGAGTTTAACCCAGGCAGACTCTCCAGACAGTGCTTACTAGAAAGCACAGATTTCTGGTCAGCAGAGGCTTCAATGGAGTGGCTAGAATTGTACTAGACAGTGACGTGAAGAAACACACTGAAAGGTTTAAACTGAAGTATACAGATTTAATTTTGAGGCAATAATCAAAGATGGAAAAGAGGTTAGAGTGGTTTTTTTTCTCATGCTGAAAATCATAATACTTAGTGTGATAATCCAGTTTTTCTTTTTGTGAAACATCGACTGCAACATTTCAATTTTTTTCATTAAGGCAAATTGTTGCAGTGTGCATTTTGTTATTTTCCTTACCTTTATTGTTATTTTTGAGATGGTTTAGCCCCCNCCCCTCCTTCACCTCTTTGCCTCGAAGCTCGTCTCGGGAAGACAACTGATGGCCCAGTATAAGGAGCAGGGCTCGCTCTGCCTCTTAGCCGCTACCCAGCTGCTGACTCAGAAGTGCTGGGGCGGCCACATCCTCTCGCGTCACCCGTGCAGAGCTAGCCGGGGACTGGACGGAGAGCACGGGTCTCACCGACACAGCAAATAATTTAAGGCTGAATTAAAACATTATCTTTTGGAAATACTCAAGACTTTTTCAGAACTGCCTCTGCTAACTTGATTATCCACTCAGTAGATCCTTCTGTGTCTTTTCTCCGACGGCTGAGATTTTTGGCAAAATAGATTGTGACCAATTGCTTTAAACTTTCTGTTCTTAATGTGCTTAGAATTTCTTAGCACAATGAGTTTTAATTGTTTTAACCTGCACTTGCAATTCCATCTCTAAACTCTGATATACGGTAACCCCAGATGTCTTCCTGTCCTGCAAGTGCCTTGAGCAACCCAGATCTTCATGCAGTGCCAACTAAAGGTGACACAAAAAATTTGGAAGATGTTGGATTTCAAGCGTGCTGTGTGTACTGTGGCTTGACACAGATCACTGGCTGGATTTCCACTAATTTGAGTACTTTCTTATGCGTGAAATGTTAACTGAAAAATGTTATTATATGAATTTTTGGGCTTTTATGGGCAGAATGAAGGACTTTAAATCTGAAGCCCTCACACCTTAGCAGAATGTCGTATTTTCTTGCTGAATGAGTGAGTCAGATTCACCTCCTATTTCCAAACAAAATTAACTTGAGACCTTAAATTTAACCATAATAAACAAATTAAAAGTTCTAATATATAAGAATAACTAGATCATTGTTGAAAGCTTTGAGAAAGAAATGTGCCAATGAGGCAACTGAAATAAGGAATGGTCATGTGGTTCCTAATGGTTGAAAACAATGACATAAAAATATAACAAAACCAGAAAAATCTGAAAAGAAATTTTGCTCTGAATTTTGAAAGTTGAGGACCTGTTTTCAATCTGCCAGGAGGAAAGATAGGATGCAGTGGTGCTAAAATGAAAAAGCGTCATTTCAATCATATACCGTTAGTGCATTTCACCTCTCACAGATGTGGAAGATCATCTAGAGTGGTGTAGATGTGAGCTGCATCTTATATGGGAGGGGGAAATCACAATGATTGTGTCCTTGCTTTACTGAGTAGTCAGGAATGACATGGGAGAGCAACAGAGATGTCAGGTTTGTAGAATTTAGCTGTGGTATGTTTTAGTTTGAGTAAATGTAACTAGGCAAGAGAAGAGCAGTAAGCACTAGGGAGCATAGAGGACAGTGATTTTTCTTAGTTTGTCAACACACAGAATAGTTACAGATGTACTGGATTGTACTTGGTTTGGCTAAGGTGGAGTTCACTTTCTTCACAGCAGCCCCTGTGGCACTGTGTCTTGGAATTGTGACTGAAACAGTGTAGGAAACACACCCATGTTTTGGCTGTTGCTAAACAGCCTCAAGGCTATCTCTCTTTCACAGTCTGCCCTCTCCTAGTGAGTAAACTGGGAAGGGGACATAGTTGGGACATCTGACCCAAATCAGCCAAAGGGCTGTTCTATGCTGTATAACATCTTTCTCAACACAAGAAAACCAGGGCATGGGGTAGCGATGAGGATTGGTTATTAAACTGCCTTTATCTCAACACACAAGTTTTCTTGCTGTTGGTCTTCCCGTCCCACTGAGGCAGTGGTGGGGAGTGAGTACTGGGCGGGTGCTTCATTGCTGCCCGGGGTGAACGCACTGCACAGCGGTTACTGCACAGGGTGATGGAACATTGGGTTCTGTGTCCCCTGGTGCCTGCAATCTGATTTCCCTAATAAGGATAGAGCCAGTTGATGGTTCTGTGTCCCTAAACTCTGAGGCATGGAAGAAGATTGTCAGGAACCAGAACGCCAGGAAAAGTACCATGCAGTTAAATGTCAGTGCCTAATGCTTCAGGATACACATTTGCATATGTAAGTCATCCAGTTAACATCCTTAGTTCTTCTGACAGAGTTGAATGAAACATAGACATAATTTTTTCCAGCAAAGGTGCTTTTATTAGATAGACTGATTTAATAATCATTCAATAAACAAGTACATTCTTCATTTTAACTGCCTGCAGCACTTAGAATTTCCTGTCAAGGTGATGCCACAAGTGGATACTTGTCCCTCACATTATATCTCTCACTGTATCCATGCCACCAAAAAATGCAGTTTAGTCTTCGAGGATCTGTTCTTCACAAGAGGAAATGGTCATAAATGTGTGACCTGAGGAAGAACAGGAATAGCAAGGGCGTTTTGTGCTACAGCCACTTAGCTGAGGGGAATGGTGAAAGACAGTCCACGAGCTGTAAGGGTTATTGCTAGTATGAGGATGGGAAGTCCTAGCACAATAGAGGATCGCTTAAAATTCAGATGGCAAGTAAATAGTGAAAAACTAAGAAAACTTTGCAGCATCATTCAGAAGATGAGTGTAAATTCTTTTCCAGTTTGCAAATTTTAAACTTTTCTTTATTTATTGGGTTTTCTTGTCTTTCCTTGGCGACTGTCCTGTCACGTCCAGTTAATTAAAAGATGTCTAAAACTGTGATATAGAAAGGTAGGTTTGAACTTCATCAGTCATGAACATTCCTAAAACTAGTGTTTTCCCATGATGCTTACCAGGTAACATCACCTGGCACTCTTCTTGAAACTTTTGTGGAGAGCAAAGGCATGAATGCATGGTTATGCTGTTTGCAGTAGCTGATACTGTGGTGAGTAGAAAGTGTTGGCAGAGGTGGACCTGTTGCATTACAACTATAGAAATTTGCATTCCAGCTGGTCCTCAGAGATCAGAGGGGTTGGCTGTGACTAGTCTTGATTTCTGATTATAAAATATTAGGCACCCTGGGTGCCTATATAGGTTTTATATCATTCCTGTCAAAGCATAGACAGTTATCTTGGAAACGCTTGTGACCACCCTGCTACTGCTTTTTTGGGTAAATGCTTTTGAATGGACTAGCACACTTTTTTTACTGGACTAGCACGAAACAGTCTACAATAAGGATAGTAATGATGAATATGTGGACAAAGGAATACATTTTTTTGCTTAGTTCTGCAGGAAATTTTAATACTGCCCTAGAGTACTGCTGAAGATGATTTTAACCCAGAATTCTTTGTTCCCAGTGATTTTTTGGTGTACAAATTATTGTTCTACCAGCAGTAGTAGCAATCCTCTTTAGTACCAGAGCAAATATTGCACAGATTATAATCTTTTTTTTTTACAAAAGTGGTTGCTATTTAAATATAATGATTATAAATAAAAATTGGAGGAAGATTCCTTAGGAATGGAAGAGAAAAAAAATCCTTTTTTATAGGGCAGATGTTATTATGCCAAAAGACTGACTAAATAATATTGTGAAAATATGTTCTATTTTTTTATTTTCTGCATATCATCTGCTCTCAGGTTTGTATAGAAAAACACTGGATCAAAACATTTTGAAGACAATGAGAGTTTTCGCATTGAGTGTCATGAACTCTGTGCGAGATGCTTGTGGCTTTTAACTTGTGCTAACATGCTGGACATGGGGAATCTGTTTCTCCACTGTTCGTTCGCTGCTGAAAATGGAGAATGCAGTGTTGTTTTTCTGCATCACAGTTTTCCAGACAGCCAATAGGTTTTACCTCGGCCTGTGCTGATGAGCAAACTGACACCTTTTGGTGACCTCTTTCAGCCTGTGCAGAGACCAAGTATAATGTTTGCCCTTCTAATGCCAACACATGGTGGTTTTGAGTGTATTGGACAGATGCTAAAGACAGAATGACCTTAGACATGACAGTACTGGGCATCTGCCTATAATAGAAGATGTTGCTGTCTTCTTCCTAACTTCTTCTGGTGGCCTTAGAGACCAAGGACGAAGTGATGTTTAAAGAGAGAATTTACTTCTCAATAAATGAAATAATTTTGTTGGGGGATGTTTGAGACACATTAATAAGTAATTCCTTGAAAAAATATTCATCACTTCTTACCCACTCGTTACCACCTGCAGGAAAAAAAAATTGGATCTGTTTGCTCAGTGATGAAAAAGTTTCATGATTACATTTCTGTGATGTTATTAAGGGCAAGGGAATTCCTCAATTCAGTTGGTTTTGAGCAAATAAAATTACAAGTATTCAGGGCCTCTTTCAAGAAAACTTTTTATTCCCATGAAGCACTGAGAGTTTCTTTAAGCACTTAGTATTTGTTATTTGTACTTTTTCTTTTCCTCTTGGATGAAAGTACAATTGAGTTAAAACAATCTTTCACTGAGAAGTACTTCATTTACAATAAGCATAACTACAGTAATTTTATCTGTCACTCAAGATGGTGCTACCT
Source organism: Platysteira castanea (assembly GCA_013397175.1). Taxonomy (NCBI): domain Eukaryota; kingdom Metazoa; phylum Chordata; class Aves; order Passeriformes; genus Platysteira; species Platysteira castanea. The sequence continues at coordinate 414,172 of VYXC01009026.1, forward strand.
TGTGAAGCTACATTTTAAAAAACTTGCTGTTTTCTTCCCTGGAATAATTGGAAATCACAGTTGGTTAAGCAACATTACAGAAGGTCATGGTTTTTACAAATTAAAAGAATAGAAGCTAGAATTATCCAAAATAGTTGAAGAAAGACCTCTGGGTATCTTTTTCATGTAGAAGCACATTTTTACATAACAGTGTTTGAGAAATTGGCATCTGTCTGTCAAACATATGAGACAATCTAATCAAAGTCAGTTAATTCTGGTTAACAGTTCAGATATGTTTGAAACACTGATGTTTAGATTGTTTGGGTTTATGTCACATGAACAAATTTTACATTCCAAGGGGTTTGGCTGTAGCTTGACTCCTGGGCTTATTCACTGAAAAAAAACAGGGTGTGACATTAGGGCAAGTTGTAGGAAACAAGAACAAAAGGCCTGAGCTTTTTGTTGTTGTTGCATCACATTCTTATGAGATGGTATTGTAAGCCTCACAGGACAGGGCGAAGACAAAGAAAACTGGGATACAGAGCTGTACAGTTGGATAAAACAATTTCTTTTAAATGCAGAGCTCTGGGTCACAGAGAGGGTAAGTGATTTGACCAAAGCCACAGAGGAAGTATGTTGCAAGTCAAAGGCTGGAAAATTGGTGCTCATGTTCTCAGTTATTTTTCTGCAAGAATTAGTGGGCACTGCAGACAAATAACACTTTTTTTCTCATTTACTGTCTTTATCACTCTCTTCCTATACTTGCTACACTTTGTTTTATCTTCTTATGTGACACTGCAAAAAAAAAAAAAAAAATCCAGGAAGGCAATAGCTGCTATATTTTTACTGATGTGCCACAGTTTCTGAAAACCCTATTAGTATGCTATGTATTCTACATTTGGTACCACTAGAATAATGATTTTTGACTGAGTGTATAGCCAGAGGACTGTCCTAATTTGCATTGTTACAATTTTAACTAATACAATAATATCCCTGCAGGTCATTTGCAACCTGCGTATTCTATTTGCTGAAGCAATGTCATGTAAATCAGCATTGTGAGGAGATGATTGTAAATTATTAAGGTAGCATGTCTTAAGAAGTTACTGCCCTTGAGCTGAGATGCAGTAACTGATTGTTGCATGCTTCTCTTTTGTGACAGGTAAACTCTAGCTAATTTAAGGCTAATTTAAGTCACTATGCAGTGCCTGATTGTCTGACCATACCTTAAAATTTACTCTTTTAAATACTTAGATTTTTTTTTTCCTGATGAAGTTTGAGGTTGCCCACAAGCTATCTAAAGCTTATTTATCTGACAGAGTCAATACAAGGTCACACACCTGACTCAGATGTTTCAGAAAGTAAATTTTGTTCAGGGGTGTGTGTGTGGCACGGGAGGCTGCTGCTGGGTTTAGATTCTGTTTCAGTGCAGGTGCATGGCAGCACACCAGCCAGAATGGTTGCTCTGGCACAGGAATTGAACACTGTCCTTGGGTACAGTGTGGCCTCTGTATCCTCTCTTTGAGTATCCTGCCTTTGAGTTTGCTGTGTTTACTGAAGTAAACAGTGTTAGATGTTGAAATCTTTGTATTCAGTAACTAAAGCGGACTTTTCTTAGAAGCCTCTTAAGTGTTGCCATTCCCTACTAAATGTCTCTATATAGAGATAATTTTGGCACATTTTGGAAGGAAGGGCAAGGCATGAGCCAGAATGAGCACTTAGGATTCCTTTATTCAGTCTTGTCTGACACAGTATTGGCATAGGCACAGTGTTTTTGTGGCTGTCAGTGAAGTTCTTCATAGCCATAGAGTTATCTTCAGGAGAAGAGATTTTCAGAATGAGACAATAAACAGATATGTGCTGTTGGGGGAGCTTTTGGGACAAGACAGGCTTCCAGAATACAGAGTGCAGACTGATAGTTGGGAAGTGCTCAGATCCTACAATGAGTGCTGCCAAAGTAGGGCTCCAGCTAGACAGTTTAAAAACCTAGACAGAGATTGTATCAGGCGTATTTTTAGAATATAATTATGCACATTCTTTTGAATATATAGAATGATGGTGAAAATTGTATCATTCATCAGGCATGTTGGTTTAAAAAACCAAGAGATGCTGGTAGAGCCTGAGAACAGAGACATCGTATCTTTGTGAGAGATTCACAGACGCTTGATTTCATTCATCCACCCACACAGTCTGAGATAAGCGTAAGAAAATTGTTCTACTTCAAGAAGGGAAGTTAACTGACTCGAAAAGCTGTCTTGGAGGTCAAGGACTTCTGTGATAAATCTACATTTCTATTTGATCAAATTGCTGATGTTTCCACATAAGAGTTGGTTGGTTTTATGTTTTCATGTTCTCAGACCAGAGAATCCACATTTTGACAAATATACTGCTGTACAGTAAAGAAAAGTGCTATCAATGAAACTGCTGTCAGTACCAATTAATGTACTTATTGCCATTTTCTTTCTTGTGATAATGTTTAATTCATTCTAATCTTAACAGAGATTCCTGTCAAAAAGAAACGAGAGTGAATCTCAGACAACAAGAATTCAGCAAATGAGCTTGGCCTAGGTAGAATATTTAACATTACAAAGAAAGCAACCAACTTCCTCCCTAATGATATTACATTTTTGTCACTGTCTGATGGATCCTTCACTGTTATAAATTGTATCAGTACCATGTGAAATCTGTTTGAACTGTGCTGACATGCACAGCTGAGGAACTGGTCTGGTATTACAAGCACCTATCGGGTCTCAGAAGTCGGATGGTCCTAATAGTTACAAGCGTGGTCACATTAGCACAGGCATCTTCTAGTTGTTTGTTGACTTGAGAAATCAAATTAGCTCAATAGTATGATATGCAGACTGTTTAGCATCACTATTAGAAACATTTATTGTAGTTTTAGAATAATGTGTGTATTTATGATGTTGGGTGTGCTCTGTAGTGATGTGGCTGGTTGAGCTCCAAGTGCCTGACTCATGCCAAATTAGATTGAGACTTCATTCAAAAAAAAATCTTACAAATAGGAAATTCCTGGAAAATAATTCAGAAAACTTCCCAAATCTCATAGAGGCTATTGCTTAAGTTAAATGTGCTTGAATTGTATGAAACTGGGATTTCTATAAAATACTCAGATGTTACAGGACAGCGTTTACTGAAAAACTATCAGTTAAATCTAGTTTACAGATTATCCTTCGTGTTCCTGTGAAGGATCTTCTCCTCTCATTTGGCTGAGTCACAGCTGCTTTTGATTATAATCTCCTTAAGAGATATCATCTGGGTAAAACATAGTTCAGGTACCCTGTCCCATCTAACACCAACTGGTGTACTTTGGTTAAAATCTTACTTGCTTGAGAACAAAGTGTCTGGTTTTCTAATCTAAATGTTTCTGCACTCCTATATTCATGGCATCTACAGAGCTGCTTTCAGCTGTCTTGCAGGTAAACTGAAGAAGAGTTCTTGAAAGCAGCATGAACCTTGCAAGAATTTGCATTTTTCTTTTATGTGGTGTTGTTATTGAGGCTTATGGACTGATCCTAGAAGGGAAGACTGGTATTTCCAGTGAGACTACCATTTGTGTGACAAGAATTGCCTTTTTTTTCCTGAAAAAACCTTGGACTGTTGGCATTATTCACAGAAGGCTATATGCAGTGTGCATACCTGTAAAAGCATATATGAAGGCTTCAGAGAACCAGAAATTTGTTTAAATTATTTTTGAAATATGATGTAAACTTGAGCAAAAGGATGTATGATCTGAAACCAAAATTTTTCTCACAGTTTTTAAAGAAGTTCCATACAGATTTGAATTAAGACTCTCTAGTTGGGGCCTTCTGTGAAAACAGAAGGAAATAAGTTGCCATTCATCCCAACCTGTTCCTCCTAAAGTGGAAAATAGCACAGATTTCATTGTGCACTTTCAATGACTCCAAGAAAAACAATTCATAGTATTTGTCCATTGAAAATGAATAAAAGTGAATGTTTTCCTACATACATACATTATTTTCCCACATGCATTATTTTCCTACATACATTTATATATGCCATTTATATGTGTTTTGGTTCTCTCAGGAAAAAACCCCACTTTTTTTCCTTTCCTAAAATTCATTATAGATAACTTGTATTGGAGCCAGAAACTGCACATGCTTTCAATATACAGACAAGAGTATAATTTTGGAAAATACACTATTGATGACACTATTTTTCTTGTGTCACAGCAAAAGTTTGACTATTGAGGGCTATTTCCTCATGAAAGAAGGGGAAGGGGGAAGATAGCCTTTTAGATCTTTTCACATTTTCTTCTTTCATTGAAAGAAAATGATTTAAATTCTTCCAGAATCTGGTTTTCTTGTCACACAAGTTTTGAAGGCATCTGTTTACTTACTAGTTTTCCACTAAAGCTGCTTTCTGCAGTTTTTTGTGTGGAGTCTTCTTTCATGGAGGGTGGGGAGGAGGAACAGAAAGTATTTGCTGTCAGTCTGGAATAATTATGTTTCTGTTGTGACTACGTCTTAAGTACCGTAATCTTTTTCATAGCAGCATTTTGCCGTGACCTGGTTCACTGAAGAAAGCAACTGATGTAAATTGGCCCTGTGCACAATCAGCGTGGGGGCTCAGGGCAGGGACAGGGCAGGGACAGGCCAGAGCCCGCTGCTGAGTGCTGGGCACTGACAAGATGCTCTATCACGTTTGTGCTCTGCCAGTCCCAGGGCTTCCTGGTGACTGTCCTGGCAAGGGGCCCTCCCGGGAAGCCCCCACTCTGGGGGACAAGTGACTTTCTCAGCTCACTAGGAGACAGGAGCCAACTCAGACCTTCTTAGACCCCAAGCCAGAAGTGTGAGTGCCAACAGGGCACACAAAAAGCCCACCAGCTGTGTTGGATTTAGTACTGAATTTGGAACCTGACAGCTTTAGTGCTGGGTGTTTTTTCTGGGTGCCTTGCTGGCCTGAAACAGTCGTGTACATTTGAGGGTAGAGATGTGGCAGCCCCCACTGCTGCCACTTGCTCCCCTTGCCTGTCGGGGCCCAGGAAAGCTGTTCCCCACCGCAGCCAGTCCTTCGCTGTCAGTGCTGTGGGTGTTGAGAGGCAATATCGCCCCATCAAGGCAGGCTGCAGCGTAGGGGTGGCAAAGGCCCCTGTCCTAGGTTACAGTGTAAGATGTACCCAAATGATTGTATTCTATTCACCATCTTCATAAGCTGTTAAAACTGGTCGGACAGTGTCCCCCTCCTCCTTGATGACTCCCCCCTGATAAACTCATGGGGTTATCTCTTGTTAATGGGCCAGCTGTTAACTCCAGGTGGGGCAGAGTTCTTTATCTCTCCCATGACCCATCCTCCCTCCAGGGAGATATCTTTGGTTAATGGGCCATCACTGTATGACTGATAAGATTGCATCCCATTGTGAGATGCTCCACCCAGAGGGAGGAGCCAGGTGTTCCATCCTGGATATAAGCTGAAATTTCGAACATCAGAGTGAGGCTTTCCCACTGGATTCCCAGAGGAAGACCAGACCCTTCTACACTGCTACTAGACCTTCAGAGGAAGACTAGACCTTTTCTACAGAGTCAATGCCTCAACAGGACCATCACTCCAGGAGGACTGCAGCCACCATTTGATTGGACTGTCAGGGAGTCAGGTTTGTACTCTGACTCTGTCAGTGGGTTGTTTTTTTGTACTATTAAATTTATTTTATTTTTCCTATTAAATTGTATTTCTGACTTGAAGTCTCTCACTAGTTTGCTTTCAAACTAGCACAGCCCTGAAGCAAGGGGACAAGGTGGGCTGTGCAGCCTCTCTGTGCTCTGGCATATCACAGAATCACAGAGCAGTTCATGCTGGAAGAGGCCTCTGGAGATCCTCCAGTCCAGCCCCATGCCGAGGCAGTGTCACCTAGAGCAGGTTGTGCAGGAACACATGTGGGTGGGTTTTGAATGTCTCCAGAGAGGGAGATTCCATGGCCTCCCTGAACAGCTTGTTCCAGTGCTCTGCCACCCTCAGTGGCAGAAGAAAGAAGTCGTTCCTTATGTTGAGGTGAAACTTCTTGTGTTTTAGATAACATTCCTCCTCATACTCTCACTGGGCACCACTGCAGAGTCTGGCACCATCCACTTGGCACCCGCCATTGAGATATTTATATGCATTAATGAGATCCCCTTCCAGAGTTTTTTTTGTCTAGACTTAACAGGCCTAGCTCCTAGAGTTGCTCCAGACCCCCATCCTCTTCTGGACCCTGTCCAGTGGCTCATTGTCTTTCATGTGCTGTTTGGTTGCTCTTGTCCCCAGTACTTCAGGGGTCTCCCTTCCTGGTTTGTGGTTGAGGTTTTAAAAGCACTCTGCAGCTTTATAGGTTTTGGCTGCTGAGGAGATTTCTTTCCCTCCTCTTTGTCTTGCTCCCTTTTGTGTTTTTTGTTGGATGAGTTTGCTGTGTAGTGGCAGGTAATGGTCATGCAGTGATGTGCATGTGGAGAAAGGCAAATGCAGGCTGTAAATGTACCAGAGAAGTGCTTTGGAGCTACTGCCTGATTTCACAGCATCATGCAGCCAAGACAGAAGACATGAAATAATACATGGCCCCTTAACTGGCATAACATGAACAACACTGTGCCTGCAGCTGTACTACAGCACTGCACCATCAACATGTGCCACAGGCAAGTACAGAGCCAGGAATCCTATTTCAGTTGTGGATTTTATGCTTCTGTTATTTTCCAAAGAACATTAAGGGTTTTTTTCTTTCTAACTGTAAACCTTTTGGATACAGTCAAAGCCTTAAATGAAATTCCTTTATATGCCAAACTGCCACTGAGGTGCTTTTTGTCCTTGATGTTACATTCAACATCTTTATGATTCAGTTCTGCATTTCCATTCTTCACAGGGCTGTTGGAACGCTTAACTAATTAATGTCTACATATTGCTTAATGTCCTTGAGCAAATAGAAATATAAAGCTACCCATATATATTTTAAAAAATAGTATTTCAGGCCTTCTGAACTCTGGTTTCAACCTGTAGTCACAAAACTGAATTGCCAAATTGAGAAACAGGAAAGAAGCTTTATGAGAAGCTGCAGTGAAGAAAGGATATCCAAAAGCATTACTTTTTTCTTTTTTCCCTACTGATTAACTGCTCCTGAATTATTTTACTTCCCAAATTTGAGGCAAGAAAAATAACAAAAATGGTTGTTCCAATAACAAGGTGATACCAAGAGACGAAAAGAAAATTTTATTTCCAAAAGAATAATTCTCATCATGGTCTAGGTGACAATTTCTGTGTGGGGTAAAAAAATAAAGAATCAGTATTTTCTGAGTTTCATTGTTTCATTAATTGCTACTGTATTAGGGCAGGACTTCTTCCATCTTGTCTTTGGGATTGTGATTTACATTTAGGATCTATGTTACAATGTAATGTAATAAACTACAATAAGCTAAAAACATTAACTTTTAAGTCAGCATACATGTCTGCAGACACAGCAACTTTCACAATTTTGGTATTTGAGTGTGAATTTTTACCACCTAGTTCATGGTTGGCTCATGAAGTTCAAACACAGCGACAACAACAATGAAAGGCTTGAGCTGATTTTAAATGAATTTTGACAGATTTAGAGGCTGCTTTTAGGGATTCCAAAAGTAAAGACAAAATCTGCTTTTGGAGGGTAAATTATTTCTTGAAAATTATTTTCTTGTTGAAATGAAAGGAATAAACAGGCTCAGGTGTTTATTGATTTAAATATGTAGCATTTTTATTTGTGAATGATTTTGAAATTGGTAATATCTAAGCTTAGTTATTGTGCAGTTAGTTACTATGGATACTTGGTTTGCAAAATGTGTGGCTTTATGGCTAACTTCTGCCAAAGACCATATTGTTAAATAAAATCTTTTTTTTAGACAAACACATGAAGTGGCATGAGAGTATGTTCATAGTCATACACACAGATCTCCAGAGAGAAGTCTGAATAAGTAAATATCAGTGAGCTTTATTTTGCAATTGTCATTTTATATGTCCTGGAATAGATGTGTCAGATTTGTATAAATAAATCTTCTTAAATAATGGCTTTTATGTAGAAGTTCAGTCATTATTTTTTGTTTTGACTGAAACATCCCTGCTTCTATCTTCCCACATACTGGTAGTGATGCAGCTCTCCTAAAGCCTGATCAGCTTTCCTGACCTTGGCTGTTGTTATCCAGTCTTAGGGAAGTTTTGTGGAACAGATCATCTTTTAGTTACCAAGACCAAGCGTTATTCACTTGATTTCTCACTTTAACATGTTTCCACTGGTAAAAGACTTCTGCATTCATTTCATTAAGTATTGTCAAGTGACATATTTATTAATAAGCAGCATGTAAAATTGTCATCCAGCACAGATGTAATTGTCTTCTTCCCATCTCATGCGCAGAGCTTGGGATTGGTGCTGGCTCTTCTGCCTTGGGAATCCTCCCAGTGGCCAGATTCTGCATGAAAATCATATGTGTATTCAATAGAAAATAAGGTTAACATTTCCTTTCTTACCGTGGTCCCGCTGAAGGGACTTAAGACACAGTAAGCTTCAGGTTCAGAGAGTTGAATTCAGCCCTGCATTTACATGCAGACACAAAAACTGCTGCTGGCCATTGAGTGCTGCACTGACACCTTTGAGATCACACGAGCAGGCACTTACAGGTAAGTAGGGTGTCTCAGCTGGATTGCTGCTTAAAACTAGTGAGTGAACTAAGTTGTGCAATAATTTTTAAAAAAACCTCTACCTATCTTGTGTTGCAGTCTGTATATTGTAACACATTTGATCTACTGGTGGAGGAAATAAAGCACTATTAGCCTTGACAGGTATTTTGCCAGATTCTTTCCTTCACACTCTATCCACAAACTGTTTAATAAGTGCTAATTAAGAAGCAAGTTAGCTGTTTGATCTTGGTTTTGAGTACATCACCTCATGTAGTTTTGGACTCTATTTTATTTCTCTTTGTTAATTCAGTCATTTTATAGTGTTTGTTACTTTTTCTTCTCCTGCTTCCTATCTTCTTTGTTAAAAATCACAAACATGTAACTCAAGGTTTGGAGAAGTGGTTTGGAGAAACAGATGTAGAAATCTAAATTTCATCCTAATGAATAATTTTCACTTATTTGGTTTCAATGTCTTACACAATCTGAACGACAGATTTAGATGATCCATCAAGTAGTAATAGCTCAATAGGTTCTTTGATGTGGTGCTATCACAGTGAGCATAAAATGTCAAAAAGGTTATAACAGTGAAGCTTAAGATAAGTACTTTGTTCATGTCTAGTAAGAGCTTTGCCAATGAAAAGGGGCACCTGTTTCAGCTTCACCGAGGAGCTGATATTACTGACTGTCCATCAAAAGACAGTTGGACTCAGTCTGGAAAGACTGGCTACAAAGGCTAGATCATAATTCAAACTTTCAAAATGTTTTGCATTTTCGTTAGGATTAAAAACAAAAACAAAAAACCTCACAAAAACCAAAACCAAACCAAAACCAGGAAAGTGTTTGGTATTTGAAAGCTTGATATTATAGAGTCTTGTTATAAGACCCTAAAGGTTACAATTTTACAATTTCACACAGCTGATCTATGTTTTAGATGAGTATCCAAAAGTAACAAAGCATGTAAAATACTTTAAAAATACATTTTAACTGTAACTTAAACAGGAATCAATGGAAAGAATTAAATCTTTTCTGTCATAACATGTAAACAAGAGAATTATTTCCACATTGGTGGAAAAAGGAATGAATATACTTTGTTCTCATATGGCTCTCATAACAAAAACTGATAATGAGAACTTACCTAGTATGATTTTGTAATTTTTGTTTTAAATTCTTATTGTATCATGAAAGATTCCTTAGGGTGAAATGTCTTGAGTTTCGGAATTACTTTTTAATTTTACCTCATTCTATTCATGAAAGTATAACAATTTAAAGGTAAAATTTTCATATGCTGCCAAATCAGATGAGAGAGAAGTCATAAATGGAAGGAAAATATATTCTTAAATAATCATAGCCGAATACTCAATTTTAAGGATCTTGATTCAACACAGAAGAATGCATTTTGGCATGTAGGTTTTTGGCATGATGTTTGTGTAAAAAACCAGTATGAACGTAAGGAGGGGAGTCAGTATCATAAACTGTAGGAGAAATGCAACAGTAGATTTGAATAACCTTGTGCCTTGTGGTTCATATTTCTGATCCATTTTTTGCACTTTCTTTAGTTCTGTGATGATTAAAAGAGAGCTGTGTGGTGTAAATTTGGGGTTTTCATTTGGAGGTGGGATGAGGAATTTGCTATGATCCACTAGTGTTGTTTTGACCAAAAATTATGATGTTCTTTACTGTCACCCTGCATTTTGTCAGGTGTAATAGAAATGCCAGCTGCTCCTCATCGCTTGCTGAAATCACTGTTTTCTCGTCTTGGGTACATGTAAAGATCAGGTTTGCACAAAATGGAGAAAAAAGCTCAAAGCAGGGAGTATGAAAACTGTAGATAAGGATTTGCTGAGAGTGAATCTGCGTATCAGAAACAAATATCTTGAAACATTATGAGAGTGTTGTGATTCAAAGGGATATTTTGTAAATATTTTGTTAGTTTTTGTAAATCCATCACAACCGTCTTGGCCGTCTTCCTCCCTTGGAATGTATAACATAAGGCCATTGTAATTTTCGCAGTGAACAGAGTATATGTTGCGACTTTGAAATATAGAGGTCATGTTCTTAAAGTTTCTGCTATTATGAACCTAGGTTATGAAAGCTATTGACTTAGCTTAAAAATTGTAACATAAAGAAAATGGAATGAAAGCATCAGCTTTCCAGGGTGCACACTGGTAATTACTTTCCTGGTCTTGCATATATAAGGGAGATTATACAACTTTTCCTGTAAAGAAACATTGATACTTGTTCACAGGCAAAAATGTCACTTTCCCATGAAAAAATGTATTGTTACGGCAGTAAGTGGCAGTTTGTAAATGGCAATATATCATTTGGGTGCTGGGAAAACACAAGGATTTTTGATAAATGCAAAGTTTTAGTGCCTTTCAAGATATCTCAAGCTAGGGGGAAAAAAATTGAAAAAAATAGCATGTTATTTTTAAAAATGTTTGCTCAACTTCCAAGTTTCACTGTTCAGACTATCTAATAATAGCACATCTACTTTCTTGGTTTTTTTTAAAAAATCGGATTTTTATTTTATTTAATGTTAATGTGGGACATGTTGTGTTAGGAATTAAGCAAATCAAAGTTTGCGGATTTTTGATGTCAAGGATTTGTTTTGTCTGAAATGTGCAGAATTTTAACCACAGGGAATTAGATCACCCAATTTCAGTGTTCAGAGAAATTTTATTTCAAGTTCAACTTACGAACTTTCTTCCTGCCTGATTGTTGTTCTGTATAATTCGTCTGGTGCCACTGAAGTCACTGCCAATTTAATTAAAATAAGTGCAAATTTTGTGCTCTTACTTGTGTTGCAAGCTTCAAAAAAACCCTGTGGAGTTTAGACAAAGACAAATGAACAGAGAGTGGATTATTTTGTATAAAGGTTAAGCTTATTTGTATAAAGGTATATCCTTTATCAGTTAATAATTGCTAAAAGCATGTTTCTGAGAAGTTGACAGATTCTCTTTCTGACTGTTAGATTTAGTTCGTCTTGTAGAGGTGGGGAAAGCCCTGTTCATCACAGAAATGCTCTTAGGAGATTTCTTTGCTGCTGAGTTTGTGGAAGGGCAAAGGTGAAGGAGCGAGGAGAAAATTCTTTTGCTAACACAAGTATTTCCTGTAGACAGCAATTACATACAGGTCTGTGAACTTTAGTTAGCTACCCACAAGCATTTGAACTGTGAGCTCAATGTAGTGTTTTTATAACCTTCCTTTATTTCCAAGATTTCTGGTAGAGACTTTTTAAAAATTAAATACTTTTTTTCTCCCGTTACAAGTGAAAGATCAAATAATGCAATTATTTGACCATTTTATCACCAATTTATATTCTGTGTACCCTAAGAGAGTTCATTAAGTAGGAAGCATACATAGAAATTCAGCATTTTCCTGACTTTTTCTGCAAGCTATGATTCTAGCTGTGCTACTCTATATCTAGCAATTTTACAGTGCTTTTGTCAACTCATTGCTAGATGTTCCTTGAGTTGATGTTGATGTTCCTTGGAGTTCTGTGTTTGAGCATAATTTGGAGTAAATTGTTACATTTTCTTTTCTCTCTGGCTCTTACTCAGATGGAGGTGTTGCTTAATGCTGCCTCTAAGTATTGCGTGTTTAATTTCTAAATAGTAATAGTGTATAGTAACAATAAGGAAAATCTGTATAATTGCTATGTCTAATCTGGTACAATAAAGAAAAGTACTATTTCAAAGGAAAACATTCTAGTGAGTTGTAGGTAGAACAATATGCTGTGAATTTTCTGTTTTGTTGAAATAATGACCTTCTGCTAAGGAATTCTGATGGATGGGATGGTGTTTCTGGATACGAGTTTATGGAGTACAGGCGTTGTGGGTTCTGAAAGCCTTGTTCCCATGTAACCACCCAATATAAATACATGTTCCCTTCTCTTGGCATAAAGAGCAGTTATTTTCTACTAATACTTTCAACAGTCACAAAGGAATCCAAGCAAATTGTGAAAGGGGTTTCCTGTAACTTAGTACCAACTATTCAGTCATTTCTGATTGGAGCAGGTTGTGACGTTCAGAGCCTTTCAAGCAAAATCCCTCTCCCTGGCCTGAAAAATGCAGCTCTGCAATGTTCTGATTTAGGTCCTGGGTGCCACATGCACCCTGTGGTCCAAAGGAGGCCAGGACCACAGAGCAGGATGGGGATTTTTTTGATTTAACTCCTGTCAAATGAAGCAGAGAATTCTTGCAAATTGTCTTTGGTGACATCATTGACTGACTATGGTTTGTCATCAAATAGGATCATCCAAGAATGCTGGACTAGCACTGGGGGCGTGAGAGAATGAGCAGCATCAGCACAAAAGCTGTATCTCACTGTAACTGGACATGTATGAACTGTGTTGAGACATGTCCAGGGTTATGAAGTTCCAAGGTCCAAATTATTTCAACTCTTTTCTGATCATAGCATTGTTTGAAAAAATAGCCCCAAAATAGAGAGATACAAAATAAATGCTGGCTGGAAACCCTTGAGGAGTTGATTGTTCAGAGATATTAAGAATGCGCACATCCTGTAGAAATCCAAGAACTCATTGAATACTGAGTGCTTGAGTTACACAGGCCTTAAATTTACTGCTTTAGCTTTAATTTTTTCTATGCATCACATCACATCTTTAAGTCAAATACTGTTCTATTCTGTACTTATATTGAGTTTGAGTTATATATTCTGTCTTATCATACCCTGCTATTTTCTGATATGGGCATATTCATCCTTTTGTGCCAGTGCACATGCTTAGAGCACAGTTTTCCCTTTCTGTCAGGAAGAGGTCCACAACTGTGCTCTGGATTTAACAATCTCTTCAGTGCCTTCAATAGGCTGCTACCCTTTTTCCCCAAAAGACCTCTCATTAAGGCAACCAGCTGGGTATTTCAGTGTTTCAGAATTGAATACAGAGTGAGCTTTTTGTTTCATAGTTTTATTTTGTCCTTTTAAACTTCTAATTGCCACCTGGACTTGATATGTTTGATTAATACCAGGTGGTACTCCACTCCTTTTCGCTGTCCCTAGGCAGGTCTAGCCTGCCTCAGACACATCACCTGCTGTGGCACAGTAGCATCAGTCATTGTATCTGGCAGCACTGCTCATACACTGCCTGTGGAAGGAAGATCTAAGAGTGAGCAAAAAACATTCTGCAGGCATATGCTAACCAAGTGTTTAAAAACTTTAAAAGGAGAGTATTTTATTTAAGATATTCTACATTGGCATTTTGCAAACAGCTCATATCATTGACAAATTATACTTTTACACACAATTTAAATGACCTGCTCTCAGAAGATGTTTGACTGTGAACTATTTGGAAGAAGATAGTGCATGATTCCTGTTGTCTTACTGATTTCCAAATACCGTTAATGGATAGAAAGGGGTTTGTACCACAAAAGGTGATACTTTTACAAAAGGATATGTCTGACATCCTGATTTTAGGAGTAGTAATGTCACCCAGGATTACACTGGAAAATAAACAATAGCTAAGTAACTTAAAACCTTTTTTTTTTTT